>CM056610.1:20252529-20436155 GCA_029721355.1 Tegillarca granosa | reverse complement strand
ATAAAAAGCAATGTTTATGACTCTAGTATAAAAATAAATTGGAAAACCTAATTTTAAAAAAGGTGTAATCTACTAGGAAGAATATAAAATGTTTTATACCTTATACGTTAATAATCCTTTATGGTGTTACTATTTATCGTAACTTATAAATATTCATTTACCTTAAAATGATATAAACATGTTACAACAGAACAATGCATCATTAGATATGGAATAATTTTCGTATTAACCTACAGAAACGGATTAATTATTTTTATTTGTGGGTGTTAATGCATTTTTCTTTCTAAATTTCACTTTTACATTACCTAATTTAACAACTAAATGCCTTTTATGAATTATAACTTTGTGTATATCAATAATATATCATTCTAACTTGAAATAATTGCATTAATTATGTAACGGTATTGTATCAAACATATAAAATAAAGGTATACTGAAGTACAAGTTCTTCTATAACTTGTTTAGCGTTACTAGTGTCACTGGTGAAAAGTAAGTGGGAGGTCGTGGGTTCGAACCCGGACCGGGTATGACCCAAGACTTGAAAGAGGATAATGATTGTTCTTCGCCAAACACTCGGAAAATGACAAAATGAATGTCAAATTTCTTTCGGATTGGAACGTAAAATAAACGAGGACCCGCGTCACGGTAGGCGTGTTACGATAAAGAACCCTGCTGTATAATGCCATCAGCGCAAAGCACAGGTAAAATTTCTGCACTTATAGCTGGCGACGTCTCGATATAAAAGAAATATTTGACTGGGACGTTAAACACCATTGCTCAACTCAACTTTTGTGAAATGACTTCGACATGTGCACTTTGTCACATTAAAATTAAACGGGTATTTTTGTTAGATATTACTACATCTGAGCGGGTGGTTGAATACATACCCTCCGAAGGTATCCCTAACTTAGTAGTCTGTACGTTGTGCTGACAGAAAATGTACCATGCAGTAGATTTTTAGTCGTCTTATTTTTCAAACACCTAAATACAAAGCATTCCTTAGCTTGATTGTGGATTCAAACCATTTTGGAACTTGGGGTTTAATTAATTTTAACTGTTTGGGTTAAAGTTTCGTATCTATCAATTTTTTCGGCCGATAGCGTGACTGATGAGGAATGATTTTCGAAATGTGCATTTAAGAAACCAAAATTAAACAGGAATTTTTGTAAGATATTACATAAATAAAACAATATCCCTCCAATATGATTTGATATTTATTTTCACGCATTAAAACAGAGAGAATTTAACAGTTTTGTTTTTTTTTACCTTGTTTTTTTTTAGATGATTGTACAGCTGCTGTAATTAAATAAGTGTAACTTTTGTTGGGATTACTTAACTATTTCTGTCCAAATCTTCAAAATGACAAAAAAGCAAAACAGAAAGGGTATTAGGTCTGTCTAAACCTAACATTTGTAGAAGACAAATTGTAGAATAATCACTTCTGACAAAAGTCATACGAAAAGTCATACGTTTAAGTTTCAAATCAAAGAACAAATAAGACACTTCCTTTTAATTGCTCTTGTCGCTCTGCCCGAGATATGATATCTATCTGGGGTGATTTAGTTATTGGGAAGTTAGTGTATGGACTTTTTGGCTACAAATATTAACATTATTATTGTGTTTGATTTTTCTACTTAATTGAAGTATTTTGTTGTCGAGTGTTTGACATATAGAATCAATTATTCATTCCCATGGAACTATTTGAAATACTTTAGTTTGATGATCAAAGTTCAGCAAATAAATCTCCAAGTTTACATGATATTTTTACATAAAAGATTTCAATATAAATATTTTTCTTTAATTTAAATGATTTAGAAGAATGCTATAAACATCAATGATATAACAAATCATATTTTGCTGTCAAAATATGAGTTTTGCGTTGGCTTATTTTAAATGTTTGTCATCATGAACAAAGGAGACATAAAATGAGGGATGGTTTTGAAAAACTGAATTTAGCAGAACTTGTAACTATAAAGAACAATTACAATCTTTATAACCTAAGATTTGATAATAGATGTTTATGAATTCAGTTATAGAAATGAATGGCTGAGATAAAAATTAACTCAATAGAAGGATTTTTATCAATTTTTATAAGTCTAATATTAGATATCATTTTCAAGCCTATTTATGATTTTATTTTAGAAATATGAGTCAGCGTGTTTAATTTCTTTTCATTTTAATACATACTATCAACTATCAACTTCAGTACTATCATGCATAATGCAGAAAGTGGTTCTTCTCAACTTATTATTCACTCATCAACCCTCAAGTACCTTACAGCAGTTCTCAACTACTACAATTTGTCCTGCAATCAGTCAATAAACTTCGCATAAATGTTTAAAATAACTCTTTCTGACTTAATCGTGATGTCATTTCGCTTAACAATATAACACTAGAGAAACGGTTTGCTTTGCATCTCCCCTAAGAACTATTACATACACCACACGTTGTCTAGTTAATTTATACGGAAGCACTTTTTTATACTAATGCGCTAGATGAACAACTCTGATAAAGCACAAGACAGTTATCAGATTTCAGTTTACGTTTTTTTCTGGACAGTTAAAACACACACACACACACACACACACACACACACACACACACATACATATATATATATATATATATATATATATAATGTGGCAATAAACAATAAATATGTAAGTAACGGGACTAAATTTATTTGATCTACGTTTATTTCTTACGATGAAGTGTTCTATCTTCAAGCCTCTTTAGTGACATATACTCCACTATACCGGCTACGAAAGAGTCACTTGTAACACTTGTTTAACTAGATGTCTATCACATTGATATGTAATTTCTCTAGTAATTGACATATCTGTCAAATTAATACGTTTACTACATCAAACAGTACACTTTGATTGTTGATAGAGAGTCTACTTTATCCGTCTTCATGACAACCATAATACAGAAAGAAAGAAGTTTGAGCAAAAATTTATCAATTAAGATAGAATAAATAAAGTCATAAGAAATATTGTAATTAACAACAAGTTACTGATCGATTTTAAGATGTATTTTATTATGAAATGAACAGGAAATAAAAACCAACATGAAACACTGTCCACACGTTAGACAATACCTTTAATACACGAATTCATATACATAGACTCTAACATTCATAACAAACAAATATGTTGATTAAAAAGCAGTTTATTAAAACAAATTGTACTTAAGTCAGGTGCTCTGATATATTGCGAATCACTTGTAATCATATACGTACTTTAAAATCAGGGATCGTGTGACAATTCTTTATATTTTTTCAACAGTTTTTTTTTAAGATATATGTTGTTTTGTGAGAACGACGGTGAAAAATTGCATTTTTTCTGCGAATTTATTTAGAGTATACGGGTTGCAATTGCTTTTAGAGAACCCAGATAATGAAATACGTTTTTGCATGAGTATATGGGTTGCATTTATAAAAAACAGAGCTAATTATTTGCTTTTTCTTCAATTTTTTGTTGTTGTTTTTACAGAGGCTGGACTATGGATTTCGTCACTTATCAATTGTTTTATTCAGAACATTTCACGTTTTTCTTATAATGATACCAAAGAATGAATTTATTTATCATCTACATGTTTTCATTTATGGCCAACAAGACTAAAACTGAATAGATATTAGGTATTCTTTATACTACAACTGGGTCGGTATCGCTGCTGGTGGAAAAATTTTCCCCCGAGGATACCATTATCTCAGTCGCATTTTTACATGCAGAACAAACTAAATAGGGATTGTGATTTGGACAAGGACTGGTATGTTTGTGTTTTATTAATAATGCCTTATAATAATAAACCCGAGTATAATTTTAAAGATAAAAGGGAAGAAATTGTGTGTTTTATGTTACGTGATTTTTCAAGCATACCGTGGGCTGCTTTTTTAGGATCCTAGGGTATCAGTTGTGTTATCCTTCACGTGTTGTGTTCGTAGTATACGAACACGAACGAAAAATAAACTGCATCATTTTTATTGTTTTATTCCATACTAGTCAATACTAGTTAAATCGAAAATGTTTTCCTGTTTAAATAAATTACTAAAGAAATTTATGAGCAGACACGAAAATTTGATTTTACAAGTAATTAACAATATCAGTAACTGGTTTGTTTGTAATTCTAATTATTTTTCTTCGAAATCAGGCAATTCTACCGTATTTGTATAAATTAAATTGCAACATGATTTAAAGAGAAAATTATTGCGCTTTGATAAAACTTGGTTTTAAGGCATATAGAATTTAAGGCTGTTTTTGTAAATCTTACACTTTTCATTTAATCATTCACTGGAATATCAATGCTTCGTCAGGCAAATAAGATTCTAATAAATTTTAACTTCAGATTCATTGAAAAGTGTATGTTTTTAATCAATTATGTTTCTAACGATTTTGTTCTACTTAGTTAATGCCAAATTAGAGCCATCATATAACCACGATTCTGAAATGTCACTCTACTGTTCTAATCTAGTGTTGTTAAACATGCTGTTCTGTTTGTTTTTGAAACTAACGATTAAAAAATAAAAATTAAATAATTTTGAATACACTTATTAAACAACTTTATTCGAATCAGAGATAATAAGCTTCAGATAAAAACAGTTCAAATAATTAGGTAAGTACAACGTATACAGTTTGCGGATTGGAGACATTCAACTATCCGGTCATGATTAAAATCTTAAATATGACATTGATGACCCTTAGTTCGCTTATGCTTTTGGCTTTGGTCCATAACTCTTTGTCCTTTTCTTGAATAGTTTTTTTTTTTTTTTTTTTTTTTTTTTAATTTTTTGCGAGATTAACAAGTAAAACGTCTGACAAATTTTAAAATGAAGTAATTGGTAGTGTTTACTTTACATTCCAACATTTTTCAAATTTAAATCAGACTGATTGTTAGGACATGTCGGTGTATGTTCCTATATTGACGATTTTCACAGCATAACTCTTCTTACAATGTCTGAATTACCATCTCACTACTAAGCAACTGCCCTTACCTGCTGTCTAATCATAAAACTTGGAAATCATTTTGTAAATTATTCCAAAAAGAATAGAAATAATTAAATAATATTTTTTTAAAAAAACCCCATAAATTACTTTATAATTTATAAAAGTTTCTGTGATTATTCGAGGCCGTTTTCTTATATTTTTTAGTTTACATGGTGATCTTGGCCCAAAATCTGTAAAATTGTAATTTGCGAGGACATTTCGTTCCTCAACAAAAATAAAATGTTCTCAAAAAAAAATAAATAAATAAAGAAAGAAAGAAAATAAAAAAAAAGAAAAGAAAAGAAAAAAAAGAAAAAATATTTAAATATCTTGTGAATACATTGCCGTTTACGGTTAAATGAACATATATAGTCTACTGGTTTTTCCCCTTGCCGTCTTTCTTTATACTCATTAATATTAGTAAATGAAATCAAAGAAAACCATATTCTGTAAATGCTTTTATAGTTTGCACTAATTTTTTTTCTAGCCTTCATAAACCGTAGTACACCTTTACAACATATCCCTTAACCTAAATTTAAACACACACACACACACACACACACACACACATATATATATGATAGTGAGTAATCAATAGCAGAAGTAAAAATTTTGCTGTCTCTAGTTATAAAGGCAATTCAAGTTATTCAAGCCAATTGGAAAATCAACAAATTCTAAATTTAAATTTTTTTTTCTTCCGCCATTCCTAACTGTTAAAGTATTTCGCTACTTCGATATCTATATCTTCGTACACTTTCAGTACCACCCTTTCCAACTACTTATCTGCTTATGGGCCATTTCTGATGCTCGGTTCTCAATAAGCTTTTCGGCCATTCAGCTTCAAGACTACTAGGTTACTAGTATGCATCAGTTATGCATTTTCCGAAATATGTACATATTGCACATAAAAATTTAACAGGTATTTTGTTATATTTTAAGTTAAAGCCCAACACATCGTGTTTTAGAAAAAGAGATTATTCGACCCTGGTGTTATTCAACAATAAAAAATTAAAAAATAAGTCAAGGGGAGACTTGTCGATAATAAAGAGTGTCAGATATCAGGTTTTCTTAAGCGTTTTGGACGAACAATTTCGCATTTACAGACATGACAAGTCCTTGATGAGAAACCATACAATATTATAGGTCAAAAATCATATACACCCTCTGGTAAAGAGACAGTAGAAAAGTGTTGAATGTTCGAGTATCGAGACTATTTTGATAGCGGAGTCAAATACTCGGAACGCCACCTGATGTTTATCTTATCAGGTATGTGTTGTTAAAGCAAAAACATGATAAAATACCTTATTTACTTTTTTTAAAACTTTTTACCTGTTTATATTCTAAAAACATAAAATTGTGCTCTTTTTGTGTTTTACGCGATGCTGTGCATTGTGTATGTAGGGTCTTTGATGCAAATATCGTACTTTAATTGTTATTTAAACCGCTTTTTTCATTTAATATTGAAGTATTTACAACAACGGGTAATTATTCAAAATGTTTTCCTAATATCTACAGCTGAAGAGAAATAACTCTTGTGAGATGCATTGAAACTACATTAGAATTACCCGTGTATCTAGTGTGTTATAATCGAAATAGCTTCAGAGATTCTCACTTAAGTTAGACAATGCGTACATTAATGAAAACAACCTTGTCTTTTTGAAGCTGTTTGTCACTTAAATGTTTAGGAAATGTTTAGGCGATATTGAAATCTAATCGGTATCACAATCCCAAAACTGGTCAGTTGTCTATATATTATATTTTTCTAAGCAGCTTTGAATTCGGACTGTAAGGGTGGTTATCATTAAGCCGAGTGATAAGCTTAAAGGAAAAGTATCAAGGAACAAGGTAACAACTTTGTTATACGTCTTTACGCAAAATTAGTTTGCTGCATGATGTCATATATATTAAATATATTAAAATACAAATACTAATATGTTGTCAATTAAAAGCGCTTATTCAACATTATTATCATTTTTTACCTGTGATAAATGAGAGCTGATTTTGACATTTCACCTTCAGTGCTACGTTGCAGTAATATTTTAGGATGCTATTTTTTTTATGCATAGTATCGTAATTATAATAATAGAATGTAAAACAAATCGGCCCTATCAGCGTTAGTAGTTTTATTTAAGATAAAGCATATGTCTGGATACCTGAGGAAATTCATCGTAAAACATCGTAAATTTTAAAAGAGAGCTTCGAAATACTTACCCTGATTTATTAACTTTCAAAACATTTTTGGCTGGGCATATATATCGTTTTTCATGAAATTAGTTAATGCGTAAATCTAAAATATTTTGGTGAAAATTAACCTTCTTAGTATTTTCGATTCTTGTTTTAACACAAAATCGATTCACAACTGTTCTTGTCTGATATTGCCATGACTGCCATTAACGATTGTGGCTTTAAATGTATAACAAATACCTGCTAAATTTTGATGTGCCAGATATGCACATTTCGGAAAATCATTCCTCATCAGTGACACTAGGGGCCGAAAAGTTTGACAGACCAAAAACATACGCCGAATAGTTGAAAATAAATGAATCTAAAGTTCCAAAAATATATGAATCCAAATGATGAAACCATTTTTTTCTACAAGGAAGTACAGTTTTTTTAATTTGACGTGTTCCTATGTAATTGTAAATTGTATGTTGCGTTTTTTTCTCTAAAAGGCGTGGTTGCTTGTTGGTCGAATGATGTTTAGTGCCCTTACAGCTAACAACGCCTGAGTGTGGACTTTACTCTGGTTAATTTAATGAGGGAGAAGTATGTCAGTTTGCTTATTTTGTGGAGAGTCCGATTATATATTTCGCCAATTAATTGTCCGCCTCGACATAAGTAAATGGGACCCTTGGTGTGGTAGTAAAACAACGTTGTTCATTCTTTTAACTGTACTGCACTCAGTAAGGAAGTTGTGATTTTTATAGATAAGTAAATGAAACGCGTAGATGAAAAGAATTTAGATAAAAGAGAAATAACTCGTGTAAGAAACGAGCGTGGATTCATAACTTAAGCATTTACTCTAAGCAGGTTTGATTTCACGTATGTAAATAAAACCAATCAATCTGTAAACAAAAAGAATTTCCACTTTATGTTTTTGTTAATAAATAAATAAATAAACAAATAAATAAATAAATAAATAAATAAATAAATAGCTTATTCGCATTTGCAAAATTATTTTATGTTCCCAATATTTGGCATCTCAGAATAATTCTTTTGCCATAATTATATTTTTCTTGTTACACATTATTTAGAGGGCAATCCATTTACAGCCATATGGAGGTTAATGCGACTCGCATGCAGTTGTATTGAATTATCTTCTGAATAGTTTCTACTTAAAATCATTTTTTTTATACAGTTTGCCTCATATAAACACATTTTGAATACCTGTTAATTTTTTATTAAGAAAAAAAAAAAGTTAATTCATGATATAATCAATGTGTAGTGCTGAAGGAGTGTCTTAAATAATGTTGACTATTTATCATTTCGTTCTTAATAAATTTATCCAATCAAACCGGAAATAATTAAAGTTATATATATTTGTGTGATATGTTTTTTACAAATTCATTCGGCTGAATAAAAGAATATGCAAGTATTGATAGTATTTTTATATTTACATCTAATGTATGCAGAATAATACAGTAGGTAGTCGACAGTTTTTATTATTTTCTAGTCATTATGTATATTGTTTGTAAAAAGTTAAATGCAGATAAATAGCCGTTTGCAACCCCTTTTTAACATTTTTCACTCATATTCAAAAGGCAAAATATCCAATCTTAATTTTTGAAATTTATTTAAAAATATAAAGTTTGTTCTGTCATGCAAAAAAATAGCTGGATTTGGATCCGTATTATTTTGGACCTTTGTATTCATTTATTTTTATATGTTTAGATAATCTATCAATTTTTTTGCCTTTAGTGTCACTGGTGAGAAATGAATTTTCGAAATGTGCTCATATGACAAATCATATTAAAACAGATATTCTTGTTTATTTTTTACAAGAGATAATCAGAGTGCCCAATAAATCATCAAACATCTGTAAGCGAACTTTCTGCCAGAAAGATCACCTGGTGTAAGAATTGAACAAATTACTTTTTATAATGATTTTTTTTCCAAAAAAGTCATTAAAATAATTTTTATCTGCTTCTCTTTTAAAGTGTTTTATCGGCTTCTTCCACTCTTGTCCTTGAATAAATGTTTCGTCTTAACTCTTAAACCAGATCAGTTTAACTGGAAGACGTGTTACTAAAGTCAATTCTTGCTCATCGCTGATAAATGATGTAACTGGTTAAGTGGAAAATGATACTGTGGAGCCATAAAAATTATTATAATGATGAATGGCAAAGCCATAAAATGCAAAAAAAACAAGTGCGTTCGCGTCCCTAAATATCGTAAACATAAGAAAATTATAAAAATCCATCTGTTGTAATAGAGGTATTGATCAAGAATTGATCAAGATTTGTCTCTCTTTCAATGATTACCAAAGTATCGTATAGCGGCTGACAACAATGAATTTATTCGGTTAAAGAGAACAATAAGCAAGTAGATAGTATTTTTATATTATGACACCTCATGTAAATTTCCTGTAATCTGATTGGATGACAGTCCAGTTGACAAAATTAATTTAACCTTTTTAGGAAGCTATTTACGTGCTCCAGGATAACATCTTAAATTACCATGAGCAGATGAAACAAAAATTTGGTAGGCCGAATGCATATCAATCTGTATCAATCAAACGTTTTAAACAACATACGGCAAGTGTCGTTACTACGGAGAAAAGTTTACATTGACAACTAAAATGTCGACCGACGACACAACGAAAACTTAATTGAAGAAATTTCCGTAGGTGATGGACGATTTATACCTGCGGAAAATAGTACAGTGCAACTTCCGAATACCGGCCTCGTATGGGACCGAGGAATTTGGCCGGTTTTTCAGAGGGGCCGGTATTTAGAGGGCCTTATAAATCCGGTAGTCCGATCCGGTCCGAATCTCTTCCATTTCAGAAATTTATCAAACGGTGTATTGACAAATACGTAAATGTCAATACATTCTCATAAGCATTGATCGTACCTGTAATTCTTGAACTTAACAAGTACCTAGTAAATAAACCCCAAAAAGCTTACAAACTGGCAGATTATTACAAACAACTGTACGATATCCAAAACGGATACACGTGTGCTGCTTGTGTTAGTCAGGCATACCAAGTTACTGTTTCCGGTTTGAAAATGAAACAATTTATTTTTTCAAAATATTTTTTTATTAATTGTTCAGGCTAGTTACAACATATGAAGCAAAAATATTATCCAAATCACTTAAAACGAGGACCGATTCGTGAATTACAAGCCTGTCCTGTATCTCTAGTGACCGGTTTCCGGGTCGTGGTGACTGGAATGTTTTAATATTAAATAGTAATAGTATTGTTTAAAAAGTGTGTAAATAATAATATAAAAAAAAAAACAGAAAATAATGATGTTTTAAATAAAAAAAAATATTTCTTAATATATTTTGCATTGCGCGGGTGATATAAACATTATAATAAAACGTTTTCATCATATTCAAGTGAGGGGTACTTGACTGGTAAAAACCTCGAAATAAAGAAATTAAAACCATCAGAAAGACAATAATTGCAATAATTAGATTATCGAACAATAAAAGAAACAGATTAAAATTAATTCAATTATTTATTCAAGTATATCTGAACAGGTAATCCTGTCTACCAGTACAATGATGAGCGCGTTACAATACCGTGTTTTTTCAGTAATCGGATTAGCAGCTGTCCGTTACGGTTCATTGATGCATTGCGACTCCCAAAGGCCGGTTTTCGGAAGTAAATTATTAAGATGTTACATGATTTCGGCACTTAAAAAAGGCCGGTATTCGGAATTCAGAGGGACCGGTTTATGGAAGTTTATTTTAATATAAACAAAGAAGGATAAATTCGGGAACGGTCTGGCGTGTTCGGTATGTGGAGGTGATCGGTTTTTAGAAGGGCCGGTTTTCGGAAGTTGCACTGTAATATGTTAAATTTGCAAAATAAAATCGCAAACAAACCTTGGCCCTCTTCCCTCAAGTAGTTTTGTTGAATATGGTTTTAAAATAATGTTCTTAATCAAATGTGATAAAACAAATTCAGAGGATTTCGCATCAGGAAGTGGATTTCAGTTTTTTTTATGTACGGAAATAACTGTGTGGTAAACTCCACTTTTTAACAAATAAAAGAATTCTAATTATTAAAATAAAGTGTATTTAACATTTAACGTCATTCATAATTTGCTTTTAATCAAATACATTAATGAAAAGATGAATTGTATTTGTTATGATCATGTTTGAAAAGTAACTTCAGTGCAGAGATGGCATTTAGAAAAGACATTCGGTGTAATAAATAAATATGACATGACTGAGAGGGTAACATAAAATGTTCACCTTTTCAAGTCTAATTTTACCCGAGACGGGGCTTGACCTTCTCAGTCATGTCATATTTATATATGGACATCTATTGGCAGAAAAAAGACGTCAGTAAAAAAGATGAAAGTAAAAAGATGTCGGTAAAAAAGACAGTAAAAAAGACGTCAATAAAAAAGACGAAAGCAAAAAAGACGAAAGTAAAAAAGATGAAAGTAAAAAAGACGTCAGTAGAAAAGACGAAAGTAAAAAAGACGTCGACAAAAAGGACGAAAGCAAAAAAGACGTCGGCAAAAAAGATGAAAGTAAAAAAGGCATCGGTAAAAAAGATGAAAGTAAAAAATACGTCGGCAAAAAAGGTGAAAGTAAGAAAGACGTTAGTAAAAAGGAAGAAAACAAAATAGACGTCGGTAAAAAAGAGGAAAACAAAAAAGACGTCGATAAAAAAGACGAAAGTAAAAAAGACGTCGGTAAAAAAGAAGACAGTAAAAAAGATGAAAGTAAAAAAGACGTCGGTAAAAAAGATGAAAGCAAACAAAAGGAAAAAAATGAAAGCAAAGTTACAGATGATGATTCTACTGGTATGTTAAGCACAGTAGACAGACGCACGCGCTTGAATTATACCGTTGCATAATTTAAATATGTTGAATTTTATTTTTTACTTTTTTGGACATAATTTTTAATTATTAGATATTTTTCGCCATTATGTATCAATTACATGTTCAGGCAATTTGTTTTTTTAAAACAGCTTCATCTTAAACATAATATATGTGATTATTTACTAACATTTCAAGTAGTGATAATGTACTTACTATATGACGTAAAATTTCAGATATTGACGTCACAGTAGTAAGATAACATCTTCAAGGTAGTTAGAAATAAAAGATGTGTAAATTATTATATGCAAATCGGTTGTAATTTAATATCTAGTTGTAGGATATTACTTACAGTTATAATTTAAGATTTAGTTATAGAATTATACAATTTATTTAGCTTACAGCTTCACAAAGTTATATAATTCATTTCAGTTTGTTTCAACAATGTGTTTCTTTCTTGATACACAATTTTATTTAACATAATATGTTTCAGTTATTATTTTTATTACTAATTATTTTTATTTTTCAAAAATATTTTTCTTTATATTAATGCATTTTTTCAACTATACTACTTTATTTTATCAACCGTCCTTCAAGCCTTCTAGTAATAAGGGGCAATTTTTCCCTGATTGACGACTAGCTAAATTTATCCAATCAGATTTTTTTCGTTGACTGTCAAGTTCGTTTTATAGGTCTTTTTTTGTTTAATTAAGAAGTTGCAGAGAATTTGTTTTGAGGACCCTATCTTTTATAACTTGAATGTCTAATGTTTTTTTTTAAAGTTAATCAAACAGCAGCTTTTCGGTTTGGAAACAGAACATGAAAGTGTTGCTTGCTTTTCTTATTCTTTTTTGTTTTTAAATATATATTACCATTAGAATGTTTGTTGATTAAAATATTATAATTAAAATTTGTCGAAATTTGTTTTAACGTGAATTTTCAATAACAAATGGCTTTTGTTTATTAACAAAACGTGCATATGTTGTTTACTTCTAAAACTCTTTTTGTTTTTGATAAATTTTTTTCTGTCGATTTATTTCTTGGAGATAGTTTTTGTGTTCTGTTTTTAGTGATTTACTTCTGTTTTTCAATGGAATAGGAATGAAAAAGAAAGGTCCAAAGAAAGAAAAATCACCAAGTAAAAAAGATGAAACTAAAACTAAAAAAGATGAAAGTAAAACTGACGAAAATAAAAAAGATGAAAATAAAACTAAGGAAAGTAATACAAACGAGAGTAAAAAAGATGACAGTAAAAGTGCAGATGATGATTCTACTGGTATGTTAAGCACAGTAGGCAGACGCACGCGCTAAAAATATACGGTTGCATAATTTAAATATGTTGAGCTTCATTTAAACAATTTTTGACATATATTTTCTCATTAGATATTTTCCGACATTAAGTATATTATTTCAACTTTATGCTTTAACGCCGTATATTTGTAAAGCACCTTCATCTTAAACACAATATAATATTTGTGATTATTTACTAACATTTCAAGTCATAATGCTACAATTCTAATTATATGACGTTATAATTTAATTTCTAAATTCGGTTATATCATACTGTAATACAGTATTAACGTAATCTCACGCGATCGTTTTTTACATTATACTTTACGAAATAACGCACCATAGGAACCGTAAACGTGAAGGGCGGAGCTTATGTCTCTTTCTATTTTATTGGCTTGAATTGTTTGTTGATGACAATTTTAACGCAGATGACATTTTATCTTAATTAATAAATAATCAAGAAAAATATTGCTTTATGTTTTAGTTTAAGTGCTTAAAATTAAATTACAAAGAAAAACTTTGTGTTTTTAACACGTTAATGGAGTCTTAACCTGAAAAACAATATGTACACTTTTTCATCACGCGCTGAGTTAAAACACAAGTTTTTCCTTAAATATGTCAGGCATTAACGTCACTATAGTTTGACAGTAACGACACGGTAGTTAGAATACGATATGTTAATCATTAGATGCAGATTAGTTATAATTTAATTTTTAGTTGTAGAATATTAGTTATAGTTATAATTTAACATTTAGTTATAAAATTATACATTTTATAGAGCTTAAAGCTTAATTAAGTTTTATATGATTTCAGTTTACTTTAACAATGTGTAGGTTCTTGATGTTTACTTTCATTTAGCATAATTTGTTTCAGTTATTATTGTTTTATTTCACGTTAACCGTTTTATCCACAATTTTACTTTATTTGATTATCACCTTTAAATACTTTGAGACAAATTTTATTCTGTTGTGAGTGATTTACTATTTTCAAAATAATAGGGAAGAAAAAGAAAGCTACAAAGAAAGAAAAATCAAGTAAAAACGACAAAGCTAAAACAAATAAAAAAGATGACGAAAGTAAAAATGTTGATAATAAAAATGACAAAAGTAAACAAGATGAAGATGAAACTGAAGAAAGTAAAACAGACAACAATAAAAAAGACGAAAGTAAAAATGATGAAAGCAAAGGTGCAGATAAAGGTTCTTCTGGTATGTCAAGCACAGTAGCCAGACGCATGCGCTTGAAATATACCGTTCGCATGATTTTCATATATTGAGCTAAATTTTATACATTTATGAATACATTTTTCTCATTATTAGGTATTTATCTCCATTTGGTATAATTTCAACTTTTCAATGCCCTATTTATTAAAACAAATTCATTTTAATTCTAATAAATGAAGCATTTTACTAACATTTTATTTGAAGTCGTATTGCTGTACTAACATTATGACGTAATATGTCTAACTTTGATGTCACTGTAATTTAATATTACGTCATGGTAGTGAAGCATAAGAGATTTGTAAAACACTGTATGCATATGTTATTTTTTAATATTTAGTTATAGAATCATACTTTTAATTTAGTATACAGCTTTATTAAGTTTCATTTGATTTCAGCTGATTTAAACACTGTGTTTCTAGCTTGCTGCTTACTGTTGTTTAACGTAATTTGTTTCAGTTTTTTCATTTACCTTTTTACCTCCTGATTTTAACATTTTACTTCATATTAACAAATAATTTTATTCACCATACTAAATTTAATATTAACAATCCAAATTTTGTTTTCGAACATCATAATTTTAGTTCACCTTGATTATTTTACGTATATAATATCTCATTTCCTTCCAAGTTTTGATCATCTCTAATATTCAAGCGTATTAGACTTTGACAAAACAGATTGTTTAAAAAGCGATTCTTTCAGAAAATTAAAGCCATTTGATTTTCACAGGTCTAACTCTAAACGTGTGTCTTGAGAATGAAAATGTTTTAATACTGTTTTATTAGTGTTTTATGCTAATTTTATAGATAAATCTCAATTCTTTTAAGCCAAATAATTTTAAATGTGTTAGTGACGCTAAAATATTTAATATTATTTTCCTGAATCTGTTTAATTCATTTTTTCTTGTGTTTTAATTGTATTTTATTTCAAATTTAAACCATGTTTATCCTGATAAACTAAAAGTTCTTGTAATAAAGATATTTTGTAGCCAATTTGTAAGGATAAAAAGTAACAAGCAATTGTGTTGTTTTAATAATTACACTGAAATATTACTTTATGTTTCGAATTTCAATAGACATTTTGAAAAAATAAATTATGATGTCCATTTGAAGAGTTCAAGTAGTTAGGGTTAAAACTGTTATTGATGTCTTATCTGTAATTCAATTGTTTTAAAAATATATAAAAAATTAGTCATATTTTAATAAAAGTGGAATTATCAACAAAGATCTAAATGAGTTCTCTACAACGTATTTGATATTTGTGACTGAAAATAGTTGAACATTGTTTCAACTAGAAAGAATGTTGGAAATTGATTGTAATGCTAATGCTTCCTTGACTTTATTGATTTTTTAAAAATACCTATTACGCAAAAATTGGTAACAAATTTTAAAATTATTAAACCTAAACAGATTTTTAAAAATGATCACTTATCACTTAACTTTGTTTTACTTATAAACTATCAACTAATGTTTTTAAAACATCTAAATTACAATGTATCTGAGCATATTTCTCACTTAAAGAGTTTAAGTATGAGATTTGAATACAATACATTTTAATTAAATCAAATTAAATTAATTCAGAAGATGGGATCTACATGATGAAAGTCTTTAGTTAAACTTTAGATTGTAAACTTTTTGCTTTTTATTAGCAGCTTTAGTTCCAACCAAAATCCTTTTAAAATCTTTTTATTTTGCAAATTCGCAATCAGATACATATAAAATAAATACTTAAAAACTGTGAAACAACACATACATTCTAGCTTTTCAATTAAAACAAAATGAAATTAAAGCAAAGTTTATATTTAAATAGTTTGTTAAACAACTTTGAGGTAAACAAGCGGATAACAACAGTCGTTTATATGCATTTCTCTCATCGGTAACATCCTTTGATAAAACTGTATCATATTAAGGAAGAAATATCTATTACGCAGATCAAAAGAGTGAATAACATTTATCAGATTATTCAAGTTAATTAAGTATGAATTGTCAAACTGTCTATATATTTAAGCAGATTGTATTAAGCTTATCTAGATTTTTAGTACTTACAGTAGAGGGATTCGGATGATGATGTACCCGTATCGTAGCCGTGAGCGTGTCTAAATGAATATTCCTTTTTTGTATTAATACCATAAAAAATTATTAACTTGACGATATTATTTCCATGACGTTAATTCCTTTTTAAAAGTATGCAAATCAATTGATTTTTGTCAAAACTTCTTATGTAATGTGAAAATTTGTCAAAATCAATATTCCTTGTCGATGAAATGGATACATCATAACTGAAATCACTCTACCACTTAGATGTTCTTATAGTCACATTGAGAGCTGGGGTTATCTGGAAATTCTTACTTAGTAATGCAATATTTAATGTACTTGTTTAAGTTATGTAAAATATGTTTAAAAAGTAAATGTCTTTAAAAAAAAAAAAAAAAAAAAAAAAAAAAAAAAAAAAAAAAAAAAAAACCAAAAAACAAAAATGGCAACGACACGTGAGTTTTTTGTCTCATCAAAAGAAATTATCAATATCAGCTATTGTTTTTGGGCATTACTCTATCCAGTCTAGTTTTTATTTCCAATATCCTACCAAAATTAGCACCGAAATTGTAATAATAATTTTTGAAATACATCCTTTCCTACTCTTTGTGTATAAATATTCTATATTTATAGATGTATATAAATTACATAATATCGCAATGTATGACTCGTATAATATTGTTAGTTTGCTTTATATAGGCAAAATAACGTGACCCTTGTGGCATTTTTTATTTCCTAGTTCAAGAAAGTATTTCGCGATATTGAAACAACATTTAATCTTGATGCCAAAAAATGTCATTTCAATATATAGAGTATGAATATCTTATGTTTGCTTATGTTTTTGCATATTATTGTTACATAACAAATTTCGAGAAAGTAAAGGGTTTATGCAGATTAGTTTACTTAGTCGTTGGGTTTTGTTTTAATCAGAAATACATATATAGGTGATAAAACACAAGATTAGAGTAAAGATAAAGAAGACATTTATTCCATAAAAAACTCTCGCATACTTGGATATTTTTCAGGATCAGAAGCTGGCGGTAGAAAACAAAAGGAATTTTTTAGAGAGGAATTGAAACGATTACAAAATAGTCTGCAACAAGAAAAATCTAAAATACACAAACCAAAAGAGTAAGTTAAATTTGCATCGTTTAAATTTTAATGATATATTTTTTTTCTATACTTTTCAATCCTTTTGAAGCAGAAAAAAAAAGATAAAGAGAAAAATAACAGACAACTTTTTTTGGCTCTTACTTTTACCCAATAACCATCCCCATCTGTTGTGATTTATCTTACCATCTTTTTTTATTGTTCGAAAATTATCCTATGTCACTTGATGCCATTTTAGTACGTAATACTTTTATTATACCTTCTTATTTAAACATTTAAAAAGTTTTGTATTCCTCTTACTTATCTTGTTAATGCGGCTTTTGTTTTGTTTGATGTTCTCAGATGCGGTGCCTTTAGCAAAGTTTTTTTTTTAAAATGTGTGCTTCAAATTTTTAGTCATCAAATTGCAGGTTGAAATTCTCGCGTATAGAGATGTTATTTTTCGATAAAAGTATGGTTTACTCAGATGCGATGGCTATTGCGAAGTAAATGTTTTGTTAAGATGCATGCACTCTGCCATTTTACAATCTACAAATTGCAGGATTCAATTTTCGCGTATTAATATCTTTTTTTCTTTTATAAAAGTATGGACCAAAGTTTAAAGTCTGATAATATTTTTACATGTTTTTTCTTATGACATTAGATATTTGCGTAAAATAACCATCATTTAGCATGCGTATACTTTATTGATGCTGCTTTTGTTTCCTCCAAGTCATCAATTATTGTATTTGGACTACAGGTTTACCTCTTCAATAATAGCATTAAAAATATTAACATTATATGTTATAATAACTGCTATCTAAATCTACATGTTAATCGAATTGCAAGGTCTCGAAAATTTATACATAGTCTAAAGAGTTAACTTAATACCGATATTATGAATACAAATATTATGTGTATATGAAAAGTTTAATTTCTGTATAAGTTACTGGTAACTTAAAGACGGTGATTAAGTTGCGACAATGGTACCAGTAAATTCAAGAAGGAAATAATTTTTGGGTTTAATTTCCCTTTGCGATGAACCATTATAATATAAAACACTTAATTGAATTTAGTACTTGTCCGCTTAACATAACATAATGCATTACATAATAAGTATAATTGGCGCCGGTCCACACTTTTTTGTCTCTAAATACATTGATCTCATCTTTCCTTGTTCTTCAAAACATGTACAAGTACATGTTTCAACAAGTACATGTTTCAGTAATACTTTATTTCATTAAAGCAAAAGTTAAACCGATATAAGGTACAATATATATATTTTTTAATATTTTTTATAAATTTTATTTACTTAATTTAAGCAATGCAAGGTGAGTGTAATTGTTAAGCCAGAAGAGTGATCATATGTAGCTTCACCGAAAGTTTCATATTTTTGATTTTGATTTACGCATTTTACGATTGGTGGCACATGCATATAAATGTACATATTCAACGAATATGGTTGCAAAACTGTTTAATTGGAATACAGATTTTGAGGTGTGATTTCGAAAGCTTTGTCTTATAGCAAATATACAAAGAAATGGCTGATTATTTTTTGCGTGTGATGTGTCTATTGTTTGCATTGTAGAGGAATATCGAATACAAAAAAACCCTTGTATGTTTAAATAACAAATCGGTTCCGTTTGTTTAAAAAGATGCTAAAATCAGTGTTTTTTTTTTAATTTAAATTGCACATACGGTTTTTTTCATGTCTAGAACCAACAGAGACAAATTACAAGATAAACGGGACTAACCAAAAGTCAGAGACAGATTTTAAGTTAAACACAACTTACTCTTGGCAACAATAAAATCATCAGAATGTTTTAATTTTAAGTCAGTTCATGGTTTTCTTAAGCGAACAGTAATAAGTTCACGTGAATGGTCGGAGATTAATTTTCATCGTTAATTTAATCATGTTAGTAAGTTTTTTATCCATCAAACTTTCTGGCCCCTAGTGTCACTGATGAGGAATGATTTTCCGAGTTGTCGAATATGGCACATCAAAATTAAACAGGTATTTGTGTTATATATTGAGCACATCAAAGTAAACAGATATTTGTAAGACATTTTCTACTCCTGAGTGGGCACCGTTTCTGGTAGAGTTAAACTCTCCGAGGGTAGCCTTTACCCAGTAGTCAGGACTTGGTGCTTAAAGAAAATTTTTAGTTGTCTTAATTTCGGAACATGCAAAGCATACGATTTGGATTCATATAATTTTGGAACTTTAGTTTTGTCAATTTTCAACTGTTTGGATTATGTTTTTTTTTACTTTTTGGCCCCTAGTGTCACTAATAAGGAATGATTTTCTGAAATTTACACGTATTGTATATCAAAATTAGACAGTGATATTTGTTAAATACATATCATTTACCATCCGAATTCTACAAAAACATTAATATTGACAAAGAAGACAGGATCAAATTAAGTTAAAATTGAAAGACTTGTTGATATCAATTTTCATAATTTGTCTTTAAAATGTTTGGACTGGGATTCAATGCTTGGTGTGGTTGTGTCACAAAATTGTTTTAAACGCACAATGTATTTCTTCTTTTATTTTTAAACATCAGTTTGTGTTTTGAAGGATATTACTCATTTTTATTTGCTTTGATTGAGGTACAAAGAGATTCTCACGATAACGTCGTGTGTTATGAATATTTAAACATTGTAAAATGTTACAACATTAATATCTTATTCTATTTCATAATTATGTAATACGTTTTTCAAATGCCAGTTAATCGATAGATAATGCTAGTTTATTAGAAGTGTACTTCACTTATCATACAAATTTTCACCTTTTTATTATATTTTTATCATTTTAGCTTTTTTCACGACAAAGTTTTACAATTTTCTATGTGCCACTGGTAGTGTTTTTAAATATATCGTAATTATTATATATTATGACATGTAATTATTATTAAATCATAGCAAGCTTATTTTCAAATAATTTATAATAAATAAATGTATGTCAATTTCCCCCATTGTCGTCTATAGCATACGGGAAACAAAGACTTCTTTTTAAGACTCTTATCTTCGAAATTGATTATTGGTTGCAAACTATTAACTAAGGCCATTATACAGTTTATCTTTATTTGTTGTGAAATAAATATTTTTTATTCTTAAAAGAAAATAAGTCATAAACTATGTGAAAAAAACTGCTTGTGTTAAAAGTTATATTGAATTCTAAGTCATTTTAAATTGAGCATTCTTTTCGAAAAGAAAAGAATGCTCAATCTGAAACTAACTATTTTGGAACTTTAGATTCATTAATTTTCAACTGTTTGGCTTATGTTTTTAATCTATCAAGCTTTTCGGCTCCTACTGTCACTGATGAGGAATGATTTTCCGAAATGTGCACATATGGCACATCAACATTTAACAAGAAATTGTGTTTTACATTCAAAATTAAAAAGTTTAACGAAAATAATTGTCCATTTTGTTTCTATTTACAGACGTGACTATTATCCTTATACATTTACAAGCTTGGAACCTTATTACAACACCTATGTAGCATCCTATCTTATTGAACTGGTGAGTATTTATATTCAAAGTTTAGAAGCAAAGTCCTGAAAAAATAAGATGGGATACTAGAACTATGTAAATTACTATCTTTTCGTAAGCGGATATGTTTATGAGGTCCTCTATACAATCAGAGATAAATTAATTTATATTAATGACTTGACAATGTTTATTAAAAGAAATGACGCAGGAAAATAAAATTCGTTATATGAGAGAGAAACAATTCAAGAAGTAGAACGTTCAATAGGGATGCTAGGAACTAAGTATAGGTTTGTTCTAAAACTAAAATTAAAATTTGTTCCCTCATGCAAAGCATTTCTTTGATGGATTTGGGTTAATATAATTTTGGAATTTTAGATTCATTCATTTTCAACCGTTTGGCTAATGTTTTTATCTATCAAACTTTTCGACCCTAGTGTCACTGATGGGGAATGATTTTCCGTAATGGGCTGATACAGCACATCAAAATGGAACAGGTATATGTGTTATGTATTTGCTATCTCAATTTTGTTTCGAGATGTTCGTTTACTTGGAAATAATGTCTCTGTTTGCTCTAAACAGATATATTGATAAATTATTTATCCGTTTTAGCCCGAAAATGAACCAAACGTTAAGAAGGAACGAAAGAAAAAAGTAAGACACATCGTGAAATGTGTGAATACAGTGTTAACGTGTACCCTATGTGTTTAAGTTTAAAATCTTACCTTGTTCTCTTATGTAACTTATTAATTATTAACTGTTAACTAATAATCTTTATACACTGTAGATTATTTCAATACCTGTCAAACAAATAATACTGTTAACGTTAACTGTGTTAATATTTATCACAATTATAAATCCATCACAAGCATCACATGTCGGTTTGGTTTTTTCAGGTTTCATTTTTCCACGACTCATTTATCTAATTTCACGGGCTAATCAAATAAATGGTTTCTGTAGAAATGCATGTTTATCGTTTCATTTTATTTTACGGGGACCTCAGAGTTGTAAGAAAGAAGCGACTGATTCTATAAATTCTGTTTTATATTTGGACGTGTACCTAATTAATGACACGCACGAAAGGTTATATGACAACGTCACTACCC
This sequence comes from Tegillarca granosa, assembly GCA_029721355.1. Lineage (NCBI taxonomy): Eukaryota > Metazoa > Mollusca > Bivalvia > Arcoida > Arcidae > Tegillarca > Tegillarca granosa. Next base: position 20,413,936 of record CM056610.1, on the reverse strand, counting down.
TCTCTGTATATGGTTAGGTCCTTGTTATTACCCTCTTTGTGTATCAGTCGGCCATGGTTACTAACCTCTTTTTTGTATCGGTCGATCCTGCCTACTATCCACTAAAGCACCCGCATTTCATGCTTATAGTGCATTTGTTTTGCAGTTAATACGGAATGGTAGTGCCTTTATACTACACGAACTTTCTACAACGACGCAAGCCTTACAAATGAATTTAAAAACTTGCAGGTATTTCAAGCGTACACAAAGTAAGATTCTCTTTATGGCAGTCATCATAATATTCTTAAGAAGTATAATGCCGCTGAATATTATCCTGAATATATTTAACGTCTCATAGTTTCGTGTTTCTTTCATTCTTACATTTGTTTTTACACGTGATGGGTAATGCTAGCTGGACGGGAGTTGTTTGTCTTTTAGGTGCACACGGCCTCACTTTAAAGATGGAAGATTACATGCTTAATTACTTGCTATTTTCATGGTTTGGGATTGTGATATAAACATGGGACGGTTTGTTTGTGTTCGATATTTAGTCCAAGCAAGGATAAATGGGGATAAATCATTGTCATAAATATGAAATAAATGTAAAATAAATTAACTAAGAACATGTTCTTCATAGCAGCAAACGTAATCAAAAACTCGAAATATGTAAACGATAGAAACAAACAAACAAACAAGACCAAAAACAACAAAAATTTCGAAACTCAAAACTTCAAGCTTTAGGGGAAATATGTTATTGCAAAAATTTTACTCAGAAATAATCCATGCAATTAAGAACATGAAACAATTAACAATTAAAAAAGATATTGGCAAATAGCATAAAAATAAGCATTTATTAAAAATCAATGACAATAAAACCCCCCAGTTAAGACGAGCAGCAGATTAAATATCATTGAATGACAATTGACATGGATAATTCTTTTGAAGACCCTCTGCAAGAAATATTCTTAAAATAAATTTTCTTTTTTAAATAGTTTTTACAATTTTCTTAATATAAAGTACGACTTAGAACAAAAAAAGAAACAAATAACATTACACAAGATTAAAACAAAATATATCGAGACAAGTGACTATAAACCCACCTACTTACAGTATATATATATTACATGATTCCTTATATGTTTTGTTTTTTTTTCTATATTTTTACTGCTCATTTTTCTCTGTTGATATTTTAGTTGGAATAAAAAAAGTCATAATATCCCGAGTATCCTTTTATTTTAAAACGCTTAATTTAGCTATGTGCAATTTTGTTATCTACTAATTTTAGAATGATGAACAACCACATGGATTCATAACCAGGAACACAGCCCAAGGTCTTTGTGACCCTTGGATAGCGTTACGTATGGATAAGGAAATATTACCCAAATTAGAAACTAGTAGCAAAAATCCATCAACAGCTAGTTCATCAAAATCACAGTAAGTAGCTGTTTATAATTATTTTGCATAACGGGGAACAAAACCATTTGATAACACATAGGCTAAAATCCTAAAACATCCATTGTTTAATGATTGTTTGTTTTGCGATGGTTCAATAAAAACTTCGTACTTGTGCGGGACAATTATTTCCATTTTCAATAAAATCAAATAAGGTGATGTGTGTATTCTAGTAATAACGGTGTCTTTTATTTTTACGTAAATGTCATTATTTAATTCCGTATAAATGTTAAGAGATATTGATAACATGATACACTCGCGAATTCTATTAATAAATAATGAAAGCGATGTTTAATTGTATTTCATAGCAAGAAGCAGGGAAAAGAGAAAAACAGACCACCAAAAGAGGGCAGTACAAGACTACCAAAATTCCCAGTTGTTAATTTTAATGCAGGCAAAGAAAATGCTACTAAACAATTCCCTTACAGTGAAATTCCACAGTTCAGGTAAATACTTGTTTAATATCTGTTTAAAGTTTCAAAGAATAAAGAAGAACGATGGGGTTGATTCGCAAAACATTGATAGAATGTTACAACAGAAACAAATTAAATATATACACCCACATTTATCTTTTGAATAAATAAAACATATTTTGTTACTCTTTAAAATTTTTACTTAGATACGCTAATATGCTAATTAATTTGCTCTTGACTCAAACATTCCTTTTATCATAAATTTGAAACGCTCTGTGCTTTATTACAAATCTAAAGAGTGAAAGGGTAAGAAAAGGTCTTGCGCACAATGTAGTACTAAAGCACTGTCACTTTATGTAATGAAAATTACTCATTGTATTAATAAGCTATCTATTCGTACTGTTAATAATGAGTTTTCTTTATGTTTTGTAATCGGATCCTCTTGTTTTAGCTCTTGTTGCATTCTTGGTTGCATATATGCATTATTAGTATGATTGTGTATTTAATTTGTAAAATAAAAACATTATCTTTTCAGGGAGGAAATGCGATCCAAATTTAGTCCACATGCACAAAACAAGGTTGATTCAGATTATAATCGTACAAAACAAGATTTTTATCGAATGGAACTCGACAAGATTGACGAAATTCATCCACTTAACAGACCACATATGCGAAAAGCTTATTTTGCTTATCTTCAAAATACTCCAGGCTCAAGAAAAGCTATAAAGGAATGTGCCAAATCACTTCCACCCTGCAAGTGATTACTTAATCAGCCTATATAGACTAAAATGAAAAAGATATTTATCTGTGATAGAGTTAAAAACTTTTTGTGAGTCTTTACCCATTCTATCTCTTCAAAAACAATTATCCAGTCTTTGGACCAGTGATTAAAGTATATGGAGGTATTGTGTATTGTGTATTGGTTAGGATTTACGATATAAAAATAATTGCTAACAGATGTCTTGCTTGATACCTGGTAGCACTATTTTTCCGTCCATTGAAATACCAATTTCTTCAGAATTTTTTTTTTCTCTTTTAAAGTGATTTTTATAATTTAAGCTAATTATATGCTGCTAATTAATATACACAAATTTTTAGTTTTTTTATATAGAAAACAAAATTATTAAAATAAATGCTCTTAAATATGTTGATTGTTTGATAAGTATTTCTTAATTTTTTGTTTTTAATGATTACATTCAACTTTATTCTATGATCACTGTTTTCACCTATCAAAGTTTTTTGCTTAATTTTGGTGTGTATTTCACCGCACATATATGGCGTCAAAAGAAAACGTGTACGTTTATAATTTTGTTTCATTGGGTTGTTTTTGTATCAACTTTCAATTTTGACATAATTTTTTCTAATGACATAATTGGCTTGATTTCATTACAATTTATTAGAGGTTGCATTTTTGCATCACACAAATAACCAAAAACATATAAAGTATTTTAAACAACGAATGTAAACGGGTATATTGATCCAACTTAATAACGAATTAGTTGCCATAATTCAATTACAAGCATATGTATAAAAAATTCAAAAAGTTTCTATAGCATGCATTGGCAGCAACCTAACTTTTCACAAAAAAAATGCAATTGAGTTTTATGCAATTTTTATCGAAAAAATGTTATTTTCGTAAAATTTTCTGTAGATTTACAGTGCGTCTTTCGTAGATAATTTCATTAAGATGAAACATATCACATTTAATGCTGAAAAAAAAAATTTGAATGTAAAATACAGGGTATTTTCAACAGCCAGTTCACGAAAGTTTTTTTTATCACGTATTCACTAAATATTTATATAAATCATACCGATATTCACTGTAATTTGACTGATGTTTTCATGGTGCTTTTGTAGATTAATTGCTGTAATTAACGCTTGAGTTGTTTATATTGATAGCTTAGTATCTGCAAATATAATATTACAAGTTAATACGTTTTTTACGATGTAAATTTTTAATTTGATGAAGGTGTGTATACAGTTACATCTTTTCTGTCAAATCACGATGAAAAAAGTCTAAAAGAAGGTTTTAATGGATCAAGCGAGTTTAATTGAATTCCCCAAAGCTCCACATGGTACCTCATAGCGTTTGTGCCAGACAATTATTTTTATTGGCAATGGAATCGTTTTCCCGTAATAACGATGTTTTTTCTGGAATTTTTGACGTAAACGTTTTCCATTTCATTCTGCATAAACATTAAGAGGTATTGACCACGTGGTATGCTGGCGAATTGAAAAAAAGTTTATAAAAAATTTTATTAAGAAAAATGAAAAAAAGGCAATATAGTCGAGAAGCATATCTGCCGTTTTTGTCAATTCGTTGAATATAATACATTTTACTGTATATGTACTTACCATATAGCTATATAGTTATTTCAAAAACATGATACACTAAAATTTGATCACAATTTTGAAACAAAAATAGGTATTTATTGACATTTGTAAGTATTTTTGTGTAATTTGATACTTTTTAAATCTCATTCATCTTCTTAAGACAGATAAGATTTATATTTTGTTTTCAATAATGTATAATTGTGTTCCAAATTTCGAGAAAGAAAGTTATAATATCTGAATGAGAATAAGACAAGTCATTTCAAGTTATATGAGTGTAAGTTAATCTTATGTATAATGTATACCTTACATACATAATGAAAAGTCATGTAACGAACCTTCCGAATATTTTGTTTTTGTGTTTTTATCATTAAGTGACATTTAGGAATATTCTTTTTTTGGCATATGGAATTGATAGGTTAAGTTACTGGAAGAAAATATATGAGGGTTATATATATATATATATATATATATATATATATATATATATATATATATATATATATATATATATATATATACATATATATATATATATATTAGGGTTATGTCAAAACTAAGATAATTTTTACTAAAAATCTAGGTCAAAGCGTTAGTAGACTAGACTGAGTAGTATATTAAAGCAGCTGAACAAGTTTCGATTTTTTTGTAAAATAATTCCAAATGTTGGGACAGAATCGAGACCAATTGCTCGAAGAATCGTCATTTGAATATGATTTTATGTACATATAAATTGTGTTACCATTTTAAGTTAAACTGTATTCATTAGAAAGTTGTATTTTTGAAATATCAGAACCAGTAACTGCTTGTGATAAAAAAAACTGAAAGAACTTAATAAACAATATTATAATACGATTGTTTTGTTATATATAACATTGTTTAACTTTGCAATGATAGCAAATTTAAAATATAAGAGAAATAAAATATCTCATATTTTATCGTTTTTAGTTTCGCATTGACTACATGAAAATGGACAAAATCTGGAGTAAGTTTTTTAAGCTTGGAAACAAATTGTAATTTTTTTTTATTTTCGACATTTTAGCATTAATTTCACAATTTATTTTAAACCAAGCAAAATTTAAATTAAGACTTAACAAGCTTCGAATAACTAGCGACTGATAATATAGCTCATAACATCAATTATTTAATTAGTAGTGGTTCCTGGGTTTGTGTCCCTTTGTTCGAATCTTCAAGAGTCTTGATAACGTAAAAGCCATTGCGGTAGCTGAGTAGGTAGAATAGTCGCTCCGCAAGTGGGAGGTCAAAACTTGAAAGTTGGTACTGAAAGTTCCTTCGCAAAGCACTCGGCATTACGATATAAAAGTTCCGGTTCTTTCGGATGTAAACTTAAAATAATTTAGGTTCCGTTAACGGTAGGCGTAGCACGATCAAGAACCTATAATGCCATAATTTCTGCACTTTCGCCTACAGCTGGCGACGTCTCGATTTAATTTAATATTCTTGACTGGGATGTTAAACACCATTACTCAACTCAACTCTTAATGAACTTAGATACTTCTAATCACTGTAACAGCTCAATATCAATATAATTAAACCTATATTTAGCTTGTTCAACAATCAAAATATCAACCTTTAATATGTAATATTTCACAGAATGGAGTACTAGTTGTTGAACAAGACGTCAATTGTAATCTCAAATGGTTCTATGAACAAAGCACTGACAATGTGCTCTTCTGTCAACCTGCAGGCTTAAAATCAGAGTTTTATAACCAGTGGTAACAACGTGTTTTTATATTTCATAAAAAATTATGACTTAGCATTTATTTGTATTTCTTTATGTTATTGGAGTTGAATGTTCAAATTTTAATATGAAAACTATTTCTTCGAAATATAACTCAAATCCGAAAATTGAGTGCATGAATTGAAAAGCAAAGAGAAAAATAGATTACACGTACTGTTACAGTTACAACAAATACAATAATCAGATTTATTAAGAAAATTTTTAACAGAAGGCTGGTAACCGTTCAAAAATGTTTGTAAAATACCGAATAGTCTGATTTTAAACCATTTCAATGTATGTTAATATTTGTAATTTTTAATATTTTCAAAAACAAAAAAATTGCAAATAAAGGGAGACAACTCACATGTTGATCTATAACATTCATAAATTAACTGTCAATGGTATTTTACTATTGGAAATATAATAATACGACATTGGTAGTTTAAAAAATCCTTTAGCAACTGTAAAACAATGATTTTAGAAACCGCTCCATGTCTGAAAAATTCACAAATAAATAAATGGTGCCCGATATTAAAACATTTGATTTGGATGGACACTAATCAAATAAGTTTTGTTTACGTGTTTTTGCTTGATAAACCAAATCTATCAAAACATTAGATTATATCTCTGCATTTAGAATATAAAAGCATTAATAGTTTGTGTCCAACTATTAGAATGCAACTGGGTTGGGATCGTATTAATCGCGTTTTACTTCTCAGTCAATATTCTTTTACTTATATCGAGGCGGTCAGTTTAAGGATGGTGGAGGAAACCAAAGTGCAAAGAAAACTGACCTTCGGTAAGCGAACTAATAAATATTTTCACATTACGATCTGCCTGATTGGGTTGCAGACCTAAGCAGTAAAAGGCGCTGTGATCCGTGAGCGCGTGCATTAAGATTGATACTTGGCTAGCTTAATCATTAGGCCAAATCATTTTAATGTCGAAAAATTTAAGTTTGATTCACTTATATGTGCTAAAGGGAACGCTAAAACTAGAAGCTGTGCCGTACACAAAATTAGGAAACTTAACCATAGCTTTTCATGTCAACTAAATTGCTCAATGTCTGTGCTATGTGATATGACTAGACATACTTATCCTAAATAACAATTCAGTCTTCGAAAGTGTATTCATGGCAGTCATCCACACTTAAATAACACACCAAATTATGACTGAAAGTGAAACAATGAATTCAACTATGTGCGCATTAAATCTTCTCTGAACACATTGTTAAAATTGAAGTCAAGACGGAAACAAAAAATAAGTATTCCGCTATTACTGATTAAATATATATAAAAATTCAACCAAGAACATGAATTATTTATGTTGTTTTATTGCAAAAATATTCACAGAATTGCTACATCTTCGTATTTAAAATATAAGAATTTCATAATATATAAAAATTATAGAGTCGTCTTATACTAGATGGCCAAACTTAATACATGTACATGATTGTACAAAATTGCGTTTTTGATCACTGAAATTTCCTAAATTTATTACTAAAACTTAATGCGTACAACGTCCTCAAATACATACATATACATATATATATATATATATATATATATATATATATATATATATATATATATATATATATATATATATATATATATTTATATATATATATCGTATAGCGGGTTATTTTAGGGGAACTTAACAAGAAAAAACCGTTGCAAATCTTTTTTTTTTTTTTTTTTTTTTTTTTTTTTTTTTTTTTTTTTTTTTTTTTTTTTACAGCATGCGATGTTTTTATTTTGGCGAATGTGATGAATGTATGAAAGTTTTATAAATCATGCAAATCATGGGCATAAAAGTCATCATGTCGGTCACTGTGAAATGTTACCATTTCCGGTTCAATTTTTAATATCCATCTGGTCAGTCACTATGAAATAGTACCATTTCAGGTTAAATGTGATATGTGAATCTAGTCGGTCACTGCCATTTCCGATTCAATAGAAGATGTTTTTCTAGATGGTCACTATGAAATCTTACCATTTCCGGTTTAATTTTAGATGTTAATCAAGTCGGTCACTGCCATTTCCGGTTCAATATGACAATATGAGATGGTTTGTTTTTGTTTTTGTTTTTGTTTTTTGTTTTTTCGTCCATCCACTTAAAATCTTTAATACATTTTGAACCAATGTAGCAAGCGAGTTTGCATTACCGATTTTTGTATGGTCCAAAAACAGGTAGATGGAACTGAACTCAACTCAATATGTAAAAGAATATATGACAAAAGTATAAAGTATTATTCAATCTGAGGTTTTATAATGCATTATAAAAAATAACATCTTTGGATTTTAGCTCATATATGTTTGGATTTTTATAATGCCACCCAGAAGCACTAAACAATGCAATTAATTGTCATAACCATACAATAAGCCGAAGTAGGTCATTGCAGTTATCACTATAGTTGTCACAACAAAAACTATGAAAGCTGTCTTATCCACAATTTTTCCTATCTCCTGCCAGGTTAAATCATTATTGCGAGTCGTTCCCTCTTGATGTCTACAGTCTCCATTTGACACCTGTGCATCTGTGTATTTTTTCTTTTTACCACTACAGCAACCATTACAACAACACCTTATACATGTAAATGGCATCAGAATATTTCGGACGAAGCACATTACATAACCCGGTACTGGTTTGTCGGGGTCAGCATGATGACATTCCAGTACAAATATTGTTATAAAAACAGCCAGTACACACAGAGATAAAACAGCCACCAAGTACAAAGCTGAAATAAAACAATATTGTTTTAAAAATTGCCAGTATATACGGGGATGAAAAAAGATACATGGTTGAGGTCCAACAAATAGCAGTATTGCCACGCCTTTTTACTTTAGGCATTGGTCCAGATCCTGCCCGGGATTTTTAAAAATTCATTATCAGTGATCCAAGTAAATGATTACCTTCTGTTTACCCGTTTAACCATTAGCAAGTATTGTCCAAAGACTCTACACTTCCATTTCACTGAAATTAAGTTTCATATAATGTTTTTGTTTATTCAAGACAAAACCAAAAGAACACAAACAAAAACAAACGCAAGTCCAAATTAACGCAAAATTATAAAACACAAACCACTTCGATTATAAAACTCTGACATGGGTTCTAAAACATATTTAAAAATAATATAGAGCAATTTTATGTTATAAATGAATCACTATGGTAACTACGTTTGTAGAGTGTTCGTTTTGTATGTGGGAGATCGAGTTTCGAACTTCGGACGGGTCTAACCAAGACTTGAAAAATAGGTCAAGCTTTCGACATTAAGAAATGAAAGTCACATTGTCTTTCGGGGGAGATTTAAAAACAAATGCCCAATGTCACTGTAGGTCTGTACATTGCCCTGAGCGCACTACAAAAGTCAAAGTTTCTGTCACCTCACCTATAGCTGGTAACGTATCGGTATAAGTGAAAATATTCTTGACCGACTTAAAACATCATCTAATCAATCAATCAATCTGATCAAGCAATCAACCAGCCTTGTAGTTGCAGTTCTTTTGTATGATTTTAGCATAATTTTTTTTTACATTTATTAGATTCTTAAAACAGATGAGGGCGGATTGACATGTTGTGAACCTCGCATGAAAGGGTTTGAATTTTGGCGGAGATATTCATATAATTTTTAACATGATCCCCTTCAGTATTTGTACACTTTTAACAGCTAGGATTAAGGGCCTAAAATCTACTTTTTAAAAGTCATTTTGTTTATTTCAGAAAGTCCTATACTGCATGTAATACGCCATCATCTGACAGAAAGTGGGCACCGGAAATTGTCGTTAAACCAGATATCTTTAGGTGCTAAATTTTTCTTTTGCAAATATTAGATCACTGCATTTTCATCGTTTTTGTTTCATATTTTTAGATTTTATTTATTTATTTACTTTTAATCCATCGTGCTATCTCGTCGATATAAACTGATCAAATATTCCAGTCTCCGAGTACAAGATTTAAATGGTCAATGGCTGAAAAAGGTCATCGAAACAAGGCTCACAAAATATCAATCATCCCTCGTAAAAATATGTCAATACTTACACAAGTATGATGTGAATAAAGATGTACTAGGTATAAAATCGGTTAATATCGTCAGGTATACAGCAAATCCGAGTAACACCGTCAAACAAAAACCAATTTTTTCCCCTGAATCAGCAGGTACACGGAATGAAGCACACGAAAGACTTGAAAACAATGTTACTGGAAGTAATGAGTTGATAAAATGAAAAAGAGGCCGCCTACGGAATTCAATGAAGAACAGAACACTCCTGCTTACGAAACCATCAACAACAGTTTCTTCAATTTTGGTCAAATTACCGACGAATTCCCATTCTCCGTTTGGTCGAAAATAACTTGTTTGAAGAGGATCATTATATGGTGAAAGTGAGAGCTGTACATCCGTGAAATGAGCACCAACGATTATAAATCCAAGTTCACATGTCTGTTTGTCAAAGGGATAAAAGGTAACATCACAGTAACAATTTGTTGTCAGAGACATTCCGAATGACCAAACCATGAATCCGGCAGATTTTGCAATTATCGGAATATCCTTGTCAGCTAAGGTTGGGACATTATCTACACTGAAAAATATATTTTATAAAATATTCTTCAAAAAAAATTATTGTAAATAAATTAATTTATTTTTTTCTTCATTTATTTATTTATTTACTTATTTATTTTTTTTTTATTTTATTTAAAGTACAAAACTTAAACGCCCGAAAAATTAATGCAATAATATTGATAAAAATTAAACGTATCTTTACGGAAATGAAAAAGATATTTATTTTTATTTCTGTGTTTAAAAAATGTATTTAAACATCTAGATTTTCTGGCGAAATCTGTAAAAACGTTACTGAACTACCTCTGTATGTAAAAGTTATTGTTGCCTATTCTCTCTTTAATGGTTGGGCCAATTCTTACGAAAACAAAAAAGATTGTGTAGAAGAGATAATTTTGTTCCATTCACCATTTCTCTCAACTTATTCCTGCTCCCTCACTAACTAACAAATGACCGGATCGATGCAAGTAAAGCAGTAATTCATTTGACTGGCGATTGAGTAATTGTGAATCACGCTACAGTCACATCGGTCAGTCCTACAATGGTGCAGGAAACCAAAGTGTCCAAAGAAACCACCGGCCTTTGCCAAGCGAACTGACAAACTTTTTTCACATTAAGTTTTGCCCTGTGATTCATTAGCGCATGTTTTAGACCACTCGGCCACCGAGGTACCGTCATTTCACTATGTGCACAATATGTTATTATACCTCACAGATAAATGATAAACTATAATTGGTCATTTTCTAATCACGTGATATGAAACAATTCGCAATGTTTGACAAAGTGGTAACATTGCCATTATGGAAAAATGCAATGTTCACTGCTAGGCACGGAAATTTACGACTGTCTATATATGGAAACTACCGAGTAAATCTTCTACTGTCCATATATCCATCCTTTCAGGGTAGGAGCACCTAAATATCCTAACTCGAATTATTCCAGTTTAGTCAATATCCTTGGTTGTGACTCTACATTTTTATGCATCGTTTTTAAAGGGAGATAACTTAAAACAGTTGCAATTTCGGTCATTTTAAACAGACTTTGTTAGAAAAAAAGACAAAAGAAAATGCCTTTTTTGTTCGGTATAATACAGTAAATGGTGCCTTTGGTTGAGAGAAATATGGAGGTTGTCTCCCCTTGGCAACTTATCTCCCTCGCCTACCGACCCGTGGTAAAATGTTCCCTCGAGGAAACAATCCTCCATATTTTCTTAACCAAGGGCCTTATTTCATCATCAATATAGCTAACTTTTTTTTCATACCTGTTAAAAACCTGGACGTTAGGAGTCCAAACGTCCTCTGGCTTTACGTATATCTGTTTTATTGTGTTGAATTGTTCCATATGTGCCCAGAAGAATCTTGCATCTCCCCAAACCTTAACATAAAATAAAATGAAAATATACATTACAAAATGAGCTTCTACAATTCAACTAGTAAAATAGGAGACTTGTTACTTGTCAAAATGTATCAAATTACAGTTGAGTTGAGTTGAGTAATGGTGTTTAACGTCCCAGTCAAGAATATTTCACTTATATCGAGACGTCGCCAGCTATAGGCGAAAGTGCAGAAATTTTGCCTGTGTGTTGCGCTGATGGCATTATACAGCAGGGTTCTTTATCGTACCATGCTTGCCATGACACGGGACCTCGTTTATTTTAAGTTCCCATCCGAAAAAAACCTTGACTTTCATTTCGTAATGCCGAGTGCTTGGCGAAATAACAGTCACTACCCACTTTCAAGTCTTGGGTCAGACCCAGCCGGGGTTCGAACCCACGACCTTTGACTTACGGAGCGAGCACTCTACCAAATGAGCTACCGCAGTGGCTGTATCGAATTAGATATACCACTGGAAAAGCTAAGAAATCATTTAACTCGTCTAGGTTATAATTGTACGTTTTCCTAAGCATAATACTAGTATATAAACGGTGCATTTTTTCTTAACTTCTTAACTCACGTGACAAATGTTATACTCGGTTCCACGATAAAACCTTTACTTATGTTGAAATGTACTAGGAAACCTACTGCTAGTTTGATCTACCAAAGATCTTATTTTGGAACATTGATCACGTGAATTTTTATCGAAAACGAGGCAACAGCAAAACGGGATGTGTTTAAGAGCAATGCGGTTACTTCGTTGTGCTTATTCAAGCCAAACTGCTGTTTTATTTACATTCATTTTAACCTAGCCGATTCGAAACCCTAGAGTCAGTTTGTCCCAGTTGGCCCTTCTTCTTTTCTTTGAAGATTCTGTTGCCGTTCTTGCACGAACAAGATTTCTTTCAGTCGACGCAAATATTTACATACATGCAGAACTTCAGCGCGTGTTCAAAACATATAAATAACTTTTTATCAAGTTGCCCCAGCTTTTAAAATTTCCATTCATTAAGGGCTAATAATAGTGAACTTAAGAAAATGAATCGTAATAACAATCTAATTATATTGATAAAAGTATTTTTAGATTTTTTTTCAAAATGGGTAAACTTAATGCAACTTTAAACGAAATTCGTGCTGCATAGATGTAAAAAAAATGATGTATTCACATAGCATATATATGTCTTACTTACAAGTGTAGGGAAAATTGTCGTTTGCATCGTTTCTGTTTTAATATCCTGCAAAAACAAATTAAAAAAAAACATACACATGCAATACAGCGGACAAATGATTGATGGTTACGAGTTCAAACCCTAATGAAGCTGTCTACGTGCCTTCTAGCGACACATTTTTCTCATTTCCCTACTTTATTTATTTATTTATACTTATTTCTTTATTTATTATGTTCAATTCTCAACTGGCATCTTATCCGTGTGTTTTCTATCTTGTCATTATAATGTTATTTCTAACATTATCCGCACAGAGGTAAAATATCTTTATCTTGACACTTGCCCATTGTAAAAGATGGCGAAAACACTCCAAGATATCCTCCCCGGATAGGTTCGAATCCAACTCGGTCAGATCCTTGTGTGAGAAAGCATGTCAGTTCGCTTGCCTAAGGTCGTTGTTCTTCTCCGGGTATTATGGTTTCCTTGCAATCCCATAGCTGACCATTTGGTATAAGGGAAAGAATCTTTACTTGGGTGTAAAACAGCATTAAGTACACTCAACTACTTGTTCAAATCGTAAGAGTGATGATGTTTAACGTCGCATCAGCATTGTTTTAGCTATCCGTGACGAGAGGAAGTTCAATTGTCTCTGAGGATTAGCTTTAAAACAGGTTTGAGTATGCGTGAAACGCGCGAGTGGGTTCTATGGCCCGTCTTGAACTAGCGCGCACTAAGGACGTCTCTGACGTGCTAGGTCGTAAAGTCAGCATACCGCAGAAAAACATATCCCGAGTCACATTATCATGACACCTAGTGTCGCAATATACAGGGCGTCAAGAAAGAATATTGTAAATTTAATTCAAAAGTTTTACATATGCTTCAAGGTGTACGAGCATCCGACTTCCCGCTTTACCTCTGAGCCATGTAGGCGACCAGATTTTGAAGTATCTATTTGATTGGACAAAACTTACCAGATATTTGAGTGTGTAAAGTCCGATTGTAATCAGAACTTCTGTTTTGTTATACGGCCGTATCTGACTGTTATACGAGTTATTTTTAAATATATAGTCCCTAAGCTGTTCTTCTTTATCATAATCGTATGCTATCCACCCATGTATCCGGTTCACAACGGCCACTGAAATAAAATGACTTTACACATGTATAAATGAAAAAATCTTTTATAAGCCTCGGTGGCCTAGTGGTCTAAAGCGTGTTTCCGGATCAGAGTGCTTCCCACCGGCTACGTTCGAATCCCACTCTGGCAGATAAAAGTGTAAGAAAGTTTCTTTCGGGCTTGTGGAAGGGTCGGTTTATTTCTCCAAGCACTCCGGTTTCCTCCGACATTAATCTTGACCTTGTGTGAAAGATTTTACTCCACTCAATTTTAATTTTACAATATCATAGGTAAATGTAATGAGGTGGAAATTAAAATTGGATAAGAGATTCCTATCAAAAACAAGTATTTTTATGCAAAATTAAGTAAAAAAAAAATTAAACCCACTACCAACAAAAAATTCTCTCTCTCTCTCTCTCTCTCTCTCTCTCTCTCTCTCTCTCTCAAAACTCCCAATTATAAACCTCTCTCTCTCTCTCTATCTCTCTCTCTCTCTCTCTCTCTCTATCTCAAAACTCCCAATTATAAATATCTCTCTCTCTCTCAAAACTCCAAATTCTCTCTCTCTCTCTCTCTCTCTCTCTCTCTCTCTCTCTCTCTCTCTCTCTCTCTCTCTCTCGAATCAGCCTCGATACTCAAAAGCGTTTCAACTGCCATGCCATAAATAAGATTTTAAGTCAATATTGGCAAAAAATCAGATAGTTTCATTTGTATGTAATTGACTGAACTAATACAACTATTTAAATAGTTTGACTATGTTTCGAAAATACTGAACGAATTATTTAGTTAAATATTGTACTATAAAATCAATTAAAATCCGAGAATGAATCCTAAATAAGAGAACCTGGATAAGTCATTAATCAATAATTCAGGAATTATTATAGAATTAAACTTGGAAGTCGCAATAACAAACTAGCGTACTGTTGAGGATTGACATTTACGGGGGCGGATCTAGGATTTTACTTATGGACACACACCCCAACGACCCCACCAGGGATTTTTTTTATCCGAAACATCCGCTCGTGTATTCTAATAAAATTCCTGCCAATAGGCTATAAGATGAATTAAGATTATCCTAACAAACGCTCGCTCGAGAGTCAGACGTGATTCGTACCTACGACTCAAAACCTCGGTGGGTGGGTGGTATCGTCATCCGTAAGTGCGATCTAGGTAATCTTCTCCCTATGGTTAAGGTCACATGGTGACCGAAACCTGGTTTAAAATTTCCTTACTAAATCAAATGTTTTCTTTATATATTAAAGGTTCTTCTGTAGGTTCATTATCTTCCTAAGCAGCTCTCCAAGAAGGGAGAGAAAAAAGATACCTACAAATAACCCCCAATATAAAAGAGGGTCCTATGTGCCCCGAATGGTCTAAAGCAGGCGCTTACAAATCACAGCTCCTCTCATCGCCTGGGTTCGAATCCCACGCGGGACAGATCCTAGTGCGAGAAAGTCAGTCCGCTTGCCGAAGTGCGGTGGTTTTCTTTGGGCATTCTGGTTTCCTCCACCTTTCCAGAACTGACCGCCTCGAAATAAGTGAAAGAATTTTGACTGGGGCGTAAAATTCCATTACTCCACTCCACTTCACTCCACTCCACTCCACTCACAGTTCCTCTCAACACCTAGTTTCTAATGCTACTTTTGCATATTCTTGTGTGAGAAAGTTTGCAATAATAATAAAAAAAATAATAATAATACTTACATAACACAACGAGGCATTTCCAGACGGCGTAACACATTGTTAAGTCTAAAATCTAAATCTGAAAAATAAAAGAAAAGCTAGCGATACATTACAGGATGTCACGTGATGATGACATTTTTATCTGTCCGGCATCTTTTTGATTTGTAAATTTCATCCTACATGTATTCTATCGGGTAGTCTATGAATTTTAACTTCTTGTGAAATAACAACATCCGGTTGCACCATAGATTTTAAGAAATGGCAAGTGTAGGGCACTTCACTAAAATCTAAATAGATTGTAAGGCATAATAATCGCGGTTAAAATCTCGGCTGCGTATTTAAAACTGTTCTTACACAAAAGCATGAAGTAAATACCTTATTCACTGTGTACTGAGTGGTTACGGATGGCTGGGTGTGAATGACGAAAATAAGAGCTATGGGATTCTTTTGTATTATATGGCATTTACCAGATTCATAAATGTTTAATAAAGGTGCATGGTGATGGGGAATATTATGGAGAGAGAGAGAGGAGAGAGAGAGGAGAGAGAGAGAGAGAGAGAGAGAGAGAGAGAGAGAGAGAGAGAGAGAGAGAGGAAAAGAAGGGGGGTCGGTAAAAATGAATATGGAATTTTCTTTATTGTCCCAAAACTATGAATTAATTACAGATTATAAATACTCACCTTGATACTAATCGACTACTGAAAAACTGAAAATAATTAAACCTTTAATCCATGGAATGTTGAAAGAAATTATCCACAAAATTGTTTCTAGATTTCGAATTCTAAATCATAACATTTAACAACACTGTGTATTTTGCAATTTGTCGAGTATTTTCACGTATATTTACTAGTAAATACTAAACTTGTAATTGCAGTTATAAATTTACAAAGGTAGTTTGGGTTTCGAATTTCTTAAAGTAACGCAGTATTGTTCTTGGGATTTATTAGGTTAGGTCTTAGACGGTTTACTGTGGATTCGCATTAGGGATACGAATATTTCTTTAATAATTAAAATAAATAAATGTAAATATTTGCCTGATAGTTTTAACTTAATGTAAATCACATGATTAATTGTCGAAATTCTCCATTTTAAAGGCAAACAACAATGTTTCCTTTTGTCGTAATCTATAAAAGACCAGTAATTCTGAAACCGAGTCACAAGACAATTTTATTGCGGGGGTGCACCCGGTGGTCGAGTGGTCTAAAGCGCGCGCTTACGGATGACAGCGCCTCTCACCGCCTGGGTTCGTATTGCACTCTGGACAGATCCTAGTGTGAGAAAGTTTGTCAGTTCGCTTGCCGAAGGTCGGTGATTTTTCTCCGGGCACTCCGCTTTCCTCCACCATCCAAGAACTTACCGCCTCGAAATAAGTGAAAAAGTGGTAAAACTTCATTACTCTATTCCACTCATGTGGTTATAAGGCGGTATTATAAACAAATATTTCTGAAACCGGGTCACAATTCAAACTACCATGTTACAACTTGCAATAACCTATAAAAGATCAATGTTTCTGAAAGCGAGTTTATAGGCAGACCGACATATTGCCCTCATGCGAAAACCATTGAAAACCAATAATTCTGAAACCGGGTTACAGTTCAAACTTCCATGTAACCTCTTGTCGTAACTTATAAAAAACCAGTATATCTGAAACCGAATCACAAGACACACCATCGTATTAACAACAGACACAAACTATTAAAAACCAATATTCTTGAAACTGGGTCACAATTCAGACCATGTAACATCAAGCCTCAATTGATTAAATACCGTTGCTTCTGAAACCGGAACGCATGGAAAACTAGTCATCTCTATTTGGTCGACATTTAGCACCTAACACTCAATGCATTAAAAATGATAAAGAACTTTTTTTATGTTCCGTTTTAAATTTAATTAATAAAATTACCAATAACAAGAAGATTACACCATTAAAGCTTAACAGAAATAATACCACCAAGAAAATGTGCTAAAACTCGACGAGCAACTCGAAATATGTAAATGATAGAAACAAACAAACAAACAAGACCAAAAACAACAAAAATCTCGAAACTCAAAACTTCAAGCTTTTGGGGAAATATGTTAATGCAAAAAATTTGCTCAGAAATAATCCATGCAATTAAGAACATGAAACAATTAACAATTAAAAAAGATATTGGCAAATAGCATAGAAATAACCATTTATTAAAAATCAATGACAATAACCCCCCCCCCCCGTTAAGACGAGCAACAGATTAAATATCATTGAATGACAATTGACATGGATAATTCTTTTGAAGACCCTCTGCAAGAAATATTCTTAAAATTTATTTTCTTTTTTAAATAATTTTTACAATTTTCTTAATATGAAGTACGACTTAGAACAAAAAAAGAAACAAATAACATTACACAAGATTAAAACAAAATATATCGAGACAAGTGACTATAAACCCAACTACTTACAGTATATATATATTACATGATTCCTTATATGTTTTTGTTCTTTTCTACATTTTCACTGCTCAATTTTCTCTGTTGATATTTTAGTTGGCATAAACAAGTCATAATATCCCGATTATCCTTTTATTTTAAAATGCTTAATTTAGCTATGTGCAATTTTGTTATTTACTAATTTTAGAATGATGAACAACCACATAGATTCATAACTAGGAACACAGCCCAAGGTCTTTGTGACCCTTGGATATCTTTACGTATGGATAAGGAAATATTACCCAAATTAGAAACTAGTAGCAAAAATCCATCAACAGCTAGTTCATCAAAATCACAGTAAGTAGCTGTTAGTAATTTAATAATGGAACAAAACCATTTGATAACACATAGCCCAAAATCTTATAACATCCATTGTTTTAATGATTGTTTGTTTTGCTACGGTTTAATAAAAACTTCATACTTGTGCGGGTCAATTATTTCCATTTTCATTAAAATCAAATAAGGTGATGTGTGTATTCTAGTAATAACGGTGCCTTTCATTTTTACGTAAATGTCATTATTTAATTCCGTATAAATGTTAAGAGATATTGATAACATGATACACTCGCGAATTCTAGTAATAAATAATGAGAGCGATGTTTAATTGTATTTCATAGCAAGAAGCAGGGAAAAGAGAAAACAGACCACCAAAAGAGGGCAGTACAAGGCTACCAAAATTCCCAGTTGTTAATTTTAATGCAGGCAAAGAAAATGCTACTAAACAATTCCCTTACAGTGAAATTCCACAGTTCAGGTAAATACTTGTTTAATATCTGTTTAAAGTTTCAAGAAAAAAGAAGAACGATAGGGTTGATTCGCAAAACATTGATAGAATGTTACAACAGAAACAAACTAAATATATACACCCACATTTATCTTTTGAATAAATAAAACATATTTTGTTACTCTTTAAAATTTTTACTTAGATACGCTAATATGCTAATTAATTTGCTCTTGACTCAAACATTCCTTTTATCATAAATTTGAAACGCTCTGTGCTTTATTACAAATCTAAAGAGTGAAAGGGTAAGAAAAGGTCTTGCGCACAATGTAGTACTAAAGCACTGTCACTTTATGTAATGAAAATTACTCATTGTATTAATAAGCTATCTATTCGTACTGTTAATAATGAGTTTTCTTTATGTTTTGTAATCGGATCCTCTTGTTTTAGCTCTTGTTGCATTCTTGGTTGCATATATGCATTATTAGTATGATTGTGTATTTAATTTGTAAAATAAAAACATTATCTTTTCAGGGAGGAAATGCGATCCAAATTTAGTCCACATGCACAAAACAAGGTTGATTCAGATTATAATCGTACAAAACAAGATTTTTATCGAATGGAACTCGACAAGATTGACGAAATTCATCCACTTAACAGACCACATATGCGAAAAGCTTATTTTGCTTATCTTCAAAATACTCCAGGCTCAAGAAAAGCTATAAAGGAATGTGCCAAATCACTTCCACCCTGCAAGTGATTACTTAATCAGCCTATATAGACTAAAATGAAAAAGATATTTATCTGTGATAGAGTTAAAAACTTTTTGTGAGTCTTTACCCATTCTATCTCTTCAAAAACAATTACCCAGTCTTTGGACCAGTGATTAAAGTATATGGAGGTATTGTGTATTGTGTATTGGTTAGGATTTACGATATAAAAATAATTGCTAACAGATGTCTTGCTTGATACCTGGTAGCACTATTTTTCCGTCCATTGAAATACCAATTTCTTCAGAATTTTTTTTTTCTCTTTTAAAGTGATTTTTATAATTTAAGCTAATTATATGCTGCTAATTAATATACACAAATTTTTAGTTTTTTTATATAGAAAACAAAATTATTAAAATAAATGCTCTTAAATATGTTGATTGTTTGATAAGTATTTCTTAATTTTTTGTTTTTAATGATTACATTCAACTTTATTCTATGATCACTGTTTTCACCTATCAAAGTTTTTTGCTTAATTTTGGTGTGTATTTCACCGCACATATATGGCGTCAAAAGAAAACGTGTACGTTTATAATTTTGTTTCATTGGGTTGTTTTTGTATCAACTTTCAATTTTGACATAATTTTTTCTAATGACATAATTGGCTTGATTTCATTACAATTTATTAGAGGTTGCATTTTTGCATCACACAAATAACCAAAAACATATAAAGTATTTTAAACAACGAATGTAAACGGGTATATTGATCCAACTTAATAACGAATTAGTTGCCATAATTCAATTACAAGCATATGTATAAAAAATTCAAAAACTTTCTATAGCATGCATTGGCAGCAATCTAACTTTTCACAAAAAAAATGCAATTGAGTTTTATGCAATTTTTATCGAAAAAATGTTATTTTCGTAAAATTTTCTGTAGATTTACAGTGCGTCTTTCGTAGATAATTTCATTAAGATGAAACATATCATATTTAATGCTGAAAAAAAAAATTTGAATGTAAAATACAGGGTATTTTCAACAGCCAGTTCACGAAAGTTTTTTTTATCACGTATTCACTAAATATTTATATAAATCATACCGATATTCACTGTAATTTGACTGATGTTTTCATGGTGCTTTTGTAGATTAATTGCTGTAATTAACGCTTGAGTTGTTTATATTGATAGCTTAGTATCTGCAAATATAATATTACAAGTTAATACGTTTTTTACGATGTAAATTTTTAATTTGATGAAGGTGTGTATACAGTTACATCTTTTCTGTCAAATCACGATGAAAAAAGTCTACAAGAAGGTTTTAATGGATCAAGCGAGTTTAATTGAATTCCCCAAAGCTCCACATGGTACCTCATAGCGTTTGTGCCAGACAATTATTTTTATTGGCAATGGAATCGTTTTCCCGTAATAACGATGTTTTTTCTGGAATTTTTGACGTAAACGTTTTCCATTTCATTCTGCATAAACATTAAGAGGTATTGACCACGTGGTATGCTGGCGAATTGAAAAAAAGTTTATAAAAAATTTTATTAAGAAAAATGAAAAAAAGGCAGTATAGTCGAGAAGCATATCTGCCGTTTTTGTCAATTCGTTGAATATAATACATTTTACTGTATATGTACTTACCATATAGCTATATAGTTATTTCAAAAACATGATACACTAAAATTTGATCACAATTTTGAAACAAAAATAGGTATTTATTGACATTTTTAAGTATTTTTGTGTAATTTGATACTTTTTAAATCTCATTCATCTTCTTAAGACAGATAAGATTTATATTTTGTTTTCAATAATGTATAATTGTGTTCCAAATTTCGAGAAAGAAAGTTATAATATCTGAATGAGAATAAGACAAGTCATTTCAAGTTATATGAGTGTAAGTTAATCTTATGTATAATGTATACCTTACATACATAATGAAAAGTCATGTAACGAACCTTCCGAATATTTTGTTTTTGTGTTTTTATCATTAAGTGACATTTAGGAATATTCTTTTTTTGGCATATGGAATTGATAGGTTAAGTTACTGGAAGAAAATATATGAGGGTTATATATATATATATATATATATATATATATATATTAGGGTTATGTCAAAACTAAGATAATTTTTACTAAAAATCTAGGTCAAAGCGTTAGTAGACTAGACTGAGTAGTATATTAAAGCAGCTGAACAAGTTTCGATTTTTTTGTAAAATAATTCCAAATGTTGGGACAGAATCGAGACCAATTGCTCGAAGAATCGTCATTTGAATATGATTTTATGTACATATAAATTGTGTTACCATTTTAAGTTAAACTGTATTCATTAGAAAGTTGTATTTTTGAAATATCAGAACCAGTAACTGCTTGTGATAAAAAAAACTGAAAGAACTTAATAAACAATATTATAATACGATTGTTTTGTTATATATAACATTGTTTAACTTTGCAATGATAGCAAATTTAAAATATAAGAGAAATAAAATATCTCATATTTTATCGTTTTTAGTTTCGCATTGACTACATGAAAATGGACAAAATCTGGAGTAAGTTTTTTAAGCTTGGAAACAAATTGTAATTTTTTTTTATTTTCGACATTTTAGCATTAATTTCACAATTTATTTTAAACCAAGCAAAATTTAAATTAAGACTTAACAAGCTTCGAATAACTAGCGACTGATAATATAGCTCATAACATCAATTATTTAATTAGTAGTGGTTCCTGGGTTTGTGTCCCTTTGTTCGAATCTTCAAGAGTCTTGATAACCTAAAAGCCATTGCGGTAGCTGAGTAGGTAGAATAGTCGCTCCGCAAGTGGGAGGTCAAAACTTGAAAGTTGGTACTGAAAGTTCCTTCGCAAAGCACTCGGCATTACGATATAAAAGTTCCGGTTCTTTCGGATGTAAACTTAAAATAATTTAGGTTACGTTAACGGTAGGCGTAGCACGATCAAGAACCTATAATGCCATAATTTCTGCACTTTCGCCTACAGCTGGCGACGTCTCGATTTAATTTAATATTCTTGACTGGGATGTTAAACACCATTACTCAACTCAACTCTTAATGAACTTAGATACTTCTAATCACTGTAACAGCTCAATATCAATATAATTAAACCTATATTTAGCTTGTTCAACAATCAAAATATCAACCTTTAATATGTAATATTTCACAGAATGGAGTACTAGTTGTTGAACAAGACGTCAATTGTAATCTCAAATGGTTCTATGAACAAAGCACTGACAATGTGCTCTTCTGTCAACCTGCAGGCTTAAAATCAGAGTTTTATAACCAGTGGTAACAACGTGTTTTTATATTTCATAAAAAATTATGACTTAGCATTTATTTGTATTTCTTTATGTTATTGGAGTTGAATGTTCAAATTTTAATATGAAAACTATTTCTTCGAAATATAACTCAAATCCGAAAATTGAGTGCATGAGTTGAAAAGCAAAGAGAAAAATAGATTACACGTACTGTTACAGTTACAACAAATACAATAATCAGATTTATTAAGAAAATTTTTAACAGAAGGCTGGTAACCGTTCAAAAATGTTTGTAAAATACCGAATAGTCTGATTTTAAACCATTTCAATGTATGTTAATATTTGTAATTTTTAATATTTTCAAAAACAAAAAAATCGCAAATAAAGGGAGACAACTCACATGTTGATCTATAACATTCATAAATTAACTGTCAATGGTATTTTACTATTGGAAATATAATAATACGACATTGGTAGTTTAAAAAATCCTTTAGCAACTGTAAAACAATGATTTTAGAAACCGCTCCATGTCTGAAAAATTCACAAATAAATAAATGGTGCCCGATATTAAAACATTTGATTTGGATGGACACTAATCAAATAAGTTTTGTTTACGTGTTTTTGCTTGATAAACCAAATCTATCAAAACATTAGATTATATCTCTGCATTTAGAATATAAAAGCATTAATAGTTTGTGTCCAACTATTAGAATGCAACTGGGTTGGGATCGTATTAATCGCGTTTTACTTCTCAGTCAATATTCTTTTACTTATATCGAGGCGGTCAGTTTAAGGATGGTGGAGGAAACCAAAGTGCAAAGAAAACTGACCTTCGGTAAGCGAACTAATAAATATTTTCACATTACGATCTGCCTGATTGGGTTGCAGACCTAAGCAGTAAAAGGCGCTGTGATCCGTGAGCGCGTGCATTAAGATTGATACTTGGCTAGCTTAATCATTAGGCCAAATCATTTTAATGTCGAAAAATTTAAGTTTGATTCACTTATATGTGCTAAAGGGAACGCTAAAACTAGAAGCTGTGCCGTACACAAAATTAGGAAACTTAACCATAGC
Organism: Tegillarca granosa; assembly: GCA_029721355.1. Lineage (NCBI taxonomy): Eukaryota > Metazoa > Mollusca > Bivalvia > Arcoida > Arcidae > Tegillarca > Tegillarca granosa. The sequence continues at coordinate 20,389,889 of CM056610.1, read as the reverse complement.
TTTTCATGTCAACTAAATTGCTCAATGTCTGTGCTATGTGATATGACTAGACATACTTATCCTAAATAACAATTCAGTCTTCGAAAGTGTATTCATGGCAGTCATCCACACTTAAATAACACACCAAATTATGACTGAAAGTGAAACAATGAATTCAACTATGTGCGCATTAAATCTTCTCTGAACACATTGTTAAAATTGAAGTCAAGACGGAAACAAAAAATAAGTATTCCGCTATTACTGATTAAATATATATAAAAATTCAACCAAGAACATGAATTATTTATGTTGTTTTATTGCAAAAATATTCACAGAATTGCTACATCTTCGTATTTAAAATATAAGAATTTCATAATATATAAAAATTATAGAGTCGTCTTATACTAGATGGCCAAACTTAATACATGTACATGATTGTACAAAATTGCGTTTTTGATCACTGAAATTTCCTAAATTTATTACTAAAACTTAATGCGTACAACGTCCTCAAATACATACATATACATATATATATATATATATATATATATATATATATATATATATATATATATATATATATATATATATATATATATTTATATATATATATCGTATAGCGGGTTATTTTAGGGGAACTTAACAAGAAAAAACCGTTGCAAATCTTTTTTTTTTTTTTTTTTTTTTTTTTTTTTTTTTTTTTTTTTTTTTTTTTTTTTACAGCATGCGATGTTTTTATTTTGGCGAATGTGATGAATGTATGAAAGTTTTATAAATCATGCAAATCATGGGCATAAAAGTCATCATGTCGGTCACTGTGAAATGTTACCATTTCCGGTTCAATTTTTAATATCCATCTGGTCAGTCACTATGAAATAGTACCATTTCAGGTTAAATGTGATATGTGAATCTAGTCGGTCACTGCCATTTCCGATTCAATAGAAGATGTTTTTCTAGATGGTCACTATGAAATCTTACCATTTCCGGTTTAATTTTAGATGTTAATCAAGTCGGTCACTGCCATTTCCGGTTCAATATGACAATATGAGATGGTTTGTTTTTGTTTTTGTTTTTGTTTTTTGTTTTTTCGTCCATCCACTTAAAATCTTTAATACATTTTGAACCAATGTAGCAAGCGAGTTTGCATTACCGATTTTTGTATGGTCCAAAAACAGGTAGATGGAACTGAACTCAACTCAATATGTAAAAGAATATATGACAAAAGTATAAAGTATTATTCAATCTGAGGTTTTATAATGCATTATAAAAAATAACATCTTTGGATTTTAGCTCATATATGTTTGGATTTTTATAATGCCACCCAGAAGCACTAAACAATGCAATTAATTGTCATAACCATACAATAAGCCGAAGTAGGTCATTGCAGTTATCACTATAGTTGTCACAACAAAAACTATGAAAGCTGTCTTATCCACAATTTTTCCTATCTCCTGCCAGGTTAAATCATTATTGCGAGTCGTTCCCTCTTGATGTCTACAGTCTCCATTTGACACCTGTGCATCTGTGTATTTTTTCTTTTTACCACTACAGCAACCATTACAACAACACCTTATACATGTAAATGGCATCAGAATATTTCGGACGAAGCACGTTACATAACCCGGTACTGGTTTGTCGGGGTCAGCATGATGACATTCCAGTACAAATATTGTTATAAAAACAGCCAGTACACACAGAGATAAAACAGCCACCAAGTACAAAGCTGAAATAAAACAATATTGTTTTAAAAATTGCCAGTATATACGGGGATGAAAAAAGATACATGGTTGAGGTCCAACAAATAGCAGTATTGCCACGCCTTTTTACTTTAGGCATTGGTCCAGATCCTGCCCGGGATTTTTAAAAATTAATTATCAGTGATCCAAGTAAATGATTGCCTTCTGTTTACCCGTTTAACCATTAGCAAGTATTGTCCAAAGACTCTACACTTCCATTTCACTGAAATTAAGTTTCATATAATGTTTTTGTTTATTCAAGACAAAACCAAAAGAACACAAACAAAAACAAACGCAAGCCAAATTAACGCAAAATTATAAAACACAAACCACTTCGATTATAAAACTCTGACATGGGTTCTAAAACATATTTAAAAATAATATAGAGCAATTTTATGTTATAAATGAATCACTATGGTAACTACGTTTGTAGAGTGTTCGTTTTGTATGTGGGAGATCGAGTTTCGAACTTCGGACGGGTCTAACCAAGACTTGAAAAATAGGTCAAGCTTTCGACATTAAGAAATGAAAGTCACATTGTCTTTCGGGGGAGATTTAAAAACAAATGCCCAATGTCACTGTAGGTCTGTACATTGCCCTGAGCGCACTACAAAAGTCAAAGTTTCTGTCACCTCACCTATAGCTGGTAACGTATCGGTATAAGTGAAAATATTCTTGACCGACTTAAAACATCATCTAATCAATCAATCAATCTGATCAAGCAATCAACCAGCCTTGTAGTTGCAGTTCTTTTGTATGATTTTAGCATAATTTTTTTTACATTTATTAGATTCTTAAAACAGATGAGGGCGGATTGACATGTTGTGAACCTCGCATGAAAGGGTTTGAATTTTGGCGGAGATATTCATATAATTTTTAACATGATCCCCTTCAGTATTTGTACACTTTTAACAGCTAGGATTAAGGGCCTAAAATCTACTTTTTAAAAGTCATTTTGTTTATTTCAGAAAGTCCTATACTGCATGTAATACGCCATCATCTGACAGAAAGTGGGCACCGGAAATTGTCGTTAAACCAGATATCTTTAGGTGCTAAATTTTTCTTTTGCAAATATTAGATCACTGCATTTTCATCGTTTTTGTTTCATATTTTTAGATTTTATTTATTTATTTACTTTTAATCCATCGTGCTATCTCGTCGATATAAACTGATCAAATATTCCAGTCTCCGAGTACAAGATTTAAATGGTCAATGGCTGAAAAAGGTCATCGAAACAAGGCTCACAAAATATCAATCATCCCTCGTAAAAATATGTCAATACTTACACAAGTATGATGTGAATAAAGATGTACTAGGTATAAAATCGGTTAATATCGTCAGGTATACAGCAAATCCGAGTAACACCGTCAAACAAAAACCAATTTTTTCCCCTGAATCAGCAGGTACACGGAATGAAGCACACGAAAGACTTGAAAACAATGTTACTGGAAGTAATGAGTTGATAAAATGAAAAAGAGGCCGCCTACGGAATTCAATGAAGAACAGAACACTCCTGCTTACGAAACCATCAACAACAGTTTCTTCAATTTTGGTCAAATTACCGACGAATTCCCATTCTCCGTTTGGTCGAAAATAACTTGTTTGAAGAGGATCATTATATGGTGAAAGTGAGAGCTGTACATCCGTGAAATGAGCACCAACGATTATAAATCCAAGTTCACATGTCTGTTTGTCAAAGGGATAAAAGGTAACATCACAGTAACAATTTGTTGTCAGAGACATTCCGAATGACCAAACCATGAATCCGGCAGATTTTGCAATTATCGGAATATCCTTGTCAGCTAAGGTTGGGACATTATCTACACTGAAAAATATATTTTATAAAATATTCTTCAAAAAAAATTATTGTAAATAAATTAATTTATTTTTTTCTTCATTTATTTATTTATTTACTTATTTATTTTTTTTTTATTTTATTTAAAGTACAAAACTTAAACGCCCGAAAAATTAATGCAATAATATTGATAAAAATTAAACGTATCTTTACGGAAATGAAAAAGATATTTATTTTTATTTCTGTGTTTAAAAAATGTATTTAAACATCTAGATTTTCTGGCGAAATCTGTAAAAACGTAACTGAACTACCTCTGTATGTAAAAGTTATTGTTGCCTATTCTCTCTTTAATGGTTGGGCCAATTCTTACGAAAACAAAAAAGATTGTGTAGAAGAGATAATTTTGTTCCATTCACCATTTCTCTCAACTTATTCCTGCTCCCTCACTAACTAACAAATGACCGGATCGATGCAAGTAAAGCAGTAATTCATTTGACTGGCGATTGAGTAATTGTGAATCACGCTACAGTCACATCGGTCAGTCCTACAATGGTGCAGGAAACCAAAGTGTCCAAAGAAACCACCGGCCTTTGCCAAGCGAACTGACAAACTTTTTTCACATTAAGTTTTGCCCTGTGATTCATTAGCGCATGTTTTAGACCACTCGGCCACCGAGGTACCGTCATTTCACTATGTGCACAATATGTTATTATACCTCACAGATAAATGATAAACTATAATTGGTCATTTTCTAATCACGTGATATGAAACAATTCGCAATGTTTGACAAAGTGGTAACATTGCCATTATGGAAAAATGCAATGTTCACTGCTAGGCACGGAAATTTACGACTGTCTATATATGGAAACTACCGAGTAAATCTTCTACTGTCCATATATCCATCCTTTCAGGGTAGGAGCACCTAAATATCCTAACTCGAATTATTCCAGTTTAGTCAATATCCTTGGTTGTGACTCTACATTTTTATGCATCGTTTTTAAAGGGAGATAACTTAAAACAGTTGCAATTTCGGTCATTTTAAACAGACTTTGTTAGAAAAAAAGACAAAAGAAAATGCCTTTTTTGTTCGGTATAATACAGTAAATGGTGCCTTTGGTTGAGAGAAATATGGAGGTTGTCTCCCCTTGGCAACTTATCTCCCTCGCCTACCGACCCGTGGTAAAATGTTCCCTCGAGGAAACAATCCTCCATATTTTCTTAACCAAGGGCCTTATTTCATCATCAATATAGCTAACTTTTTTTTCATACCTGTTAAAAGCCTGGACGTTAGGAGTCCAAACGTCCTCTGGCTTTACGTATATCTGTTTTATTGTGTTGAATTGTTCCATATGTGCCCAGAAGAATCTTGCATCTCCCCAAACCTTAACATAAAATAAAATGAAAATATACATTACAAAATGAGCTTCTACAATTCAACTAGTAAAATAGGAGACTTGTTACTTGTCAAAATGTATCAAATTACAGTTGAGTTGAGTTGAGTAATGGTGTTTAACGTCCCAGTCAAGAATATTTCACTTATATCGAGACGTCGCCAGCTATAGGCGAAAGTGCAGAAATTTTGCCTGTGTGTTGCGCTGATGGCATTATACAGCAGGGTTCTTTATCGTACCATGCTTGCCATGACACGGGACCTCGTTTATTTTAAGTTCCCATCCGAAAAAAACCTTGACTTTCATTTCGTAATGCCGAGTGCTTGGCGAAATAACAGTCACTACCCACTTTCAAGTCTTGGGTCAGACCCAGCCGGGGTTCGAACCCACGACCTTTGACTTACGGAGCGAGCACTCTACCAAATGAGCTACCGCAGTGGCTGTATCGAATTAGATATACCACTGGAAAAGCTAAGAAATCATTTAACTCGTCTAGGTTATAATTGTACGTTTTCCTAAGCATAATACTAGTATATAAACGGTGCATTTTTTCTTAACTTCTTAACTCACGTGACAAATGTTATACTCGGTTCCACGATAAAACCTTTACTTATGTTGAAATGTACTAGGAAACCTACTGCTAGTTTGATCTACCAAAGATCTTATTTTGGAACATTGATCACGTGAATTTTTATCGAAAACGAGGCAACAGCAAAACGGGATGTGTTTAAGAGCAATGCGGTTACTTCGTTGTGCTTATTCAAGCCAAACTGCTGTTTTATTTACATTCATTTTAACCTAGCCGATTCGAAACCCTAGAGTCAGTTTGTCCCAGTTGGCCCTTCTTCTTTTCTTTGAAGATTCTGTTGCCGTTCTTGCACGAACAAGATTTCTTTCAGTCGACGCAAATATTTACATACATGCAGAACTTCAGCGCGTGTTCAAAACATATAAATAGCTTTTTATCAAGTTGCCCCAGCTTTTAAAATTTCCATTCATTAAGGGCTAATAATAGTGAACTTAAGAAAATGAATCGTAATAACAATCAAATTATATTGATAAAAGTATTTTTAGATTTTTTTTCAAAATGGGTAAACTTAATGCAACTTTAAACGAAATTCGTGCTGCATAGATGTAAAAAAAATGATGTATTCACATAGCATATATATGTCTTACTTACAAGTGTAGGGAAAATTGTCGTTTGCATCGTTTCTGTTTTAATATCCTGCAAAAACAAATTAAAAAAAAACATACACATGCAATACAGCGGACAAATGATTGATGGTTACGAGTTCAAACCCTAATGAAGCTGTCTACGTGCCTTCTAGCGACTCATTTTTCTCATTTCCCTACTTTATTTATTTATTTATACTTATTTCTTTATTTATTATGTTCAATTCTCAACTGGCATCTTATCCGTGTGTTTTCTATCTTGTCATTATAATGTTATTTCTAACATTATCCGCACAGAGGTAAAATATCTTTATCTTGACACTTGCCCATTGTAAAAGATGGCGAAAACACTCCAAGATATCCTCCCCGGATAGGTTCGAATCCAACTCGGTCAGATCCTTGTGTGAAAAAGCATGTCAGTTCGCTTGCCTAAGGTCGTTGTTCTTCTCCGGGTATTATGGTTTCCTTGCAATCCCATAGCTGACCATTTGGTATAAGGGAAAGAATCTTTACTTGGGTGTAAAACAGCATTAAGTACACTCAACTACTTGTTCAAATCGTAAGAGTGATGATGTTTAACGTCGCATCAGCATTGTTTTAGCTATCCGTGACGAGAGGAAGTTCAATTGTCTCTGAGGATTAGCTTTAAAACAGGTTTGAGTATGCGTGAAACGCGCGAGTGGGTTCTATGGCCCGTCTTGAACTAGCGCGCACTAAGGACGTCTCTGACGTGCTAGGTCGTAAAGTCAGCATACCGCAGAAAAACATATCCCGAGTCACATTATCATGACACCTAGTGTCGCAATATACAGGGCGTCAAGAAAGAATATTGTAAATTTAATTCAAAAGTTTTACATATGCTTCAAGGTGTACGAGCAACCGACTTCCCGCTTTACCTCTGAGCCATGTAGGCGACCAGATTTTGAAGTATCTATTTGATTGGACAAAACTTACCAGATATTTGAGTGTGTAAAGTCCGATTGTAATCAGAACTTCTGTTTTGTTATACGGCCGTATCTGACTGTTATACGAGTTATTTTTAAATATATAGTCCCTAAGCTGTTCTTCTTTATCATAATCGTATGCTATCCACCCATGTATCCGGTTCACAACGGCCACTGAAATAAAATGACTTTACACATGTATAAATGAAAAAATCTTTTATAAGCCTCGGTGGCCTAGTGGTCTAAAGCGTGTTTCCGGATCAGAGTGCTTCCCACCGGCTACGTTCGAATCCCACTCTGGCAGATAAAAGTGTAAGAAAGTTTCTTTCGGGCTTGTGGAAGGGTCGGTTTATTTCTCCAAGCACTCCGGTTTCCTCCGACATTAATCTTGACCTTGTGTGAAAGATTTTACTCCACTCAATTTTAATTTTACAATATCATAGGTAAATGTAATGAGGTGGAAATTAAAATTGGATAAGAGATTCCTATCAAAAACAAGTATTTTTATGCAAAATTAAGTAAAAAAAAAATTAAACCCACTACCAACAAAAAATTCTCTCTCTCTCTCTCTCTCTCTCTCTCTCTCTCTCTCTCTCTCTCTCTCTCTCTCTCTCTCAAAACTCCCAATTATAAACCTCTCTCTCTCTCTCTATCTCTCTCTCTCTCTCTCTCTCTCTCTCTCTCAAAACTCCCAATTATAAATATCTCTCTCTCTCTCAAAACTCCAAATTCTCTCTCTCTCTCTCTCTCTCTCTCTCTCTCTCTCTCTCTCTCTCTCTCTCTCTCTCTCTCTCTCGAATCAGCCTCGATACTCAAAAGCGTTTCAACTGCCATGCCATAAATAAGATTTTAAGTCAATATTGGCAGAAAATCAGATAGTTTCATTTGTATGTAATTGACTGAACTAATACAACTATTTAAATAGTTTGACTATGTTTCGAAAATACTGAACGAATTATTTAGTTAAATATTGTACTATAAAATCAATTAAAATCCGAGAATGAATCCTAAATAAGAGAACCTGGATAAGTCATTAATCAATAATTCAGGAATTATTATAGAATTAAACTTGGAAGTCGCAATAACAAACTAGTGTACTGTTGAGGATTGACATTTACGGGGGCGGATCTAGGATTTTACTTATGAACACACACCCCAACGACCCCACCAGGGATTTTTTTTATCCGAAACATCCGCTCGTGTATTCTAAAAAAATTCCTGCCAATAGGCTATAAGATGAATTAAGATTATCCTAACAAACGCTCGCTCGAGAGTCAGACGTGATTCGTACCTACGACTCAAAACCTCGGTGGGTGGGTGGTATCGTCATCCGTAAGTGCGATCTAGGTAATCTTCTCCCTATGGTTAAGGTCACATGGTGACCGAAACCTGGTTTAAAATTTCCTTACTAAATCAAATGTTTTCTTTATATATTAAAGGTTCTTCTGTAGGTTCATTATCTTCCTAAGCAGCTCTCCAAGAAGGGAGAGAAAAAAAATACCTACAAATAACCCCCAATATAAAAGAGGGTCCTATGTGCCCCGAATGGTCTAAAGCAGGCGCTTACAAATCACAGCTCCTCTCATCGCCTGGGTTCGAATCCCACGCGGGACAGATCCTAGTGCGAGAAAGTCAGTCCGCTTGCCGAAGTGCGGTGGTTTTCTTTGGGCATTCTGGTTTCCTCCACCTTTCCAGAACTGACCGCCTCGAAATAAGTGAAAGAATTTTGACTGGGGCGTAAAATTCCATTACTCCACTCCACTTCACTCCACTCCACTCCACTCACAGTTCCTCTCAACACCTAGTTTCTAATGCTACTTTTGCATATTCTTGTGTGAGAAAGTTTGCAATAATAATAAAAAAAATAATAATAATACTTACATAACACAACGAGGCATTTCCAGACGGCGTAACACATTGTTAAGTCTAAAATCTAAATCTGAAAAATAAAAGAAAAGCTAGCGATACATTACAGGATGTCACGTGATGATGACATTTTTATCTGTCCGGCATCTTTTTGATTTGTAAATTTCATCCTACATGTATTCTATCGGGTAGTCTATGAATTCTAACTTCTTGTGAAATAACAACATCCGGTTGCACCATAGATTTTAAGAAATGGCAAGTGTAGGGCACTTCACTAAAATCTAAATAGATTGTAAGGCATAATAATCGCGGTTAAAATCTCGGCTGCGTATTTAAAACTGTTCTTACACAAAAGCATGAAGTAAATACCTTATTCACTGTGTACTGAGTGGTTACGGATGGCTGGGTGTGAATGACGAAAATAAGAGCTATGGGATTCTTTTGTATTATATGGCATTTACCAGATTCATAAATGTTTAATAAAGGTGCATGGTGATGGGGAATATTATGGAGAGAGAGAGAGAGAGAGAGAGAGAGAGAGAGAGAGAGAGAGAGAGAGAGAGGGAAAAGAAGGGGGGTCGGTAAAAATGAATATGGAATTTTCTTTATTGTCCCAAAACTATGAATTAATTACAGATTATAAATACTCACCTTGATACTAATCGACTACTGAAAAACTGAAAATAATTAAACCTTTAATCCATGGAATGTTGAAAGAAATTATCCACAAAATTGTTTCTAGATTTCGAATTCTAAATCATAACATTTAACAACACTGTGTATTTTGCAATTTGTCGAGTATTTTCACGTATATTTACTAGTAAATACTAAACTTGTAATTGCAGTTATAAATTTACAAAGGTAGTTTGGGTTTCGAATTTCTTAAAGTAACGCAGTATTGTTCTTGGGATTTATTAGGTTAGGTCTTAGACGGTTTACTGTGGATTCGCATTAGGGATACGAATATTTCTTTAATAATTAAAATAAATAAATGTAAATATTTGCCTGATAGTTTTAACTTAATGTAAATCACATGATTAATTGTCGAAATTCTCCATTTTAAAGGCAAACAACAATGTTTCCTTTTGTCGTAATCTATAAAAGACCAGTATTTCTGAAACCGAGTCACAAGACAATTTTATTGCGGGGGTGCACCCGGTGGTCGAGTGGTCTAAAGCGCGCGCTTACGGATGACAGCGCCTCTCACCGCCTGGGTTCGTATTGCACTCTGGACAGATCCTAGTGTGAGAAAGTTTGTCAGTTCGCTTGCCGAAGGTCGGTGATTTTTCTCCGGGCACTCCGCTTTCCTCCACCATCCAAGAACTTACCGCCTCGAAATAAGTGAAAAAGTGGTAAAACTTCATTACTCTATTCCACTCATGTGGTTATAAGGCGGTATTATAAACAAATATTTCTGAAACCGGGTCTCAATTCAAACTACCATGTTACAACTTGCAATAACCTATAAAAGATCAATGTTTCTGAAAGCGAGTTTATAGGCAGACCGACATATTGCCCTCATGCGAAAACCATTGAAAACCAATACTTCTGAAACCGGGTTACAGTTCAAACTTCCATGTAACCTCTTGTCGTAACTTATAAAAAACCAGTATATCTGAAACCGAATCACAAGACACACCATCGTATTAACAACAGACACAAACTATTAAAAACCAATATTCTTGAAACTGGGTCACAATTCAGACCATGTAACATCAAGCCTCAATTGATTAAATACCGTTGCTTCTGAAACCGGAACGCATGGAAAACTAGTCATCTCTATTTGGTCGACATTTAGCACCTAACACTCAATGCATTAAAAATGATAAAGAACTTTTTTTATGTTCCGTTTTAAATTTAATTAATAAAATTACCAATAACAAGAAGATTACACCATTAAAGCTTAACAGAAATAATACCACCAAGAAAATGCGCTAAAACTCGACGAGCAACTCGAAATATGTAAATGATAGAAACAAACAAACAAACAAGACCAAAAACAACAAAAATTTCGAAACTCAAAACTTCAAGCTTTTGGGGAAATATGTTAATGCAAAAAATTTGCTCAGAAATAATCCATGCAATTAAGAACATGAAACAATTAACAATTAAAAAAGATATTGGCAAATAGCATAGAAATAACCATTTATTAAAAATCAATGACAATAACCCCCCCCCCCGTTAAGAGGAGCAACAGATTAAATATCATTGAATGACAATTGACATGAATAATTCTTTTGAAGACCCTCTGCAAGAAATATTCTTAAAATTTATTTTCTTTTTTAAATAATTTTTACAATTTTCTTAATATGAAGTACGACTTAGAACAAAAAAAGAAACAAATAACATTACACAAGATTAAAACAAAATATATCGAGACAAGTGACTATAAACCCAACTACTTACAGTATATATATATTACATGATTCCTTATATGTTTTTGTTCTTTTCTACATTTTCACTGCTCAATTTTCTCTGTTGATATTTTAGTTGGCATAAACAAGTCATAATATCCCGATTATCCTTTTATTTTAAAATGCTTAATTTAGCTATGTGCAATTTTGTTATTTACTAATTTTAGAATGATGAACAACCACATAGATTCATACTAGGAACACAGCCCAAGGTCTTTGTGACCCTTGGATATCTTTACGTATGGATAAGGAAATATTACCCAAATTAGAAACTAGTAGCAAAAATCCATCAACAGCTAGTTCATCAAAATCACAGTAAGTAGCTGTTAGTAATTTAATAATGGAACAAAACCATTTGATAACACATAGCCCAAAATCTTATAAGCATCCATTGTTTTAATGATTGTTTGTTTTGCTACGGTTTAATAAAAACTTCATACTTGTGCGGGTCAATTACTTTCCATTTTCATTAAAATCAAATAAGGTGATGTGTGTATTCTAGTAATAACGGTGTCTTTTATTTTTACGTAAATGTCATTATTTAATTCCGTATAAATGTTAAGAGATATTGATAACATGATACACTCGCGAATTCTAGTAATAAATAATGAGAGCGATGTTTAATTGTATTTCATAGCAAGAAGCAGGGAAAAGAGAAAACAGACCACCAAAAGAGGGCAGTACAAGGCTACCAAAATTCCCAGTTGTTAATTTTAATGCAGGCAAAGAAAATGCTACTAAACAATTCCCTTACAGTGAAATTCCACAGTTCAGGTAAATACTTGTTTAATATCTGTTTAAAGTTTCAAGAAAAAAGAAGAACGATAGGGTTGATTCGCAAAACATTGATAGAATGTTACAACAGAAACAAACTAAATATATACACCCACATTTATCTTTTGAATAAATAAAACATATTTTGTTACTCTTTAAAATTTTTACTTAGATACGCTAATATGCTAATTAATTTGCTCTTGACTCAAACATTCCTTTTATCATAAATTTGAAACGCTCTGTGCTTTATTACAAATCTAAAGAGTGAAAGGGTAAGAAAAGGTCTTGCGCACAATGTAGTACTAAAGCACTGTCACTTTATGTAATGAAAATTACTCATTGTATTAATAAGCTATCTATTCCTACTGTTAATAATGAGTTTTCTTTATGTTTTGTAATCGGATCCTCTTGTTTTAGCTCTTGTTGCATTCTTGGTTGCATATATGCATTATTAGTATGATTGTGTATTTAATTTGTAAAATAAAAACATTATCTTTTCAGGGAGGAAATGCGATCCAAATTTAGTCCACATGCACAAAACAAGGTTGATTCAGATTATAATCGTACAAAACAAGATTTTTATCGAATGGAACTCGACAAGATTGACGAAATTCATCCACTTAACAGACCACATATGCGAAAAGCTTATTTTGCTTATCTTCAAAATACTCCAGGCTCAAGAAAAGCTATAAAGGAATGTGCCAAATCACTTCCACCCTGCAAGTGATTACTTAATCAGCCTATATAGACTAAAATGAAAAAGATATTTATCTGTGATAGAGTTAAAAACTTTTTGTGAGTCTTTACCCATTCTATCTCTTCAAAAACAATTACCCAGTCTTTGGACCAGTGATTAAAGTATGTGGAGGTGAATTGGTTAGGATTTACGATATAAAAATAATTGCTAACAGATGTCTTGCTTGATACCTGGTAGCACTATTTTTCCGTCCATTGAAATACCAATTTCTTCAGATTTTTTTTTCTCTTTTAAAGTGATTTTTATAATTTAAGCTAATTATATGCTGCTAATTAATATACACATTTTTAGTTTTTTTATATAGAAAACAAAATTATTAAAATAAATGCTCTTAAATATGTTGATTGTTTGATAAGTATTTCTTAATTTTTTGTTTTTAATGATTACATTCAACTTTATTCTATGATCACTGTTTTCACCTATCAAAGTTTTTTGCTTAATTTTGGTGTGTATTTCACCGCACATATATGGCGTCAAAAGAAAACGTGTACGTTTATAATTTTGTTTCATTGGGTTGTTTTTGTATCAACTTTCAATTTTGACATAATTTTTTCTAATGACAAAATTGGTTTGATTTCATTACAATTTATTAGAGGTTGCATTTTTGCATCACACAAATAACCAAAAACATATAAAGTATTTTAAACAACGAATTTAAACGGGTATATTGATCCAACCTAGTAACGAATTAGTTGCCATAATTCAATTACAAGCAAATGTATAAAAAAATTCAAAAACTTTCTATAGCATGCATTGGCAGCGATCTAACTTTTGACAAAAAAAATGCAATTGAGTTTTATGCAATTTTTATCGAAAAAATGTTATTTTCGTAAAATTTTCTGTAGATTTACAGTGCGTCTTTCGTAGATAGTTTCATTTAGATGAAACATATCATATTTAATGCTGAAAAAAAAATTTTGAATGTAAAATATAGGGTATTTTCAACAGCCAGTTCACGAAAGTTTTTTATCACGTACTCACTAAATATTTATATAAATCATACCGATATTCACTGTAATTTGACTGATGTTTTCATGGTGCTTTTGTAGATTAATTGTGTATAATACAATCTGTAATTAACGCTTGAGTTGTTTATATTGATAGCTTAGTATCTGCAAATATTATATTACAAGGTAATACGTTTTTTACATTGTAAAATTTTAAATTTGATGATAGTGTGTATACAGTTACATCTTTTCTGTCAAATCACGATGAAAAAAGTCTAAAAGAAGGTTTTAATGGATCAAGCGAGTTTAATGGAATTCCCCAAAGCTCCACATGATACCTCATAGCGTTTGTGCCGGACAATTATTTTTATTGGCAATGGAATCGTATAAAGTGACATTTTCCCGCAATAACGATGTTTTTTCTGGAATTTTTGACGTAAACGTTTTCCATTTCATTCTGCATTAACATTAAGGGGTATTGATCACGTGGTAGGCTGGCGAATGGAAAAGAAGTTTATAAAAATGTTTTATTAAGAAAAATGCAAAAAAGGCAATACAGTCGAGAAGCATGTCTGCCGTGTTTGTCCAATCGTTGAATAGTATACATTTTACTGTATATGTACTTATCATATACCTATATATCTATTTAAAAAAATGATACACTAAAATTTAATCTCAATTTTTAAACAAAAATAGGTATTTATTGACATTTGTAAGTATTTTTGTGCTATTTGATACTTTTTAAATCCTATTAATCTTTTCAGACAGATAAGATTTATATTTTGTTTTCAATAATGTATAATTGTGTTCCAAATTTCGAGAAAGAAAGTTATAATATCTGAATAAGAATAAGACAAGTCATTTCAAGTTACATAAGTGTAAGTTAATCTTATTTATAACGTATACCTTACATACATAATGAAAAGTCATGTAACGCACCTTCCGAATATTTTGTTTTTTGTGTTTTTTTCATTAAAAGACATTTAGGAATATGATGGAATTGATAGGTTAAGTTACTAGAAGAAAATATATGAGGGTTATATATATAGGGTTATGTCAAAACTAAGATATTTTTTACTTAAAATCTAGGTCAAAGCGTTAGAAGACTAGACTGAGTAGTATATTAAAGCTGCTGAACAAGTTTCGATTTTTTTTGTAAAATAATTCCAAATGTTGGGACAGAATCGAGACCAATTGCTCGAAGAATCGTCATTTGAATATGATTTTATGTACATATAAATTGTGTTACCATTTTAAGTTAAACTGTATTCATTAGAAAGTTGTATTTTTGAAATATCAGAACCAGTAACATGCTTGTGATAAAAAAAACTGAAAGAACTTAATAAACAATATTATAATACGATTGTTTTGTTATATATAACATTGTTTAACTTTGCAATGATAGCAAATTTAAAATATAAGAGAAATAAAATATCTCATATTTTATCGTTTTTAGTTTCGCATTGACTACATGAAAATGGACAAAATCTGGAGTAAGTTTTTTAAGCTTGAAACAGACTGTAAGCTTTATACAATCTACTTTAGTTATATCTTTTTTTTATTTTCGACATTTTAGCATTAATTTCACAATTTATTTTAAACCAAGCAAAATTTAATTAAGACTTATCAAGCTTCGAATAACAAGGGTCGGATAATAAAGCTCATAACATCCATTATTTGATTAGTAGTGGTTCCTGGGTTTGTGTCACTTTGTTCGAACCATCAAGAGCCTTGAAAACTTTAAAACCATTGCGGTAGCTCAGTAAGTAGAATGCTCGCTCCGTAAGTGGGAGGGCATGGGTTTAAACCCGGACCGGGTTTGAACTAAAACTTGAAAGTAGGTACTGGCAGTTCCTTCGCCAAGTACTCGGCATTACGAAATAAAAATCCCGGAAACTTAAAAAAAAACAAGGTTCCGTGTCACGGTAGGCATAGCTCGATAAAGAACCTATAATTTCTGCACTTTCGCCTACAGCTGGCGACGTCTCGATTTAAGTTAAATATTCTTGACTGGAATGTTAAACACCATTACTCAACTCAAATCTTAATGAACTGAGATACTTCTAATCACTGTAACAGCTCAATATCAAGATAATTAAATCTATAATTAGCTTGTTCAAATGATATCAACCTTTACTATATAATATTTCACAGAAATGTACAACTATTTAATGGACTACTAGTTGTTGAACAAGACGTCAATTGTAATCTCAAATGGTTCTATGAACAAAGCACTGACAATGTGCTCTGTCCACCTGCAGGCTTAAAATCAGAGTTTTATAACCAGTGGTACCAACGTGTTTTTATATCTCATAAAAAATTATGACTTAGCATTTACTTGTATTTCTTCATGTTATTGGCGTTGAATGTTCAAAATTAAATATGAAAACTATTTCTTCGAAATGTAATTCAAATCCGAAAATTGAGTGCATGAATTGAAAAGCAAAGAGAAAAATAAATTACACGTACTGTTTCAGTTACAACAAATACAATAATCAGATTTATTAAGAAAATTTTAAACAGAAGGCTGGCTAACCGTTCGAAAAATGTTTGTAAAATACCGAATAGTCTGATTTTAAACCATTTCAATGTATGTTAGTATTTGTAATTTTTAATACTTTTAAAAACAAAAACAATCGCAAATAAAGGGAGACAATTCCATGTTGATCAATTACGCACACGTATAGCGTTCATTAATTAACAGTCAATGGTATTTTACTAAAGGGAATATAATAATACGACATTAGTAGTTTAAAAAATCCTTTAGCAACTGTAAAACAATGATTTAAGAAACCGCTCCATGTCTGAAAAATTCACAAATAAATAAATGGTGCCCGATATTAAAACATTTGATTTGGATGGACACTAATTAAATAAGTTTTATTTACGTGTTTTTGCTTGATAAACCAAATCTATCAAAACATTAGATTATATATCTGCATTTAGAATATAAAAGCATTAATAGTTTGTGTCCAACTATTAGAATGCAACTGGGATGGGATCGTATTAATCCATTTACTTCTCAGTCAATATTCTTTTACTTATATCGAGGCGGTCAGTTTAAGGATGGTGGAGGAAACCAAAGTGCAAAGAAAACTGACCTTCGGTAAGCGAACTAATAAATATTTTCACATTAGGATATGCCTGATTGGGTTGCAAACCTTAGCAGTGAAAGGCGCTGTGATCTGTGAGCGCGCGCATTCAGATTGAAACTTGGCTAGCTTAATCATTAGGCCAAATCATTTTAATGTCGAAAAATTTAAGTTTGATTCACTTATATGTGCTAAAAAAAACGCCAAAACTAGAAGCTGTACCGTACACAAATTAGGAAACTTAATCATAGCTTTTCATGTCAACTAAATTGCTCAATGTCTGTGCTATGTGATATGACTAGACATACATATCCTAAATAACAATTCAGTCTTCGAAAGTGTATTCATGGCAGTCATCCACACTTAAATAACACACCAAATTATGACTGAAAGTTAAACAATGAATTCAACTATGTGCGCATTGAATCTTTTCTGAACACATTGTAAAAATTGTAGTCAAGACGGAAACAAAAAATAAGTATTCCTCTATTACTGATTAAATATATATTAAAATGCAACCAAGAACATGAATTATTTATGGTGTTTTATTGCAAAAATATTCACAGAATTGCTACATCTTCGTATTTAGAATATAATATAAGAATTTCATAATATATGAAATTATAGAGTCGTCTTACACTAGATGGCCAAACTTAATACATGTACATGATTGTACAAAATTGCGTTTATTGATCACTGAAATTTCCTAAATTTATTACTAAAACTTAATGTGTACAACGTCCTTAAATACATATATATATATATATATATATATATATATATATATATATATATATATATATATATATATCGTATAGCGGGTTATTTTAGGGGAACTAAACTTTAGGGATTTTAACAAGAAAAACCGTTGCAATTTTTTTTTTTTTTTTTTTTTTTTTTTTTTTTTTTTTTTTTTACAGCATGCGAAGTTTTTATTTTGGCGAATGTGATGAATGTATGAAAGTTTCATAAATCATGCAAATCATGGGCATAAAAGTCATCTAGTCGGTCACTGTGAAATCTTACCATTTCCGGTTCAATTTTTAATATCCGTCTGGTCAGTCACTATGAAATAGTACCATTCCAGGTTAAATGTGATATGTGAATCTAGTCGGTCACTGTCATTTCCGATTCAACAGAAGATGTTTTTCTAGATGGTCACTATGAAATCTTACCATTTCCGGTTTAATTTTAGATGTTAATCAAGTCGGTCACTTCCATTTCCGGTTCAATATGACAATATGAGTTGTTATTTTAGGGGAACTAAACTTTGGGGATTTTAACAAGAAAAACCGTTGCAATTTTTTTTTTTTTTTTTTTTTTTTTTTTTTTTTTTTTTTTTTTTTTGTCCATCCACTGTAAAATCTTTAATACATTTTGAACCAATGTAGCAAGCGAGTTTGCATTACCGATTTTTGTATGGTCCAAAACAGGTACATGGAACTGAACTCAACTCAATATGTAATAGAATATATGACAAAAGTATAAAGTATTATTCATTCTGAGGTTTTATAATGCATAATAAAAAATAACATCTTTGGATTTTAGCTCATATATGTTTGGATTTTTATAATGCCACCCAGAAGCACTAAACAATGCAATTAATTGTCATAACCATACAATAAGCCGAAGTAGGTAATTGCAGTTATCACTATAGTTGTCACAACAAAAACTATGAAAGCTGTCTTATCCACAATTTTTCCTATCTCCTGCCAGGTTAAATCATTATTGCGAGTCGTTCCCTCTTGATGTCTACAGTCTCCATTTGACACCTGTGCATCTGTGTATTTTTTCTTTTTACCACTACAGCAACCATTACAACAACACCTTATACATGTAAATGGCATCAGAATATTTCGGACGAAGCACGTTACATAACCCGGTACTGGTTTGTCGGGGTCAGCATGATGACATTCCAGTACAAATATTGTTATAAAAACAGCCAGTACACACAGAGATAAAACAGCCACCAAGTACAAAGCTGAAATAAAACAATATTGTTTTAAAAATTGCCAGTATATACGGGGATGAAAAAAGATACATGGTTGAGGTCCAACAAATAGCAGTATTGCCACGCCTTTTGACTTTAGGCATTGGTCCAGGTCCTGCCCGGGAAATTTAACTTTAATTATCAGTGTTTAAAATAAATGATTGTCTTCTGTTTATCCGTTTAACCATTAATTTGTATTTTGCAAAGACTGCTACACTTCTTTTTCACTGGAATTAAGTTTTATACAATGTTTTTGTTTATTCAAGCCAAAAACCAAAAGAAAACACACGAAAACAAACGCAAGCCAAATTAACGCAAAATTATAAAACACAAACCACATCGATTATAAAACTCTGACATGGGTTCTAAAACATATTTAGAAATAATATAGACCAATTTTATGTTATAGATGAATCACTATGGTAACTACGTTTGTAGAGTGTTCGTTTTGTATGTGGGAGATTGAGTTTCGAACTTCGGACGGGTCTATCCAAGACTTGAAAAATAGGTCAAGCTTTCGACATTAAGAAATGAAAGTCACATTGTCTTTCGGGGGAGGTTTAAAAACAAATGTCCAATGTCACTGTAAGTCTGTACATTGCCCTGAGCGCACTGCAAAAGTCAAAGTTTCTGTCACCTCACCTTTAGCTGGTAACGTATCGGTATAAGTGAAAATATTCTTGACCGACTTAAAACACCATCTTATCAATCAATCAATCTGATCAAGCAATCAACCAGCCTTGTAGTTGCAGTTCTTTTGTATGATTTTAGCATAATTTTTTTTACATTTATTAGATTCTTAAAACAGATGAGGGCGGATTGACATGTTGTGAACCTCGCATGAAAGGGTTTGAATTTTGGCGGAGATATTCATATAATTTTTAACATGATCCCCTTCAGTATTTGTACACTTTTAACAGCTAGGATTAAGGGCCTAAAATCTACTTTTTAAAAGTCATTTTGTTTATTTCAGAAAGTCCTATACTGCATGTAATACGCCATCATCTGACAGAAAGTGGGCACCGGAAATTGTCGTTAAACCAGATATCTTTAGGTGCTAAATTTTTCTTTTGCAAATATTAGATCACTGCATTTTCATCGTTTTTGTTTCATATTTTTAGATTTTATTTATTTATTTACTTTTAATCCATCGTGCTATCTCGTCGATATAAACTGATCAAATATTCCAGTCTCCGAGTACAAGATTTAAATGGTCAATGAATAGTATGGCTGAAAAAGGACATCGAAACAAGGCTCACAAAATATCAATCAGCCCTCGTAAAAATGTATCAATACTTACACAAGTATGATGTGAATAAAGATGTACTAGGTATAAAATCGGTTAATATCGTCAGGTATACAGCAAATCCGAGTAACACCGTCAAACAAAAACCAATTTTCTCCCCTGAATCAGCAGGTACACGGAATGAAGCACACGAAAGACTTGAAAACAATGTTACTGGAAGTAATGAGTTGATAAAATGAAAAAGAGGCCGCCTACGGAATTCAATGAAGAACAGAACACTCCTGCTTACGAAACCATCAACAACAGTTTCTTCAATTTTGGTCAAATTACCGACGAATTCCCATTCTCCGTTTGGTCGAAAATAACTTGTTTGAAGAGGATCATTATATGGTGAAAGTGAGAGCTGTACATCCGTGAAATGAGCACCAACGATTATAAATCCAAGTTCACATGTCTGTTTGTCAAAGGGATAAAAGGTAACATCACAGTAACAATTTGTTGTCAGAGACATTCCGAATGACCAAACCATGAATCCGGCAGAATTTGCAATTATCGGAATATCCTTGTCAGCTAAGGTCGGGACATTATCTACACTGAAAAATATATTTTATAAAATATTTTTTCAAAAAAAATTATTGTAAATAAATAACTCTATTTATTTATTTCTTCATTTATTTATTTATTTTCTAATTTTTTTAATTTTTATTTAAAGTACAAAGACGCCCGAAAAACTGATGAAATACTATTGATGAAACTTAAACGTATCCTTACTGAAATGAAAAAGATATTTATTTTTATTTCTGTGTTTAAAAAATGTATTTAAACATCTAGATTTTCTGGCGAAATCTGTAAAAACGTTTCTGAACCACCTCTGTATGTAAAAGTTATTGTTGCCTATTCTCTCTTTAATGGTTGGGCCAATTCTTACGAAAACAAAAAAGATTGTGTAGAAGAGATAATTTTGTTCCATTCACCATTTCTCTCAACTTATTCCTGCTCCCTCACTAACCAACAAATGACCGGATCGATGCAAGTAAAGCAGTAATTCATTTGACTGGCGATTGAGTAATGGTGATTCACGCTACAGTCACATCGGTCAGTCCTACAATGGTGCAGGAATCCAAGGTGTCCAAAGAAACCACCGGCCTTTGCCAAGCGAACTGACAAACTTTTTTCACATTAAGTTTTGCCCTGTGATTCATCAGCGCATGTTTTAGACCACTCGGCCACCGAGGTACCGTCATTTCACTATGTGCACAATATGTTATTATACCTCACAGAAAAATGATAAACTATAATTGGTCATTTTCTAATCACGTGATATGAAACAATTCACAATGTTTGACAAAGCGGTAACATTGCCATCATGGAAAAATGCAATGTTCACTGCTAGGCACTGAAATTTACGACTGTCTATATATGGAAACTACCGAGTAAATCTTCTACTGTCCATATATCCATCCTTTCAGGGAAGGAGCACCTAAATATCCTGACTCGAATTATTCCAGTTTAGTCAATATCCTTGGTTGTGACTCTACATTTTTATGCATCGTTTTTAAAGGGAGATAACTTATAACAGTTGCAATTTCGGGCATTTTAAACAGACTTTGTTAGAAAAAAAGACAAAAGAGAATGCCTTTTTTTGTTCGGTATAATACAGTAAATGGTGCCTTTGGTTGAGAGAAATATGGAGGTTGTCTCCCCTTGGCAACTTATCTCCCTCGCCTACCGACCCGTGGTAAAATGTTCCCTCGAGGAAACAATCCTCCATATTTTCTTAACCAAGGGCCTTATTTCATCATCAATATAGCTAACTTTTTTTCATACCTGTTAAAAGCCTGGACGTTAGGAGTCCAAACGTCCTCTGGCTTTACGTATATCTGTTTTATTGTGTTGAATTGTTCCATTTGTGCCCAGAAGAATCTTGCATCTCCCCAAACCTTAACATAAAATAAAATGAAAATATACATTACAAAATGAGCTTCTACAATTTAACTAGTAAAATAGGAGAATTGTTACTTGTCAAAATGTATCAAATTACAGTTGAGTTGAGTTGAGTAATGGTGTTTAACGTCCCAGTCAAGAATATTTCACTAATATCGAGACGTCGCCAGCTATAGGCGAAAGTGAAGAAATTTTGCCTGTGTGTTGCGCTGATGGCATTATACAGCAGGGTTCTTTATCGTGCCATGCTTGCCATGACACGGGACCTCGTTTATTTTAAGTTCCCATCCGAAAAAAACCTTGACTTTCATTTCGTAATGCCGAGTGCTTGGCGAAAGAACAGTCACTACCCACTTTCAAGTCTTGGGTCAGACCCAGCCGGGGTTCGAACCCACGACCTTCGACTTACGGAGCGAGCACTCTACAAAATGACCTACCGCAGTGGCTGTATCGAATTAGATATACCACTGGAAAAGCTAAGAAATCATTTAACTCGCCTAGGTTATAATTGTACGTTTTCCTAAGCATAATACTAGTATATAAACGGCGCATTTTTTCTTATTTATAACTTCTTAACTCACGTGACAAATGTTATACTCGGTTCCACGATAAAACCTTTACTAACGTTGAATTGTACTAGAAAATCTACTGCTAGTTTGATCTACCAAAGACCTTTTTAGAACATTGATCACGTAATTCTTAACGAAAACGAGACAACGTCAACAAACACAGCAAAACGGGATGTGTTCAAGAGCAATGCGGTTACTTTGTTGTGCTCATTCAAGCCAAACTGCTGTTTTATTTACAGTCATTTTAGCCCAGCCGATTCGAATCCCTATAGTCAGTTTGTCCCAGTTGGCCCTTCTTCTTTTCTTTGCAGATTCTGTTGCCGTTCTTGCACGAACAAGATTTCTTTCAGTCGACGCAAATATTTGCATACATGCAGAACTTCAGCGCGTGTTCAAAACATATAAATAACTTTTTATCGAGTTGCCCCAGCTTTTAAAATTTCCATTCATTAAGGGCTAATAATAGTGAACTTAAGAAAATGAATCGTAATAACAACCAAATTATATTGATAAAAGTATTTTTAGATTTTTTTTCAAAATGGGTAAACTTAATGCAACTTTAAACGAAATTCGTGCTGCATAGATGTAAAAAAAAATGATATATTCACATAGCATATATATGTCTTACTTACAAGTGTAGGGAAAATTGTCGTTTGCATCGTTTCTGTTTTAATATCCTGCAAAAACAAATTAAAAAAACATACACATGCAATACAGCAGACAAATGATTGATGGTTACGAGTTCAAACCCTAATGAAGCTGTTTACGTGCCTTCTAGCGACACATTTTCCCCATTTCCTTACTTTATTTATTTATTTATTTATTTATTAATTCTAATTTCTTTATTTATTATGTTCAATTCTCAACTGGCATCTTATCCATGTGTTTTCTATCTCGTCATTATAATGTTATTTCTAACATTATCCACACAGAGGTAAAATATCTTGACGCTTGCCCATTGTGAAAGATGGCGAAAACACTCCAAGATATCCTCCCCGGATAGGTTCGAATCCAACTCGGTCAGATCCTTGTGTAAGAAAGCAAGTCAGTTCGCTTGCCTAAGGTCGTTGTTCTTCTCCGGGTATTATGGTTTCCTTGCAATCCCATAGCTGACCATTTGGTATAAGGGAAAGAATCTTTACTTGGGTGTACAACAGCATTAAGTACACTTAACTACTTGTTCAAATTGTAAGAGTGATGATGTTTAACGTCGCATCAGCATTGTTTTAGCTATCCGTGACGAGAGGAAGTTCAATTGTCTCTGAGGATAAGCCTTAAAACAGGTTTGTGTATGCGTGAAACGCGCGAGTGGGTTCTATGGCCCGTCTTGTACTAGCGCGCACTCAGGACGTCTCTGACGTGCTAGGTCGTAAAGTCAGCATACCGCAGAAAAACATATCCCGAGTCACATTATCATGACACTTGGTGTCGCAATATACAGGGCGCCAAGCAAGAATATTGTAAATTTAATTTGCAAGATCTTACATATAACCCAACAGGTGTCCGTGCATTCATCCCAACCCCAGCCCCGGCTTTACCTCTGAGCCATGTAGGCGACCAGATATTGAAGTATCTATTTGATTGGACAAAACTTACCAGATATTTGAGTGTGTAAAGTCCGATTGTAATCAGAACTTCTGTTTTGTTATACGGCCGTATCTGACTGTTATACGAGTTATTTTTAAATATATAGTCCCTAAGCTGTTCTTCTTTATCATAATCGTATGCTATCCACCCATGTATCCGGTTCACAACGGCCACTGAAATAAAATGACTTTACACATGTATAAATGAAAAAATCTTTTATAAGCCTCGGTGGCCCAGTGGTCTAAAGCGTGTTTCCGGATCAGAGTGCTTCCCACCGGCTATGTTCGAATCCCACTCTGGCAGATAAAAGTGTAAGAAAGTTTCTTTCGGGCTTGTGGAAGGGTCGGTTTATTTCTCCAAGCACTCCTGTTTCCTCCGACATTATAAAATTTATCGCCTCAAAAATAAGTGAAATAATCTTGACCTTGTGTGAAAGATTTTACTCCACTCAATTTTAATTTTACAATATCATAGGTAAATGTAATGAGGTGGAAATTAAAACTGGATAAGAGATTCCTATCAAAAACAAGTATTTTTATGCAAAATTAAGTAAAAATAAAATTAAACCCACTACCAACAAAAAATTCTCTCTCTCTCTCTCCAAACTCCAAATTATAAATCTCTCTCTCTCTCTCTCTCTCTCTCTCTCTCTCTCTCTCTCTCTCTCTCTCTTGAATCAGCCTCGATACTCAAAAGCGTTTCAACTGCCATGCAATCAATAAGATTTTAAGTCAATATTTGCAGAAAATCAGATAGTTTCATTTGTATGTAATTGACTGAACTAATACAACTATTTAAAATAGTTTGACTATGATTCGAAAATACTGAACGAATTATTTAGTTAAATATTGTACTATAAAATCAATTAAAATCCGAGAATGAATCCTAAATAAGAGAACCTGGATAAATCATTAATCAATAATTCAGGAATTATTATAGAATTAAACTTGGAAGTCGCAATAACAAACTATTGTACTGTTGGGGATTGACATTTACGGGGTGGATCTAGGATTTTACTTATGGACACACACCCCAACGACCCCACCAGGGATTTTTTTTATCCGAAACATCCGCTCGTGTATTCTAATATAATTTGTGCCAATAGGCTACAAGATGAATTAAGCTTATCCTAACAAACGCTCGCTCGAGAGTCAGACGTGATTCGTACCTACGACTCAAAACCTCGGTGGGTGGGTGGTATCGTCATCCGTAAGCGCGATCTAAGTAATCTTCTCCCTATGGTTAAGGTCACATGGTGACCGAAACCTGGTTTAAAATTTCCTTACTAAATCAAATGTTTTCTTTATATATTAAAGGTTTTTCTGTAGGTTCATTATCTTCCTAAGCAGCTCTCCAAGAAGGGAGAGAAAAAAGATACCTACAAGTTACTCCCAATATAAAAGAGGGCCCTATGTGCATCGAATGGTCTAAAGCAAGCGCTTACGGATCACAGCTCCTTTCATCGCATGGGTTCGAATCCCACTCGGGACAGATCCTAGTGTGAGAAAGTCAGTCCGCTTGCCGAAGTGCGGTGGTTTTCTTTGGGCACTCCGGTTTCCTCCACCTTCCCAGAACTGACCGCCTCGAAATAAGTGAAAGAATTTTGACTGGGGCGTTAAACTCCATTACTCCACTCCACTCCACTCACAGTTCCTCTCAACACCTAGTTTCTAATCCCACTTTTGCATATCCTTGTGTGAGAAAGTTTGCAATAATAATAATGATAATAATAATAATACTTACATAACACAACGAGGCATTTCCAGACGTCGTAACACATTGTCAAGTCTAAAATCTAAATCTGAAAAATAAAAGAAAAGCTAGCGATACATTACAGGAAGTCACGTGATGATGATATTTTTATCTGTCCATCTTTTTGATTTGTAAATTTCACCCTACATGTATGCTATCGGGTAGTCTATGAATTCTAACTACTTGCGAAATAACAACATCCGGTTGCACCATAGATTTTAAGAAATGGCAAGTGTAGGGCACTTCACTAAAATCTAAATATTAAATAGATTGTAAGGCATAATTATCGGGGTTAAAATCTCGGCTGCGTATTTAAAACTGTTCTCACACAAAATCATGAAGTAAATACCTTATTGTGATAAATAACGTATTCACGTTGTATTGAGTGGTTACGGATGGCTGGATGTGAATGACGAAAATAAGAGCCATGGGATTTTTTTGTATTATATGGCATATACCAGATTCATGAATGTTTAATAAGGGTACATGGTGATGGGGAATATTATGGAGAGAGAGAGAGAGAGAGAGAGAGAGAGAGAGAGAGAGAGAGAGAGAGAGAGAGACGAAAAGAAGGGGGGGGTCGGTAAAAATGAATATGAAATTTTCTTTATTATCCCAAAACTATGAATTAATTACAGATTATAAATACTCACCTTGATACTAATCGACTACTGGAAAACTGAAAATAATTAAACCTTTAATCCATGGAATGTTGAAAGAAATTATCCACAAAATTGTTTCTAGATTTCGAATTCTAAATCATAACTAACATTCCTAAACGATTTTATATAAGCTTTTTTTACATTTAACAACACTGTGTATTCAAGTTGCAATTTGTCGAGTATTTTCACGTATATTTACTAGTAAATACTAAACTTGTAATTGCAGTTATAAATTTACAAAGGAAGTTTGGGTTTCGAATTTCTTAAAGTAACGCAGTATTGTTCTTGGGATTTATTAGGTTAGGGCTTACACGGTCTACTGTCAATTCGCATTAGGGAGACGAATATTCCTTTAATAATTAAAATAAATAAATGTAAATATTTGCCTGATAGTTTTAACTTAATGTAAATCACAGGATTAATTGTCGAAATTCTCCATTTTAAAGGCAAACAACAATGTTTCCTTTTGTCGTAATCTATAAAAGACCAATTTTTCTGAAACCGAGTCACAAGACAATTCTATTGGGGGGGGGGGGGTGTGTGTGTGTGCACCCGGTGGTCGACTGGTCTAAAGCGCGCGCTTACGGATGACAGCGCCTCTCACCGCCTTGGTTCGTATTGCACTCTGAACAGATCCTAGTGTGAGAAAGTTTGTCAGTTCGCTTGCCGAAGGTCGGTGATTTTTCTCCGGGCACTCCGCTTTCCTCCACCATCCAAAAACTTACCGCCTCGAAATAAGTGAAAAAAGTGGTAAAACTTCATTTCTCTATTCCACTCATGTGGTTATAAGGCGGTATTATAAACAAATATTTCTGAAACCGGGTCACAATTCAAACTACCATGTTACAACTTGCAGTAACCTATAAAAGATCAATGTTCCTGAAAGCGAGTTTATTGGCAGACCGACATATTGCCCTCATGCGAAACCCATTGAAAACTAATACTTCTGAAACCGGGTTACAGTTCAAACTACCATGTAACCTCTTGTCGTAACTTATAAAAAACCAATATATCTGAAACCGAATCACAAGACACACCATCGTTTTAACAATAGACACAAACTATTAAAAACCAATATTCTTGAAACCGGGTCACAATTCAGACCATGTAACATCAAGCCTCAATTGATTAAATACCGTTGCTTCTGAAACCGAAGCCTCTACTCATTATGGAAAACTAGTTATCTCTATTTGGTCGACAAAACACCTAACACTCAATGCATTAAAAATGATAAAGAACTTTTTTATGTTCCGTTTTAAATTAAATTAATAAAATTACCAATAACAAGAAGATTACACCATTAAAGCTTAACAGAAATAATACCACCAAGAAAATGCGCTATAACGCAACGAGCAACTTTTTAGCGGGCGGTTAAGACCACATCCGAAAGTACATATTATTCAGATTTAAAGAAACAGAACGATCACGATCAGGTTGTTGGCTAATATCCATAACTTATGGCTTTCCACCTAGTAGGCTACTGAGCCAGACCCCAGTTTCACAATTATTCTTTTTCACAATTATTCCTTAACTAATAGTTTCTTTAACTTAAATTTTGCAAATTGTGACAGTTTTGTAAAACACAGGAGATGTAAATTTTGGGAAATTTAGATACAGTAAGCTTGAGGTAATCTTCAAAATGACATACTGAATTTCTGAATATTTTGACAATTAACAAAAATTATTGTGAGTTTAAAATTTTAAGATGTAAGTAAAGGAAAACCTTAGTTTAGAAAACATTGTCTCCACTTTTAAGTTATCGACTTCGCCTGCCGAGTGGCAATTTACATCGTATATTACAGGTAAGACTGATTTGGTGACTCAGTGGTAGAATCGGCCTCGAGAGCGGGAGATCAAGGTTGAAGGTTCGAATCCCGGCAGGGTTATACACAAGACTTTCAAATTTGAGATACTAATTTCTTACCTGGCTCACGACATTATTAGGACACAGTATCGACCAATTCACCCATCGCCGACAATTGGACTGGGGGAGTGGTATGTTTGTCTGCGGCATACTGACTTGTGAGCTTGCACCTTGTCAAAAGACGCCCCGATTGAGCGCTAGTACATAGCTGATCACAATAAATTCTTACACATACATGTATCGCGCATACCCGACCTTGACCTTATATTTCATCCTTAGAGATTGATAACCTTGCTCTCGTCGTGAATAGCCGAAAAATTGTTGATGTGGCGTTAAACAATATTCCAACATCAATTACCAGTAAAAACCTCAAGATAGATAGAAGGATGAGATTACTAGAAGGATGAGATGTATTTTAACTCCAAGCCAAGATGCTTTCAATCTTATCATATATATATATATATATATATATATATATATATATATATATATATATATATATATATATATATAAGGTTGATACAGAAGACAAACTCTCTCATTAATAATACTAATAAATACATAGGTTGTTTAAAACAGATAGCTTAAATTTCTATTGTCAGTAGAGACACATAAAAGAACGAAACAGTTGAGTTAAAAATCCCACTGTTAGAACAATAGGCTTACATTAGCGCAGTGGGTTTATTGCAAATATTTATTTTACCTTCGACTGTTAACAATATATGTGTTAGTCAGACTTAAAATAATTTGGTCTTTGGCCAAATAAATAAGTAATTCTATGTATGTATGTATGTATGTATGTAATGTATGTATGTATGTATGTATGTCACATATAGATATATGTCACATTGATTTTTGGTGGGTTCACAAGATAATCCGGTTTCTTCCACCATTCAAGAAGTGACCGCTTAAGTAGAATTGTCACCATGGCTACTCATACATATATACGTATATCAACGTATGCGGTATTTTGAAGTTTCAAGTATAGATTCGGTCGTCCGCAAGTAGGCTTTAAGCAGGATAATAGCCTGAGGGAGTGTGTACTTGATTGCGGCATACTGACTCAGTAAGCCAGCACCAAAAAGTCGCACAGAATGCGCGCTATTACACGGAAGGCCATAATACACTTGCATATCACACTTCATTAATGAAATTTTTTAGATTAATTCCTGGACATAAATTACTTTACTCTCATCGCGAGTAGCTGTAAATTTGCTGATGCGATGTTAAACAACATTACAACATCGTTTTAATCTTGAGTACATAAATATTATAGCCGGATTACAATGTATGTGAGGAATTTGGTCATCGAGTTTCTTGCAAAAATTATTTTATATCATTTGACTACGTTATTAGTCAATAGCTACACAAATATTAAAACATTTGATTAATTGATTGATTTAATTGTTTTGCGTTCAAGTCAAGAATATTTCCCCCATACAGAGACGTCACCAGCTATAGGTGAAGTGGCACAAAATTTTGACCATTGCAGTGCACTTAAGGTAATGTACCGGGAGGGGTTTTTAAAATGCAACGCCTGCTGTGACACGAGGAATTGGTCATTTTTGATTGTAATAAAAATTGGGAGACTGATTTACATCAGAGAATACTTATCTAGTCTTGGTTTAGAATCACGTATTATTGTGATGTTAAAGAATTGCATGTTATCTTAATTGAAAACAATATTTAATAAAATTTTGTTTAAACATAAGTTTTTATTGGTGGTTGTTACGTAATTTAACGTCATAAACAACGTAATTTGTATAACAACGTGATATGAATACTCTCAAACTTCACTAACTAAAGTCTGTGATTCGAACAAAGGCTGTGACAGGTACTGTGATATGAAAACTCTCAAACTTCACTAACTAGGATCTGTGATTCGAACCTAGACTGTGACAGGTACTGTATTAAGAAAACTCTCAAACTTCACTAACTAGAATCTGTGATTCGAACCTAGACTGTGACAAGTACTGTGATATGAAAACTCTCAAACTTCACTAACTAGGATCTGTGATTCGAACCTAGACTGTGACAGGTACTATGATATGAAAACTTTCAAACTTCACTAACTAGGATCTGTGATTCGAACCTAGACTGTTACAGGTACCGTGATATGAAAACTTTCAAACTTCACTAACTAGGATCTGTGATTCGAACCTAGACTGTTACAGGTACTGTGATATGAAAACTCTCAAACTTCAATAACTAGGATCTGTGACTCGAACCTAGACTGTGACAGGTAATATGATATGAAAACTCCCAAACTTCACTAACTAGTATCTGTGATTCGAACCTAGACTGTTACAGGTACCGTGATATGAAAACTTTCAAACTTCACTAACTGGGATCTGTGATTCGAACCTAGACTGTTACAGGTACTGTTGATATGAAAACTCTCAAACTTCAATAACTAGGATCTGTGATTCGAACCTAGACTGTTACAGGTACTGTTATATGAAAACTCTCAAACTTCACTGAATAGGATCTGTGATTCCAACCTAGGCTGTGACAGGTACTGTTATATGAAAACTCTCAAACTTCACTAACTAGGATCTGTGATTCGAACCTAGACTGTTACAGGTACTGTTATATGAAAACTCTCAAACTTCAATAACTAGGATCTGTGATTCGAACCTAGACTGTTACAGGTACTGTTATATGAAAACTCTCAAACTTCACTAACTAGGATCTGTGATTCGAACCTAGACTGTGACAGGTAATATGATATGAAAACTCCCAAACTTCACTAACTAGTATCTGTGATTCGAACCTAGACTGTTACAGGTACCGTGATATGAAAACTTTCAAACTTCACTAACTGGGATCTGTGATTCGAACCTAGACTGTTACAGGTACTGTGATATGAAAACTCTCAAATTTCAATAACTAGGATCTGTGAATCGAACCTAGACTGTTACAGGTACTGTTATATGAAAACTCTCAAACTTCACTGAATAGGATCTGTGATTCGAACCTAGGCTGTGACAGGTACTGTTATATGAAAACTCTCAAACTTCACTAACTAGGATCTGTGATTCGAACCTAGACTGTTACAGGTACTGTTATATAAAAACTCTCAAACTTCAATAACTAGGATCTGTGATTCGAACCTAGACTGTTACAGGTACTGTTATATGAAAACTCTCAAACTTCACTAACTAGGATCTGTGATTCGAACCTAGACTGTGACAGGTACTGTTATATGAAAACTCTCAAACTTCACTAACTAGGATCTGTGATTCGAACCTAGGCTGTGACAGGTACTGTTATATGAAAACTCTCAAACTTCAATAACTAGGATCTGTGATTCGAACCTAGACTGTTACAGGTACTGTTATATGAAAACTCTCAAACTTCAATAACTAGGATCTGTGATTCGAACCTAGACTGTTACAGGTACTGTTATATGAAAACTCTCAAACTTCACTAACTAGGATCTGTGATTCGAACCTAGACTGTGACAGGTACTGTTATATGAAAACTCTCAAACTTCACTAACTAGGATCTGTGATTCGAACCTAGGCTGCGACAGGTACTGTTATATGAAAACTCTCAAACTTCACCATCTAGGATCTGTGATTCGAACCTAGGCTGTGACAGGTACTGTTATATGAAAACTCTCAAACTTCACCACTTAGGATCTGTTTTTCGAACCTAGTCCGTGAAAGGTACTTTGATATGAAAACTCTCAAACTTCACTAACTAGGATCTGTGATTCGAACCTAGGCTGTTACAGGTACTGTGATATGAAAACTCTCAAACTTCACCATCTAGGATCTGTGATGCGAACCTAGTCTGTGACAGGTTTTTTTTCTCCGAATGCTAGATTCTGTTATCTTACTTTTCCTGGTTATCATTGAATTGTCTCATGCTCTTTGACCTTTTTTCCATTAAAACATGTTTTGTACACAAGGAAGTGAATTGATTTCGTTTGCTTTTGATTTTGGTGGATTGTTTCGGCAAATGTCCATACTACGTGAAGATGGTAAGTGCAGTTATTCAGGTTGATATGTGCAAGTAATATGTATTGAAGTGGATGTTTTAGTTGCTATAGCAAGAACAAAAATAAAACACAAACATACCAGTGAAAGTCCAAATCAAAATTTCGAAAAACAAAGTAAAAACTTGCCAATTCAGTATTACACATGAACTTACATCAAGGAAGTGAGGCCGGGTGCTCCGGAGGGTAAGCACATCCTGTCTAGCTTGCTACATTCGTCAAGCGCAAAGTCAAATTTGAGAATTAAACGATCAAGGAACAAAAGGGCATCAAATTTATAAGTTTGGATACAGCGACTTCATACTTAATATTTGAATGACCACAATAAAAATAGTCCTTGATTAGCCCAGACTTGCAACATTCTTGAGTCAACAATTTAATTGTAAGCAATTGCTTCGTTGTAGAAAGTCCAAGTAGTTGGAACAAGCAAGCTTTGGTCATGAAACGATGACTCATGTATATAGGTTTTCGATTGTAAAACTCAATTTTTCTGTTAATCGCAAAGGAAAATAAATCAACAAGACGTATGGCGAACAAATTTAAGATTTGATTTGATTTCATATAAAGGGGTTTTACGTCCCAGTCAAGAATATTTCACTTACATAACGACGTCAGCACAGCAGCCATAGGCGTAGGGCAATGTGCAGAAAGGGTTCTTTCACGTGACACGGGGCATCGGTTTTTAAGGTCTCCTCCGAAGAACCCCATGGCTTTCATTTCCAAATACCGAGTGATTGGCGAAAGAACAGTCACTACTAATTTTCAAGTTTTTGGTCGGACCCGGCCGAGGTTTCGAACCCCGACCTCCTACAAACGAAGCGAGCACTCTTCCAACTGAGCAACCGTTGTGGTGAACACATTTAAAAAGTACTTATTATAAAACGCATTACTTCTGACGATGGTGGCTGGTTAAATAATCCTGAGAAGTTGCCTCCTTAGAGCCTAGTCCTTTAACACACTGAAAATGCTTTTTAATAAATTTTGATTCTAGTTTAGGTAAAAATAACATAAGAATAAACAAGAGGTCCATGAGCCTTAACGCTCACCTGGAGATATGTCCAATATTGTTTGCAAAGTGCAAAAGACAATATATTAAGTACAGAAACTTTAAAAGTTTTCTCAAGTTACGAATTCCCACAAAACTTAATCAGAAATATATCCCACTCACATTTCATCTATAAGTAGCTTATATAATATGCATGAAATAACTGTAGTGCAATGAAGAATTTCCAACTCATTAATCAATTTCAGAATACTTATGTAGCTATCTCCTTGACCTTTGAACATATATGATCGTCATGTCAATACCTACAATTTTCTAACATACATGCCTATGCATGAAATTAATAGTTTAAGTATTCCTATGTTGATATGACCTTGACCTTTGCACATATATCCTTGAACCATATATCAAAATGATCGTTGTCGCAATACCTACAAAATTCTAATATACATGCCTATACAAAAAGTTAATAGTTTTCAAGATAATTAGTATTTTAAGTTTTACTTTGCAGCTGCGACCTTGACCTTTAAACATATGACCTTAAACCATATATCAAAAAGATCATCATGTCAATACCTACAATATTCTAATATACATGCCTATACAAAAAGTTAATAATTTTCAAGATAATTAGTATTTTAAGTTTTACTTTGCAGCTGCGACCTTGACCTTTAAACATATGACCTTGAACCATATATCAAAAAGATCATCATGTCAATACCTACAATATTCTAATATACATGCCTATACAAAAAGTTAATAGTTTTCAAGATAATTTGCAATTTAAGTCTTTTTTGCAGCTGTAACCTTGACCTTTAATCATATGACCTTGTACAATATACCAAAATGATCGTTGTCGCAATACCTACAATATTCTAATATAAATGCCTATACAAAAAGTAAATAGTTTTCAAGATAATTAACAATTTAAGTCTTCTTTTGCAGCTGTCACCTTGACCTTTCAACATATGGCCGTGTACCATATATCAAAATGATTGTCATGTCAATGCCTATAATATTTCTAATACATGCCTATACAAAAAGTTAATAGTTTTCAAGATAATAAGAAAATTAGGTCTTTTTTAGCTGTGACCTTGACCTTTCAACGTATGTCCTTGAACCATATATCAAAATCATCGTCATGTCAATACCTACAATATTCTAATTTCATGCCTATACAAAAAGTTATTAGTTTACAAGATAATTAGCAATTGAAGTCTTCTTCTGCAGCTGTGACCTTGACCTTTCAACATATGACCTTGATCCATATATCAAAATGATCATCATGTCAATACCTACATATATTCTAATATACATGCCTATACAAAACGTTAATAGTTTTCAAGATATAGTAACAAATATATAATTTTTAGCAATTTCCCCACTCAGTGCCTTACATTTCCCCATTGTGAGCCCCATGGCTACCATTTGTTCAAATCTGAAAAAAGATGACCTAAGGATGTTATAAATGAAATAAACTAAGGTATACCTCTTGTAGATTCAGAGGAGAAGATTTTTAAAGTTTTTCACTATTTCCTCCCTTATGGGGCCCCAAGGGGACATAACTCATTTGTGCAAATCTGAAAGGGCTTCACCAAGGCATGATGGTTACCAAGTTTTATTAAATTTGGCCGAGTGGTTTTGGAGGAGAAGATTAAATGTAAACCGTTTACGCACGCCGGACGACAAACGACGGACGACGCACGACGAACGAAGATGGATAGCAATAGCTCAGGTGAGCTAAAAGGTTTAAATAACCAGAATCCAATGCAATCGAAAATATGATTAAACTTTATTGACTCTTTTTGATTATTATGTATATCAGATTTGTAAATACATATATAATTATCAATTACAAACAAATTAATATATAATATATAAAAATGTATTGATTGCATTTTGATGATCATCTATCTCTAAATGTATAATAATTTTTTTTTTGTACTGAAGTAAGACATCTTGTAGAAAATTTGTTGCTTGTAACGTAAAGGTCCAGCAGTCCCTTCATCATTATAATTTAATTTTTATAAATAAAATACATACTACAAAAGGCAGGTGGTGACTTCGAAATGAAATCAGTTAAATTAATTTTCAACTGTTTGTATTTTATATTAACTACCCCTGCTGCTGGTCCGAAGGTATCCATAACTCAGTAGGCAGTACTTTGTGCTATCAGAAATGTACCATTTAGCAAAATTTTCAGCCGCCTAAAATGTGAAATTTATCATCAAGATTTGATTATTTAATAGTCTACTGTGTAATTACGTTTCACAATATTTATTAAAAATTCAAACAATGGGTGTTCAGTAGCGTTACAATTGATCAATGCCTTAAAAATTTGTTGCTGTCGTTTCTTATATAACTTCAATTCCATCAACTCATTTAAAATGTTAAAACACAAACTGATATGACGAAGGTATTACAAGACACCGGTGAACTATGTACAAATAATTAATCGATTTGAATATTAATGGAGTTTGTTTCTGTTTTAAAATGTGCACATATGGCACATCAAAGTTTAACAGGTAGTTAGATATTTACTGCCCCTGAGCAGGTACTACTGCTGACGATGTAAAACTCCCCGAGGGCATCCTTAACTCAGTAGT
This sequence comes from Tegillarca granosa, assembly GCA_029721355.1. Classification (NCBI taxonomy): domain Eukaryota; kingdom Metazoa; phylum Mollusca; class Bivalvia; order Arcoida; family Arcidae; genus Tegillarca; species Tegillarca granosa. Next base: position 20,353,795 of record CM056610.1, on the reverse strand, counting down.
CAGTACTTTGTGCTGACATAACAGGTATACCATACAGCGAAATTTTCAGTCGTTTTAATTTTTGAAACATGTTAAAAACTAAGATTTTTTCCCTCATTCCTTAGCTTGACTTGGATTTGTATAATTTTGGAGCTTTGAATTTATTAATTTTTAATTGTATTGCTGTTTTTATATCTATCAACATTTTCGGTCCCTAGTGTCACCTGATTTTCCAAAATGTGTACATATGGCACATCAAAATTAGACACTGTCAGTAATTTTTTTAAAAGATTGCTATCATTTAATACAATAATAATTTACAGTACAGTCAGGTATCTTTAAATGTTTTCAATTGAGAGAGAGAGAGAGAGAGAGAGAGAGAGAGAGAGAGAGAGAGAGATTTTATTTTATCAAATAACACATAAACGCTTTGAACATCAATCATGCATTTAACTTTTTAAAACTTCCGATTGTTCCTTCCATTGCATCTTCCTTATTTAATGATGCTGGTGCTCCAAAATTTAGCAATCCATACTTAGCTTCTTCATCGAATTCTGCATCACATTTCAGTATTGTTTCCTCCCAGTCCTATAACAATTTAAAAATTCTTATAAAGAATTCTATATCGACAATGAATTGTCAATAAGAGAATCAGTCATTATGTTTTCAATTATATATTTTTTGTACAACTGACTATCTGTTTGTCTGGCCTTTCATTGTCTTTTTAAATTTAGTTTTTCATTTTTGAAATTTATTTAAAACTAACGTTTGTTCCTCCATGCAAGACCCTTTTAGGTGAAATTTGGATTCATATAATTTTAGAACTTTTTAGATTTATTAATTTTTAACTATGGCTTATGTTTTTATCTATCAAACTTTTTGGTCCCTAGTGTCACTGATGTGGAATGAATTTCCGAAAATGTGCACATATGGCACAGCGAAATCTATCAGGTATTTTGTTATATATTTATATTATTTTCAATATGACATTTTTGCCCATTTAAATTTTTGTTTGTCCTTTATAACACTTTACAGGTTTTATTAATTATTGATTTTTCAAATATAAGTTTTTTTTAAATGAAAACAAACATTACAGAAATGGAATCTAAACATTTTGATACATTATAACCATAACTTATCTAGCTTTTCATGTAAGTAACTAGCGTATTATATAAGATACAACTAGTTGATCACTCTAAAGATTTCGTGCAGACTCGTGCATTCCATCGCAATTAATTAGAATATCCTAGCATTGCAAGTTAAACGACATTGCAATATGATAATAAACGTTGCCGTTAGCTACAAATTGGACATTATGCAACAAACCTTTGTAGAAAAAGGTGGCTGTTTTCCTCCATATTCCTCTGGTAAATTTTCTTCATCAATAAACTCCGTCAATTCTTGAAAATTTTGACCATGGAAATGCAACTTAAGATTAAAAAAACCGTAAAGTCGTAATTTTTAAAAGACTTTTTTACAAAATAATATTTATAATAATAATAATAATAATAATAATAATCGTTTGTTTTAGTTCTTACAGAATATTAATAAAATAAAACAAACATACCTATCCTTGTCCATATTACAATCCCAAAAACAAAGTAAAAACTTTGCAAACTGGCAAATTATTTTATACACGTGAACTTCCATCAAGGAAGCGAGGCCGGGTGCTCCGGAAGGGTAAGCACCTCATGAATATACTTAGAATTTAAGTTAATAATGTCATGTGCATTGACAATAGTTGTGTTGTGATATCATGTTTATGTGAACAATTAAGCGAACAAATAGAAGAATAGTATCTTTTGTTTTATTTGGCTCATAAAAAAAGGAATCTTTTAAATTTGTGTAGAACTCAAAATGTACAAATTTTAAAAAGATATTAAAACATCAATAATTTGCAGTAATAGTGCATTAAAATCGGCCATTGTGGATAGCAAACTGAATACCACTACAATAATCACATTATACTGTAAACCGTGAAAATTTAGCGGCAGTTTTATTTTAGCGCAATTGGCGGAAGAATTCAACCGCTAAAATAAAACTGTCGCTAAAATTTTACAAAACTTAACGGGCAAATACTAACGGTCGTCTTTGATGATGTTTAACTGCTATTATTGTTGAATATTATATCCTGTCATATAATTATATTATTGATAAAAAAATTGTTTTTTAAAAAACATTTAATCAATGAGAAGCTTTATCGATTTACACATGCCTTTAAATCAATAATAATTTTTATCAATCAGTCCAAAAAGCCCATTTCAGTTTCAGCTGATAGAACGATATGCGCACACACACAAAATTAAATGGAATAAAATCCGAATAAAATCACGATAAATCCTGATAATCAGTAAATCCACAATTAAAACAGTTTGAAAAAGCACTAAAAATCCACAAAATGAAAAAAGCGGCCCTTTGGACTTGTAAATAACGGGGACTCTGGGGTTTTTCTCTAGACAACCCACCACATTTTTATAAAAATGTCTACATGTTCAGAATGACTAAGAGTAAATGTATGGCTTCATTTATTTTAATTATTTCTACTAATTACTTGTTCACAGGTGATTACACAAGTATATCACTTAGTATTCATAGTATCTATAAATACAGTAAACCTCATTAAGATTTTATATTGTCGGGTACAGGTGTAAATTTTGGGGTCCCAAACAGGGTAATCACTGGCGCTAAAATAAAACTGCGCTAATACAACTTACATTTTAAAATCGCTAAAATTTCTATGCGCTAATATAAAGCGGTTTACAGTAAATAAACTCACTAAGGTTTAAACTATAATGTAGTATTTATCATCAAAGAGTATAATCACAATCAACTGTAAATTGGGCCATTATACATTTTGTTGCATAAATAATAGCCAACTTGCTAAATATCTTTAATATTTTTTTATAGTTTGTACCATGCCTTATATAAATGGTCATCTTTTCAGGGTATTTTTTTTTTACAATAAACGCTGTTTTTAATCATAAACAAGTCAGAAAAGTTTATATATTTTTTGAATTCCTAGTTGTACTAGAAAAGACCTAACACAAATGTTTGGCAATGCAACATTACAAAAATTACATCAAATTTTTAGCTGAAACATAATTCAAGTCTAAATAGGAGTTAGTTCACTTTGGGGACTTTCCGCAACGAAGCAAATTACTTACAATTATATTTGTTGACACAAGGATATTGCAAGCCTAGGCTTAGAAAGGCCCTTAAAAAGTTTTATGGCGGTCATCACAATATTGTTGATAAGTATGTAGTCACTGTATCCAAATTTATACTGGGTATATTTGACTTACCACAGTTTTTTGTTCTTTTCATTCTCAAAATTGACTTGCACGTGACGGGTGTAGCTAGCTAGACAGGAGGTGCTTACCCTTCCGGAGCACCCGGTTTCATTTCCTTGATGGATGTTCACGTGTATAACTTAATTTACCAGTTTGCAAAGTTCTTACTTTGTTTTTATGATTGTGATATGGACAAGGACTGGTATGTTTGTTTTATTAAGACTAACATAAAGTTATAGATGTAACAAAATATGACTAAGGAACAAAAACATAACATTAACATTAAAACGGTTTTTAATAATGAATTTATAAAAATAAAAAACTTTCAAGTTTATTTTTTCAAAAATTCAAAAAAATTTTAATAAAAATGATGAAACATTTTTAAAATTTACAGAAACCATTATCTGAATTGTAACATTGTAATTTCAAAAAGAGGTTCAAATATCAGAAAGATGCACGTGATTGGTGTCAAAATTATAATCATACAAATATAAAAGTTTAGTAAAATCTTTTTTCAAAATATGACATGCTGAAATATATACGTGTGTGTGTGTGTGTTTACAGAATCAGGCTGATAAAGAAGTCATAAAATTACCCCTAGCTCATATTACAATGCTTATAAAGAATTGTGGCTATAAAGAATTGAATATGCCTATCCCTCAACACATATATGTATGTATATATCTGTGTGTGTGTGTGTGTGTGTGTGTGTGTGTTTAGCGAAACAGGCTGATAAAGAGGTCATAAAATTACTCCTAGCTTAAAGTAAAATTCTTATAAAGATAAATGGCTATTAAGAATTACTTATGCTCGTCCCTGGACACTTTTTTATTATCAGGCTATTATATATATAGTGATATACATACCCTGCTAACCGTCTTAGCATTTAAAAACGGTCTTATAATCGCAAATATGTAGTCAAATAAACCTGGTTCATTAACATAATGTAAACCTTTAAATCTCAATGGAAATGCATCCTGAATGAAAAAAACAAATATTTTCGGATTTTATTTTTTATAGTTATATGGACCGCTAATTTACGATGACGAAAACGGTCTACCAAATCCTTTTTACGTATCTTTGCAATACCTTTCAGGAACAACGTTTATTTTGACATCTAAATACTTGTTTCCAATTTTTAAGTAAGTCACTATTAAAACCAACCGATATTTATATTTCTTTGGTAACTTCTTGTTTATTAGATTATTGATTAACAAATTCATTGCTCTATGATAAGTAAATGGTTTGTCCCCCGGAATAACATTAATTTGGAAGTTTACAAGTACTTTATCATATATGATTCAAAATATAATAAAGACAAGCCTGATGTATAGGTTAATGCTCTACTGTTTCTGGATTTGGATTCAAATGATTTTGGAACTTTAGATTAATTATTTTTCAACTGTTTGGCTTATGTTTTTATTAACTATCAAACTTTTCGGCCACTAGTGTCACTGATGAGGAATGATTTTCCGAAATGTGCACATATGGCACATCAAAATTTAGCAGGTATTTGTTATATGATTTACATATTCCATGTTGAATACGTACGGACATTTCTTTTGGTTTTTTAAAGTTATTACAAAATACATTCTCCAAATAAGAAAATCACGTTTCCACAAGTTTTAGATTGATTTGTGGTATCTAACCGTCAATATAAATTTCCAATTTAAAAAAATAAATTTAGATAAGACATACTTTTCTGAATAATACAAAATTTTAAAAAATAAACAAATTTAAATAACAGTCTGCAACAAATAAAACATTATTTTAGCATTGACAAATTAAGAGACAATAATAACTTGACAATAAATTTGCACCCTGTTGATAATTTTTGGTAAGTAACCAGTAAGTAAGCAAGGAGAATACTTTAGTGAAGAAAGTCCTTACTTGGATGATAGAGCTGAATAACTTAGCATAGTAAGGCGTAAGATGCTTCACTTGTGTCCAGGAAATATCTTTCAAATCTACAATAAGTCTAATGCCATTTATCTGTGTTTCTTCTTCCTGAAAATAAAATAATAATAATAATTATAATAATAATAAATTGATATAAAAATATATAGTGATGCTTCTATGTTAATAATTTTTAAAAATCTAAGTACTAAAAGTACTGGATGGTCAGGGACATCAAATGTGAAAATGTAAAAAAAAAACTGTAAAAAAGTCATTCTGATGCTTTTGTTTGTTTTTTTTTTTTCAAATTCTAAGAAATTTTAGGAATTTAGGAATGGAGTTGTATGGTAATTGCGATTAATGTTCCAAAAAGATATTTACTTAGATATGAGACTACCAGTATTGTAAAGGCATGTTAAGGCATAAAAATACCAAGGAAAAATTGATAGATACTTTTGGAACAAGGCAACCAAGTTGTATTCGTTAATAAAAATTGTTGTCTTAACATATATTTCATTCTTTTCAATAAAGAAATCAGTTAAGATAAGAAGGGTACTACAAAATCAAATACTACTATATATAATTAGACCAATATAATAAATGTCCGTCCTTGAAACCAGTTATAAAAACTTTTATGCGGCGAAAAGCATCTGCATCAGAAATCTAGCGATAGGTTAGTACTAGTATAGTCAGGGTACAACTCAATCACTATGGTTCTATAAACAGAACTATGTTTGGTTAAATTAAATCAAGCTTTGTTATTGACCAAATATATTAGAACGCGGGTAAAAAATATCTCTGTCATCTTAGCATTCCTCTTAATTTGTTTTTTACTTTGCACCTGTTTGCTGAGGAGTGTAACACTACGGCCAAGAAAGATATATATATATATATATATATATATATATATATATATATATATATATATATATATATATATATATAAGTTTCATCGACGATGGTTTCGTTTGATCTAAAAGCTGTTACATGACATACATATATTTTAGTATTACTGGTTGATAAAAAAAATAGATCGATATTGTAATGTCTAATCATTTGTTCTAAGTTTGTTTTCTGAATCACAATAGCGCTTCTAAGTGTGTGTGTGTGTGTGTGTGTGTGTGTGTGTGTGTATGTGTTTAAATTAAGGTCATTTTAAAACCATGCCTTAAATGTATCATCGTTTTGTAAATATATTTCCATACTTCTCTTACCTGAATTAATTTGGTTAAGATGATATATAAATCCCGATACAATTCATCCATTCCATATCTTGATGGGTCCCACCTCCCTGAAAAAAAATTGCTAAATTGTGTTATTTATAGTTTCAAATTTCAAATAATATCAGATCCGGTGGCTATCTTTTATAGTTTCCGTTAAAACCGTAAAACCGCTACGTTTGCTTTTTTGCTATAATTCCACTTACCAAAACGAGAAATCATCACTCGGCATCCTGATTTGTCTCTTTGACTTAGACATGCAGTTATTCCATCTTCTATAACCATTTTTACAGCTGAAGGTCGAAGATTATTAAATATTTGTTCGTGCGTAATCTTCATAGTAAATTGGTTTAACATTAAGCTAAATGCTCTGTTACAGTCAAATTTTCTTGCACGTAGATATGGAAGTAAGAACCTATCATCTGTCCTTATCTTTAAACCTAGAAGAAAATCGAAGGTAGAAAAAATCAGATCTGGTGCAAATTTTGAATCAAACATTATTTCAAACTGCATCTTTTTATATTGTAGTCATTTAAATAGTTTGTATGATGATTAATATCCTTGTCATACAGAGCGATGATTCTAAAACAGGTCTAATTCGCCATTTACAAACCATTAAAACCAAAAAACAAAGCTGTACTTGCGCGTTAGACACAAAATAATTGTCGAGGCTAATATATACCAAGTGTAGATTTATTGTATGTAAATTAAACTTATTTAGTCGTATATGCAAATTAAAGCTGTGTTTTAAGTTTTTGAGGTTTTCAAAAAGAAATCATGCACCGATAAACCATTTTCAAAAATGTACAGCAGGAATCATTAAAACAAACGTTCAATCAATTATAGCATTCCTGATTGATTGATTGAATGTGCTCTTAAGTTCTAATCAAGAATATCTCATGTATATTAAGACTTTATTAGCTAAAGGTGAAGTGACAGAAATTTTGGCCTATGCAGTTGATCAGAGAAATGTGCAGGGCTTGTTCTTTAACATGTCATGCATACAGTGACACGGGGCATCGGTTTTTAAGGTCTCCTCCAATTGACACTTCTACATTCATTTCATGATGCAGAATGCTCGGCAAAAGAACAGTAACTTCCTGTTTCAAGTTTCAACCCTAGACCTACTACAGTCTACAAACTGAGCTACCGTAGTGGTTTATTCCTTGTTTAGGATTCATGTGCTGCAAACAGTCTCTTAAAAACAATATCTTTATGTAAGGTTATTGAACCCATTAATAGTTTTTAGGCACAACCATTTCTTAAACTTTAATGAAGTTCAATGATTTTATAAACACAGATACAGAGGGTCATATATATACCTCAAAAATAAGTAAATAAATAAATGAATAAATAAATAAGTAAATAAACAAATAAAACACTGTAATCTATTGTTTTGATGCCTTTGAAGACATTTTTAAACATGCAGTTTTTGTTTCAATGTGATACCTTCAAGAGATTTTTAAAATATCAACGGTTAAATATGTTTACTTTATATTTTTCCTTTTTTGAGTGTCGCAATACTTATATCCAGGTTTTTAAGATTCTTTCTTTTAACTATTTTACTACTTTCTGATTTTAAAATCAACAATTTATACGATATAATTTATATAATTATATAATATTATAACATACATGTATGTCATGAATATTTACTCTCGCATTCATTTTATCTGATACCAATCTTATTTTCTATGCATGCAAGTGTATTAAAAAAAACGAATGTACGATGCTTGCCTTACATGAAAGCATTACTGCATAAGGGAATTATTATTATTATTATTATTATTATTATTATTACTATAAGAAGAAGAAGAAGAAGAATAAATGCAAAACAATACCTGGATATTTCACCACTAATTCTCTCAACGTCTGTAAATCTCTTTTCCTTGTTTTGGGGTTTTCATTCAATTCCCTCTCAGCTTTTTCAATAAGTTTTGGACTTAGCGTACAAACATACTCCTCATTTTCAGCCATTTTTGCTGTCTAATGCAATTTGCAAGTTAATTTTTCTTACTTTTATATACGTAACCTATAGAAATTAAGTAATTTATATCTAGCATAAATAATAGAATGATATTACTAGAATTGTTGATGTTTAAAACAATAACTTAATGTAATATTCAGAAAACTTTATAATATTTTCTAATAAACAATATGTTTCCTTTCTTTGTTTCCCGGTCGAGTCAAATTGAAAAATAGTTTCTTTTTTATGATCTATATTTAATTGCACAGTAATCTAATTTTAATGTATATATGATATGATTATGTTACTTTTAATTCTAAATAACTTAAAAAGCTTGTTGTGATATGATGAACCCTTTAAACTCTAAAACAATTAACCGTTCCTAATGATTAATATGTGCTAAAATCAAGTTAATAAGTATGTCAATATCTAATACGTTATACCTTATATGCCCTAACATATCTAGTGTCACTGATGAGGAATGATTTCCCGAAATGTACACATCTGGCACAGCAAAATTGAAACAGGTATTTTTTGTGATATATATATATATATATATATATATATATATATATATATATATATATATATATATATATATATATATAAACAGAAGTTTAAAAAAAAATGGTTCAAGCTTGGTACATCAGTACTCAATTTTTATTCATTTATTTTTTTTTTTTTTTTCATTTATTTATTTGTTTTTATTATTATTTTATTATTTTTTTATTTCTTATTTATTTATTTATTTATTTTTATTATTATTTATTTTTTTTTTTGTTATATACATGTACTTATGTTGCACAGAAAAGTTTAATTTCTTTAGTTGTCAAATGTCGCTATTAAAAATATATAATGTGTCTATACGATAGAACGATTACCAGTTTTCATTAGCCAATCGCGTTTGAGAAATGAAAAAGGTACCGATTTCGTTTCTCCCTTTTCTTTATTTACCTCTAACAGTATTTTGTCTGTCATAGGCACTGATGAATACAAGTCCCTGGGGGCTGTTTACTAGGTCTGTAGGTGAACAGACTGCATTAAGATTGATTTAATGGGGGTTTATGTCCCATTCAAGAATATTTCACTTATATCAAGATGTCACCAGCTACAGATTAAGTGGCAGAAATTTTTTACCTTTGCAGTGCGTTTAGTGAAATGTGCAGGGAGTGTTCTTTAGTGTGCCAAACCTGCCGTAACATAGGGCATCGGGTTGTAAGGACTCCTCCGAAGGACTCTTTGACTTTTATTTCTAAATTCCGAGAGGTTGGCGCAAAAACAGTCACTCACTAAATATTTTCAAGTCTTGGTCAGATCCTGCAAGGGTTCGAACCCCGACCTCCCACATACAACCGAGTTACCGTAGTGTAAACTGCATTAAGACGAGCCAAAAAAAGCAAGATATATTTAAATATTTAACCAATAATTTTCTCAAAATCTTTTGTAGGGTTTTTCATTTCAATTTTTTTTTCAGCCTTTTTAAAAAAGATCCGGACTCGACTTACAGACATATTGTTTATTTTCAGCCATTGTCACGACAAATTAATGTTAATTTTATTAACTGGTGAAAATATTATACATAGAAATCACATCATTTCATAATATCTTAATATATTACAGTTTGAGTGTTTTTGACAGTAAACTTTGCTGAATTTTCATAGAAAACCCAATCATCTTAAATAAAATTTGATATTTTTCGGTTACTTAAGACTAGTCGTAAATGGAAATTTCTATGCACATCTTCGATTACCATGAAGTATTTCTACACTTTCCATAGTAATCGAATGAAGTATTTCTACACTTTCTATGCACATCTTCGATTACCATGAAATATTTCTACAATTTCTATGCACATCTTCGATTACCATGAAGTATTTCTACAATTTCCATAGTAATCGAATGAAGTATTTCTACACTTTCTATGCACATCTTCGATTACCATGAAATATTTCTACAATTTCTATGCACATCTTCGATTACCATGAAGTATTTCTACAATTTCCATAGTAATCGAATGAAGTATTTCTACACTTTCTATGCACATCTTCGATTACCATGAAATATTTCTACAATTTCTATGCACATCTTCGATTACCATGAAGTATTTCTACAATTTCCATAGTAATCGAATGAAGTATTTCTACACTTTCTATGCACATCCTCGATTACCATGAAGTATTTCTACACTTTTTATGCACATCCTCGATTAACATGAAGTATTTCTACAATTTCTATGCACATCCTCGATTTACATGAAGTATTTCTACAATTTCTATGCACATGCTCGATTACCATGAAGTATTTCTACACACAGTTAAATGTTGCCGCTGGGTTGATTTTACATGTAGAAAAACAAGGCAAATGGTGAACTCTTTTGTGCATATGATGTAATGCATCACCAAATGCATCCGGTGTAAAATTCGTTATTTTAAAATATAAAATCCTCGTAACAGCAATATTTTTCTTTCTAAAGAAATGTTATTTTGTAAACGAAGATGCGCGAAGATATTTACAGTTACGCCTATACTCTAGCATGAAATAAATAAAAGATACCAACCTTGATTCGAGTTAATTTGAATTTCTATGAAAAGTAAGAAAAATTCACTGTCAGAAACACAGTGCCTGAAACAGTAATCCAATTATCTTTCTTTAAAATTATCGGTAGAATAAAGATGGTCCATTGTGCCACTTAAACGAATGTTGAGAAACATAGTATTGTTATTGCAAAAGAATAATAAAAAAAAAGGATCATCATGTTTAGGAAATGAGGCTTATAGGATGAGGAGTTTAGAAATTTTGTTTTACACCCACGTCAAGTTTTTTATCATAAATATAGGTGATCAGTACAAATATGGCGGTAGAGAAAACCGAAATGCTCAAAGAAAAAACACCCACCAAGGTTTGGCATAGACAGTAGCATCTCAATTATTTTGGGAGGTTGTGGCGCCAGTAGTTAAGGAATAGAGTAATTGTGTTTTATATTCTCCCTAATATTTCTTAACATATACATAGGTGACCTGTTTCGATATTGTAGGGAACCCCGAAGTGCTCAGAGGAAAAACATCCACTAAAGTTCGAAAAGGACACTGACAAATTGAATTAGGATATGATCTTTCCCACGGTTGATTCTAACTTGGGTAGTAAAAGGCGTTATGATACGCTTTAGGTAACTCGCTTAACGAGGCGCTCTTTTGTACGAACAGGCTTTCATACCTATGATCTAGATAAACAGTATATAATTCTGTAATACACATGTTTTCCGTTTTCATGTTCCTGCTCAAGTTTACAGTGATATCTATTATATTTTATTTAAAATTATGAAATTAATATATAGCAATAAATTCTTTTTAAGTGACACAGTTTTCCTTTGTAAACATAAAACATTATGTAAGAACTTTAAATATATCATTTGAAATGCTAGCCGTTATATTAAACTTTGCCAAAAATTTGTTAACCGAATGTTTCTCCAACATCTTTAAACAAAATTTAAGAAGAGTGGAAAATACTCCCGTGCAATAAAAGATTTTCTAAGTCTTCAATAGTCGCAATATGTTCAACCTTCAAAGTGACTTTGATCAAAGTTTTTGATAGTGTAAACCTAACATAAGATATACATGTAGTTCTATTTGCTCAGACTTCTATTTGCTCAGAAGTTTTATAATTGATAATCTGAATACCCTCTTGGGGATTTTAAAAAATGATACGCGGTTTGATCAAAGTTTTTGATAATGTTTCCGCCCTTAGCAACGAATTTCAGACAAATAGGAGATGTATTGAATGGACCGAAAAAAATATATAATTACAAATATAAATTTATTGGCATGTTATTTTCTGAATGTGTTTTAATTTTTTTTTGAAAAATGGAAGCGCACTTCTTGCACAACGGTAGCTCGTTGACTCTTGTATTAGCCAAGTGTTTTAGCCATTAATTATAACCTTCAAACAAATGACGCGTCTCAGTACTTTGAGTTCAAACCCTGTCAACTGGTAGGGTGAGAAAGAATTTTCCTTGCATGTCGTATTTAGAGATTATTATATGGCCATTTTGATATCACATCTTGTTATCAGCCCGAGAGTCCTGATATCAGCCAGAGGGCCAAAGGCCCGAGGGCTGATATCAGGACTCGAGGGCTGATGAAGGATGTGATATCAAAATGGTCATATCATAAACTTTTTATCATATGTTTCCTTTGAAATAAAATTAACAATTAATAATAATTAAATTTTTAAGCAGTCCAGCAGGTTTTATTTTTTATATCTATCATGATCTCATAGATAATTTTTTTACTGCATACGTCATACGTCAATGTTACCCTTAGCAACCGCTGACGTCGATTTCCCGACAACTAGGTCAAATATTCAGTCAGTCGCCATATTCATCCAACATGACGTGGACATAGACATTTTTTTTCTTTATTAAAAGTGAAAGTTGTTAAAATTAGATTAAAGATCTGCAGTTATAAATCATGTGATGACAACAGCGAATCTGAGTTTTTGAACCGGCAGGTGCATCGCATCATATTCTGGATAGGTTACACTGATGACAGGGAAACGGCTGCACAAGTACAGGATTATATTGGCTACCAGATGGAATTATTTAATTTTTGGCTTCTGTAAGTTTATTTATTGATCATAGTGATGACAATGTGTTATTGATTGATATTTTTGTACGGGTGAACAGTTCCGCTTCTAACTGATGTCTCATTTTTGTTCTGACATACTTGCCTCAGCTTGAAGCCAGCATCGTTTATATAAATTTTAAAGTGCCGTCTCGCGCAATCAGTGTAAACTAGTTGCACCTCTCCGATGTTTTTGTATGTTTGCAAATTCCGAAACTCTGTTTAAAATTAATTTAAATACAACTGATACATGACTGTACTGCACACATGCTCAGCTGAAGCGACACGAAAAATCCGCCATTATCGGAATTTTATGAGGGGTGTGATATCACTTTTGTAGGGGTGTGATATCACTTTTGTAGGGGTGTGATATCACTCGGGCTGATATCAACTTGTGTAAATTCGAGTTATCACACATACAAAAATAGTGATATCATTAGTAAACATATGATAATGCGTTGTATAGACCTCTATTTTAGAACTCGATATCATTGTCATGAATTGTGTGATTTGTGGTGTTGATATGTGTCATTCAACGCACTCTAACGATTGTCGTAAGTGAACACAATGAATTTGAAACATTACGTGGGAAATATAAGCTTCTATTGTTAAAAAACTTTTTTTTATTAATCTTATTTATTCATTTTATTTGTGTCATTATTTACTTTTTATTATTTATTTATCTATTTATTTATTTATTTATCTATATTATTATTTGTAGTTTTTAACCTCAAAAGGGTGGAAAACATTGTTGTTTTGTTGATTGTTGGGTTGAATGTTTACAAAGCAATTTTAAAATCTTTTTAGAGAAACATTTTTCTTATGGATTTGTTTAAACACAAGTTTAAGTAGTGCTTATAGGTAACTAAAATCTACTTGATACTAGTGCGTAATTATGGTTACCTCTATAGCGTTATTACACTTGTCCGCAACGCCGCAGATAAACCTTGCAGACATCTCAGCTAATGGTACTTTGTACATGACGTGACGTACTTTTTTCATTTCATTGGCAGAAATTGTTTGTTTATGATAGTTTCCAGTGCGGAGGAAATTTTATTTCAATAGAATTCGCCAGTGTACCACGTGATACCTCATAGCGTTTGTGCGGGACAATTATTTCTATTGGCAATGGAATTGTATAAAGTGACGTTTTCCCGTAATAACGACGTTTTTTTTTGGGAATATTTGACATAATCGTTATCCATTTCGTTCTGCACAAACGTTAAGAGGTATTGATCACGTGGTACACTGGCGAGTTCCATTATAAAAAATCAAGAAAAATAAAACAAAACATTGATTTATGTTTAAGTGTTTACAATTAAATTATAGTAGCGTGTTATGAAAAAGTGTGCAGTTATGACTCAATAAACTTGTTAAAAACACAAGTTATTACTTTATAATAGAAAGTGAATTTAAATAACTATAATACAAATCGAAAGGAAAAACGGAACAGGAAATCAAGAATAAAAAATGAAAATTTCAGAAATTTAAATTTTTAGGATATATTTGACAGGACAATTGAGATAAGGAAAATTAGGCACATCAACATTTAACAGTATTTGTGTTATAACTTACTACCCCTGAACGGGTACCGCTGCTGCCGCTGGAGTAAAACTTTGTGAGGGTATACATAAATCATTAGGCAGTACTTTGTGCTCTCAGAAAACATACCATTTAGCAAAATTTTCAGCCGTCTTAATTTTTTGAATTTATTTAAAACTAAGTATTGTTCCCTCGTGCAAAGCATTCTTAGCTGGATTTGGATTCATATAATTTTGGAACTTTAGATTCCTTCATTTTGAACTGTTTGGCTTATGTTTTTATCTATCAAACTTTTCGGCCCTTAGTATATCTGATGAGGAATGATTTTCCGAAATATGCACATATGAAACTTCAAAATTGAACAGGCATTTGTGTTATACATTAAAGTATTGTTTAAAATTGTTGCAAATTTAGTAGATTAATTGTAAATATTATTTAATTATTTTTTGAATTAAGTTAAATTTAACATTTCTCTAGTTTATCTGTCTGCTTAGATTGGGGTGATTTTAGACACGTTACAACGTATATCGAGGCGAGGGATGGTGAAGGAAAGAAAGTGCGCGAAGAAAACCCCCGAATTTTGGCTTGCAAACTCATAAACTTTTTCACACTAGGATTTAAAATTTGTTTAAAATTGTTGCAAATTTTGTAGATTAATTGTAAAAATTATTTAAATTTTTTGAATTACGTTAAATTTAACATTACTCTAGTTTATCTGTCTGCTTAGATCTGGGATGATTTTTGACACGTTACAACGTATATCGAGGCGAAGGGATGGTGAAGGAAAGAAAGTGCGCGAAGAAAACCCCCGAATTTTGGCTTGCAAACTCATAAACTTTTTCACACTAGGATTTGCCCATTAGGGACCTTTCCCTAGTCGATAAGAGGCACTCTGTTTCTTAAGCGTGCTCTTAAGACGTGGTAGCCACTGGGGCCATTTAATAACTATATTTGGAAAGATTCAAATATAAAGTAAAATAACACTAATATTAATATGATTTAATGAAGATTTATTTGTACAACATACAAATTACACATACAATCGTAGCCTTATCTGTTCTCAGCCTGAAATTAAATACAAATTTCAATGAAAAAATATAGTAAATTTTATCATGTAAAACTAATATTGTACCAAACGGGCTGCCAATTTCGTAGAACGAAACATTTGTCACAATAGATACATGCCTACAATTTCCCTAGGTTTTACTTCGCATTTGGGAGGTCTGGGTTCAAACCCCGACCGGATCTGATCAAGACTTAAAAATAGGAAGTAACCTTCTTTCGTAAAGCATACGGCATTTAGAAGTGAAAGTCACGAGGTCCTTCGGAGAAAATCGTAAAAATCGACGCCCCGTGTCAATACAGGCGTTACAAGCTAAAGAAACCTTCCTGCACATTTGCCTTTGCGCACTGCGAGGGTAGAAATTTCTGCCACTTCACCTATAGCTTGTGATGTCTCGATATGAGTGAAATATTCTTGACCGTAAAATCCCCATTAAATCAATCAATCAATCAATCACTAGTTTTACTTTGCTTTTAGGATTGGTACCTGTAAGTTTGTGTTTAATACACCAATTGTAGAAGTTTTCCTGTGTATAAAGCCTCAGTCCCATATAAGTCCCGGATAAACACGGCGGCCCCGGATCTTCCCGGATCACCACGGTGGCCCCGGATCTTCCTGGATCATGCAGGACCCTTATCCGGCGTTATCCGGGTTGATTTTGGCAAGGACAATCACGGCAGAGATACGGATATCCCCGGAGCCTACTCGGCGGCTACACGCACCATTCCGGATTGTCTTGATCTCCCCGGATGAATACGGCAATTTTAAACTTTTCAAAACTGCCGTGTTGACATCCCGGACCTTCCAGAACCTTTCCGGACCTATACAGATCTACACGCACCATCACGACGTCAACACAGTGCAAGCGCCAGTTCGGCCCGGATTTGATCCGTGTTGATCCGGGACCCATATGGGACTGGGGCTTAATATATAAACGTAAACGACTCATTTTTTCTTTAATATGACTCTCATGACAAATGTAATACTTGGTTCAATGAAAAGGCAACGTCAACAAACACAGCAAAAACATGTGTTCACGAGAAATGAAGCGTCGTGCGTATCCAAGCAAAACTGTTGTTTGATTTACAGCCATTTTTCCATCTGAGCCTGGTCGATTCGAATACTAGGAGTCAGTTTCTCGCAGTTGACCCTTGTTCTTTTCTTTGCGGAATTTGTTGGCGTTCTCGCACGAACACCTGTTCTTTCTGTCTAAGCCATTCTTGCATAACATGTAGAACTTCTGCGCATGCACCAAGCCGATAAACAACATTTTATCGAGGTGCCCGAGCTTTTAGGATTTCCATTTATTATGGGCTTATAAGAGTAAACTTTAGAAAATGAATCGGTCAGTTCTAATTAACAATCGATTCATATTGATAAAAATCTTTTTACAAATTTTATTTTTTTCTGTAACCATTCTCTCGTCAAGAATGGCTAAACAATGGTAATGCGATGTTAAACAACATAACAACAACATCATCATTATCATCATCATCATCATCATCATCAATTTTTCGTTATACATAACCTACCAACAAGTCCTGGTCTATGTTGGCAATGGCATATGTTGTCTACACAGTGTTCATCAACACCATGATGACAACTGTGATCGTCATTTAAACAATCCTGTTGGGTGTTACACGTGTGTTGTGTTCCTAAAGTACAAAAATATTTCACATTGATTATTAAAGAGAGAGAGAGAGAGAGAGAGAGAGAGAGAGAGAGAGAGAGAGAGAGAGAGAGAGAGGGTGTTCTCAGTTCAAAAATAATTCACATTGATTATTAAACAAAGAGAGAGAGAGAGAGTGGGTGTGTGTGTGTGCTCCTAAAATAGAAAAATAATTCACAACAAGTATTAAAGAGTGTGTGTGTGTGTGTGTGTGTGTGTGTGTGTGTGTGTTCCTAAATTACAAAGATAATTCACAACAAGTATTAAACACAGAGAGAGAGAGAGTGTGTGTGTGTGTGTGTGTGTGTGTGTGTGTGTGTGCGTGTATGTGTGTGTGTGTTCCTAAAGTACAAAAATAATTCACAATAATTATTAAACACAGAGAGAGAGAGAGAGAGTATGTTCCTAAAGTACAAAAATTAATTTACAATGATTATTACACACACACACAACACACACACACACACACACACACACGCACACACACACAATAGATCTTGACTTGTGTGTAAAACAATCTAATTATCCAACATCGGGATTGTCTTTATCCTGGTTATACAAATAAAACTTTTTAACCACTTCAAAAAATAAAAAAAAAATAAAAAAAATAAGTTATTCGTAAAATATTTCTTTCTTTCTTTTTTCTTTCTTTCTTTCTTTCTTTATTTATTTACTTATTTAATTAATTATTTATTTTTCTTTCTTTATTTATAGTTTTATTCATTATTTTTTAAATTTTATTGTTTTTTTAAAAATTTATTGTAAACATTTACCATTATTTCTTACAACACATGTGCATACATTCCTACATACAACCCTCCCATTTGTAGCGCCGGCACAGAGTGTTTGATGATGCTGTTGGCATTCCAAATTTGTTGTACAAGGTTCGCTGAGAACAGCGGCTGTAAATAAAATTGTTATAAATGATTTTAAAAAATCTATAAAAAAAATCTACCAAATTACAGTGAATTCCGTTGAAAATACCAAACAGTACATTTTTTCCTTGATGCTGAATTAAATTTAAAAATTTAATTTTGACATTTTATTTTTTTTTATTTGTGACGTACTTTTCATATTTTTGCTGAATGATTAACAATTGAGCATTTGATAAAAAAAAAAACAACAAATAAACACTGTTATTTACAGAAAAGCCTATATTGATGTTCGATCTATGTATATTGTCTATGATACCTTTTTCACCATAGCTAAATATGGTGCTCTCCGTTGTCAAATTGTCTCGCTCGCGAATCACATCGCCTTTCACAGCCTTGTTTCAAATCTTTCTAGGCACAACTAAACATAAGTATTATAAAAAAAGAAACTGAAGTTAGATCTATATTTTATAACCCATTTTACCATAACTAAATACATATTGCCTCTTCGTTGTCGAATCACATCGCCTCTAACGACCTTGTTTCAATTCGTACTAGGAGCAGATCATTGTTTGCAAAAGTGTGTCGAAGGTAGGTTTTCTTTTCTTTTCTTTTATTTTCATTAACCATCTCTGATTTGACCAACAATATATTGACTTGGTCTTTAAGATCCATATTTCCAATCCGCTTCATTACAAATACTGTTGACACTGAAGAAGCGTCAGTTATAAAAATAGCATTTTTATTGCATGCTGTCAAATGGTTAGTTAAAACTTACCAATAAGCGCTGCTAGAAAACACAATAGCAATCTTCATATTTATGTTTAAGATCCTTTAATATCCTTGTGTGTCTTTTGAATGTAGGATAGTTTGTGCTTTATCGCGAACAGATAACAAAATGACTTATAAGTCAAAGCAAGTAAGAAGACAAGATTGATTACGACAATGTTCTGAAAAGTACTAAAATATATAGTACCTTACTTCGTGTCAATGATAAAGTACACATCATGGATAATACTTTAAACAGAACAGGAAAGTCACAAGTTTTGAATTTGGACACGCTAAAACGTTTTACTTATCAACGGTGGCATAGAGGTGACACAGAAAATATTTTGATACCACGTGCTAACGCGAAAGCTTTTGCATGCTCACGCGGAAGTTATTGCGTGCCCCGTGGTACTATAATTTTTTATTTTATTTTTTTTTTTTTTATAATTTTTAATTTTTATTCATTTATTTTATTTATTCATTTTGGTCATTTTTCAGGAGGGCGGACTTGTTAGTCGAACCAGTTGTTTATCAATTATTTTTACCTTTTGTTTAGAAAATGTGTTGAAAGTATGTGCATTTTATACATTTGTCTCTTCAAGCAAAAAAGATTTAAATCAAAAATTAAGAAAAAAATTGTTTGAATTATAGGTTTCTGGAATCTTGTTTAATACTGAGTGATAACCAGAGTTTTGTATCCGTAAAAATGCAAGTGTTGACACCAGGGAAATTCAATCCAGATAGTTTATACGGGGTTCTGTATGCGTAAAAATACAACATAGTTAACATCATGGAAATTCAATCCACATAGCTTATGCAGGGTTCTGTATGCGTAAAACTAAAACATAGTTAACATCATGGAAATTCAATATACATAGTTTATGCGGGGTTCTGTATGCGTAAAAATACAACATAGTTAACATCATGGAAATTCAATCCACATAGTTTATGCAGGATTCTGTATGCGTAAAAGTGCAACATTGTTGACGGCAAGGAGGTTCAAACCACGTGGTTTATAAAGGGTTCTGTTTGCGAAAAAATGCAACATTATTGACGGCAAGGAGTTTCAATTCACGTGGTTTATAAAGGTCTCTGTATGCGTAAAAATGCAACATTGTTGACGCCAGGGAGTTTCAAACCACGTGGTTTATAAAGGGTTCTGTATGCGTAAAATGCAACATGGTTGACGCCAGGGAGTTTCAAACTACGTGGTTTAAGAGTTGCAATTAAGAAAATTAGGATGATTACTATTATTATGATTACTATACAAATTAACTTTCAAAACATCACAACAACAGTTACAGATATTGAATGTTCTATATCTGTATAACTAATAAATGTCACACACCAGTCATTTTTGCATGTATTTCTTATGATATCGATGCGTCACTTTGTAGACTATGAAAGAAATCGAACCCACTCACAACCCCCCCCCCCCACACACACACACAAACCAAAAAAACAAAAAAAATAATAATAATAAAGAAAAAGAAAAAAAAAACAAACATAAAAACAAAAAAAAAAAACAAAAAAACTTTGGGGTGCAAAATTACAAACTTTATCACACAAAGATATGGTATGTCCGATTGACTTTAAAGTAGACGACCTCACTTTTTAGGACGAGTTATTGGAAAGTAGAACGAGAAAAGACAGCGAAAAGTAAGATAAAGAAGGCCAGACAGGACTTAGGAGAAATGTAAAGGATCGTAAACAGATATATATATATAGGTCAGGGGTAACATCCTGATATACAAACAGATAAGACTAGGAACAATTATAATAATTATTTATTTAATAATAATTATAATAAATAATTATTTATTCAATAACTATTATAATAAATAATTATTTAATACAATCGTTCATTGTTAACTACCATTTGCGATAATGCAATCATTTTTTCACTTAGTTCAAAGCTGGATACATTTTGAAATAAAATAGATATTTCATTAAGATATAAACACGTTTTTTTTCTATAATTGTGTTAATATTAAGGAGTGAATGAGTGAGTGAGTGAGTGAATGAGTGAGTTATGGTGTTTAACGTCAAGTCAAGAAATTTCACTTATATCGAGACGTCGCCAGCATAAGGCGAAAAGTGCAGAAAATTTGGCCTGTGAGTTGCGCTGATGGCATTATACAGAAGAGTTCTTTATGGCGCAAAGCCTACAGTGACACGGGACCTCGTTTATTTTAAGTTCCCATCCCAAAAAACCATGACTTTCATTTCGTAATGCCAAGTGCTTGGCGAAAGAACAACCTACTACCCGCTTTCAAGTCTTGGGTCAGACCCGGTCGTGGTTCGAACCCTCAACCTCCCACTTACGGAGCGAGCACTCTAACAACTGAGCTACCGCATTGTTATTTGCAATAATGTAACCATTTTTTCACTTAGCTGGATACATTTCAAAATAATTAGATATTTCATTTAGATATCAACACGGGTGTTTGTTTCTATAATTGTGTTAATAATTAAGCAATTTCACGCATGTTATTCTCCAGCATACCGTATCTATAAAAAGAGAAGCATATGAAGGCTTCGGTATTTATTTCTTACAAACTGTTGTATACAAATTTGTTTCATTTATTGCAATGAGTTTATTTAACCAATATATAAATATATATATTTTAAAACCTAAAAATTATTTCATAAACGGCTTAAAATTAGGAGTTGCAATCGACAAAAACATATATGTTTTTAAGGCCCTAAAATTATATTAAGTAAATTTGAAAATTTTGATGCTTGCCTTTTTCTAAATAAATCAATAAACAAACACATAATATTAATCAGAATAAACAAGAAAAAAACAACAACGATAAAAACACGCAACAATATACCGAGTAAAAAGAAAGAATAAGCAACCAGTGAAAAGAACAACAAGCAGAAGGAAGCAAGAAAAAGCAAGAAATAGAAAATCACGTAAAAGTAAACCGAATGAAACAAGAGAAAGCAACCAATGAAAAAACACGTAACCACATACCGATTAAAAGAAAAGGAAAAAGCAACCAGTAAAAGAACACGTAACAACAACCTGAAAGAGTCAAAAAGCAACCAATAAAAAAAGATGTAAAGCAAAACCGAATGAAACAATAGAAAGCAACCAGTGAAATAACAAGTTACAACGAATTGAATAAAACAAGCAGAATTAAAACAAGATGAAATAACGCGTTCTGAATTTTAACAGAACTCGATAAAATATCAAAGCGTTATCTAGTGGCATTGTTAAAGTACTTCTGTACGACCGTAACCACCTTGTTTTGCAACCTTTAAAAATTTGCAACATACACACGAAAATTTAAACAAGTACAGGCGGTTACTCAAAAGCCCTGCATGTATTGTGAACTTAATTTTTGCGTGATTTACCAATTTTGTTTCGTTTTTTTTGGATAGCTGAATCAATAAATTTAAACCTCAACGAAATATCATATATCCCAACCCAAAATAAGAAACGATATAGACACATCTGTGTAAAATATTTGCTATTTAATATATATTTTATAAATAATTGTAATTTTAAAGTTTATTAAATGCACAATACGCCACATCAGGTTACAATGAATTTTCACTTACAAAAAAAAAACTTATGTGACTTCCATTCGTATTCCTATGCAACGCCTGCAAATTAGGTGTTTGTTGTTTAGCAGCGCGGTTAATTAAGATTGCAAGAAAAGCCTTGTGTGTTATGGCACCATTACTACAAAAACTCGACTGTGCAATGCTTATATTTTACATTTTCATTCGAATCTTCTTGGCAGTGTCCTAGTTTGAAATTTACCACCAAAATTTGCATTTGTGGAAAATGGTGCAAGAAACAAAAAATAAAAAATCGATATTAGGTTTATAATATCTTTTTTTACATGCTAAACATGTTCTTATTTAAATATCACAAATTAAATCATAGAAATAAAAGGTTGTAAAAATATTATACGGACTTTTTTCATATCGCCGTTATGTGTGTTTTCATATCGCCGTTATGTGTTTTTCATATCGCCGTTATTGTCTTTTCATATCGCCGTTATGTGTTTTTCATATCGCCGTTATGTGTCTTTACATATCGCCGTTATGTGTTTTTCATATCGCCGTTATGTTTCTTTTCATATCGCCGTTATGTGTTTTTTCATATCGCCGTTATGTGTGTTTTCATATCGCCGTTATGTGTGGATTCATGTCACCGTTATGTGTCTTTTCATATCGCCGTTATGTGGGTTTTCATATCGCCGTTATTTGTGTTTTCATATCGCCGTTATGTTTGGATTCATGTCACCGTTATGTGTGGTTTCATATCCCCGTTTTTTGTATTTTAATATCACCGTTATGTGTGGTTTCATATCGTTGTTATGTGTGGTTTCATATCGCCATTATGTGTGGTTTCATATCACCGTTATGTGTGTTTTCATATCGCCGTTATGCGTTTTTTCATATCGCCGTTATGTGTGTTTTCATATCGCCGTTATGTGTTTTTCATATCGCCTTCGTGTGTGTTTTCATATCGCCTTTATGTGCGTTTCATATCGCCGTTATGTGTGGTTTCATATCACCGTTGTGTGTGGTTTCATATCACCGTTATGTGTGTTTTTTTATATCGCCGTTATGTGTGTTTTCAAATCACCGTTATGTGTGGTTTCATATCGCCGTTATGTGTGTTTTCATATCGCCGTTATGTGTCGTTTCATATCGCCGTTATGTGTGGTTTCATACCGCCGTTATGTGTTTTTCATATCGCCGTTATGTGTGTTTTTTTATATCGCCGTTATGTGTAGTTACATATCGCCATTATGTGTCTTTTCATATCGCCGTTATGTGTGTTTTCATATCGCCGTTATCTTTTTTTCATATCACCGTTATGTGTGGTTTCATATCGCCGTTATCTGTGTTTTCATATCACCGTTATGTGTAGTTTCATATCGCCGTTATGTGTGGTTTAATATCGCCGTTATCTGTGTTTTCATATCACCGTTATGTGTGGTTTCATATCGCCGTTATGTGGTGTCATATCGCCGTTATCTGTGTTTTCATATCGCCGTTATGTGTGGTTTCATGTCGCCGTTATATGTGGTTTCATTGATTTTGTGTATTGGAAAAGAAAAAAATATTTTTACGCTAGTGATAAATCCTTTTCTGTGTTTATCTCTCACAACCCGTTACAGTTTTATAATTAAGAGAATGGGACAATCAAAGAGAGAATGTAAATATAAGCGTTTGAATTATAAACTTTGGGACTGCGATCTTTTTTTGTTGAAGCAAGTCGCTCAGATGATTTAGCGTCGGTTGATTAGATGTCATTGTTATACAATAAAAATTGTTCTGTGATGAAACCAGGTGTTATTTCTTAAAATTAAAAAAAAAATGACACCAACTAAATCGTGGTTTATTAGAGTATTAGTTTTCCATATTAACAATTAATGAAACAAATACATTTATTATTCCTCACGGAAAATTCTTAAACTATTATTGGTCAATTTCTAATCACGTGGTATGAAACAATTCACAATGTCTAAAGCAGCGGATATTGCAATGTTCACCGCTAGGCACGGAAACTTACGACTGTCCATCACGGAAACAACCGAGTTATCCTGCTTAAGATTACGTAACTTATAGACCAGTAACTTCTACAGTTCTTTATCAGATGTAATTTTAACGCATTTTAAACAGTCTCGAATAAAAGGTATAAGAAATCCCCTTTTGTTCGGTATAATAAAGTAAATAGTTCTCTTGGTTGAGGGAAATATGGAGGATTGTCTCCCCGATCGCATTCCGATAGGCCCGGGAGATAAATTTTCCAAGGGGAAACAACCCTCCTTATTTCCCTCAACCAAAGGCGCTATTTATATAATTTTATTTTTTTTTGTATTTTGGGTCGGTTTAATGAGGAACAATGTTTCAAGAAGAGCAACCATCACTTTAATGAGAGAGTTTGTCAGTTAACTCATATTAATAAATACCCCCGTTCGGCTTTTCCTTCCATATATTATTGAATCTTGACTATCTTGACTAGGACATAGAACCAATTTTCATCTCTCTCTCTCTCTCTCTCTCTCTCTCTCTCTCTCTCTCTCTCTCTCTCTCTCTCTCTCTCTCATACTTACTTTAGGGACAAATTCTCTTTAGATAGTTAGATAAAAGTGTCTGTTTAATTTTGACGTGTCATATGTGCTCATTTCGGAACAGTGGCACAAGGGGCCGAAAAGGTTGATACATGAAAAAGCGTAAGCTAACAGCTGAAATTAATTAATCCAAAATCCCAAAATTGTATAAATCCAAATGAAACTAAGGAGACTCGAATCTAAATGTAAGACTTTTGACTTTTTCGATAAATATCCTACTTAAGCGTCTCTGTCTGTCTGTCTGTCTGTCTGTCTCACAGTAAGCCACATCCAAAGGTACTCGAGGTCAAGAGTATCTTTTTTTAAATTCGAGAGTTAATCTAGAAAATAGGCTGGCATAATATGCATTTTTAAAAGTAACCACATTTATCATTTGTTTGAAAAAAAAAGACACGTAACGTAAATTTAAAGATTTTATGTGTTGCAGATTCCCATATATTAACCTTCAAGACGGAGATAAGAAATGTCAAATTGACAACCTGATTAGTTCACAGTCATCTTAAATTTAGAATCCAACGATTTTGAAACTAGGTCAATATATTTTAAAACTCTTTAGTGTGAAAGAGTACAAAATTAAACTCGTCAACATAGTGGGAGAATAGGCACACGCGCGGGAGCGACATTTCTGTCACTAAGTTTGCATTTTTAATTTTGAACTCTTTAACAACCACCCCCTCCACACACACACACACACACACACACACACACACACACATATATATACACACACGCACATTGGTCAAATTTTAACTCACGTTCCAAAAATATGAAAACTTACAAATCACGTTAAACACGTGAACTTCCACGAGAGAAGTGTTGTCGGGGGCTAAGAGAGGGTAAATGAACATTTCCTGTCTAGCTAGATACACCCGCCACGTTTGAAATCAAAATATAGAATAAAATGAACATGGAACTTTATGTTTTTGAATATATCCAGTATAATTTTGGATACAGCGACATCATACTAATCAACAATATTATAATGACAGACATAAACCTTTTTGAGTGCCTTTATAATTGTAACAGGAGGGAGAAAAATGCAGGGCCGAACCGAGGATCGAACCCGGGACCTCCCACACTATAGGCGAGTGCTATACCAACTGAGCTACCCAGACCGCTACGTTCCTCCCTGTTTTTCTTGAGTTTCCCATGATTCTATGGGAAATCTCACCCCAAATTCCCTCGGATGGACTTTATATGGCCGCATATATTCAGTCCACCACTTCCGAGGGCCACATTGGCCACCAAACTGTAACAGGAGGGAGAAAAAATGCAGGGTCGGACCGGGGATCGAACCCGGAACCTCCCGCACTATAGGCGAGTGCTCTACCAACTGAACTACCAAGACCGCTACATAAGCATAATTTCCTTCTCTGAGCCAATGAGCTTATTTGTAAGCAGTTTGCTACGCTGTATAAAGTCTTGTAGTGGAGACAAGCTCTACCAGAGCGAATTAATTTTGTAACAAAAACGCTATAGGCATAAATATTCTTTTTATTTTATTTCGTCTCCGTTTCTTTTTTTTTTTTTTTTTTTTTTTTTTTTTGACAATAATTGCGTAAAATAAACGATATTTCACAGGATTGTTAACGGCCATTTGGAGACGTGCGCATTTTTTTCTCGCACTATAGCAGTCCAATAAAAAAAAACTTCACAGTTCTGGGATGATGGAGGAAACCGGAGTGCACGGAGAAAACCGCCGACCTTCGGCAAGCGAACTGACAAACTTTCACACACTAGGATCTGTCCTGTGGGATTCAAATCCAGACGGTGAGAGACGCTGTGATCCGTTAACGTGCGCTTTGGACCACTCGGCCACCGAGCACTCTACCAACTTAGCTATGGCAGTTGCTTCTTTGTGACTACAGGAAAAAATGTCTTACGTCAAGCATCATGAATATAAATTCAACGAATAATGAACCTATTTCTTTGTCAGTAGTTATTAATTAAAAACTGAGGTCCACAAGTAACTACTCACCACGTGAAGTGGAGAAGTGAAGTTTAACACCCAAGTCAATTTTCTTCCACATATAACGAGGTGCTTAGGTCTTAGATGATGGAGAAAATTACCTCCCTTTGGCAAGCGAACTAACAATCATTTTCACACTAAGATTCAAGTTGAATTCAAACCCAGACGATGTGAGGCGCTTTGATCCGTAAGCGCGCCTCAAACAACTCGAAAATCGAGAACACATGTAGTTTTAACTTACCCAACTTGTGATTTTACAAGTATTTTATTATTTTCATTCCAATTTCTCATATCTAATATCTTAACTCCACTCTCTAAGAGACTTTTATTTTATTAATTTAATACAGAAAAACAATTCTAGTCTGTCTTGTCTTCAGGCTTTTCCTGAAAAGAAGATAAATTATGTGAGGTGTTTGTTATTAAGTAAAATTTTAAAAAAACTGTATTATTGTACCCGTCTTCCTTGTCCTTCCTTGTTGCCATAGCTACGTAATAGCACGAAATGAAAGTACCATCATTTCAGAGAGAACAAAAATTTGTGAATTGATGATAAAATAATATTTATAATATATTTATAATTATTTTATTATCTATTTATATTTAAAAAGCTCGAAAAATTTTAATGACATATCAGGAGAGAGAGAGAGAGAGAGAGAGAGAGAGGAGAGAGAGAGAGAGAGAGAGAGAGAGAGAGAGAGAGAGAGTGTGTGTGTGTGTGTGTGTGTGTGTGTGTGTGTGTGATAGTTACATTGTTGGTGTTGAACGTGATGTCCTTTTTCACAACGGCATATGTTATCCACACAATGTTCATGATTTCTGGCGCAGTAATGATGTTCATTATTTAGAGCAACACAGTGATCTCTGGTTGTGCAGTCTAAAAAGAAAGCAATTTGTATGTTTAAAAACATTTAATGGCATTTGTACAGTGACAATACCTAGAGCAGAATAATAAATTATTTTTAATAGATTGCCTATCAAAATCCCCGATGTGACAACTGAAACCAACTCATGCTTTTCTAGAATGGTTGTTCTCACCTACAGTTAAATCATTCTCATTCACGTAATTTTTTTCTTTCTGAAGAAGACGTCTTTATCTGCCACCATGTTTCGAAAAATAAACGATTTGGAATAACCTCTTTTCAATCGGAATAAAAATTAAGCTTTTTAGGGAGTGGGAAGTTACTCAGGACAGAAACAAAGTTTTAAAATAAATGAATAACAAATTTGTTTGCAAAATAAATAAATAAATAAATAAGATTAATCTTACAGGGATTTTCATTTTTATATCATCTACTTCGTAATTCTGAAAGACAGTTTAGGTGGATTGATCTTGCACGGTAGAATACAATACAATACAAAACAATACAATACAATACAATACAATACAATACAATACAATACAATACAATACAATGCAATGTAATGCAATGCAATGCAATGCAATACAATACTATTTAATACAATACAATACAATGCAATGCAATGCAATACAATACAATACAATACAATACAAAACAAAACAATACAATACAATGCAATGCAATACAATACAAAACAATACAATACAATACAATACAATACAATACAATACAAAATAATAACCTTTATTGTTGAATATAATTAAAATGTTAAACATAAGCTTAGTAGATTTTGAGATAACTATCAAAGCAAAAAAAAATAGTGAGGCAATAAAATGAGGCAAGACCTACTGATCTAAAAAAAATTGGGGCAAGCCTAAAAAGAAGAGCTAGAGAGTTTAAAAAAAACCCACTAGGTTAGGATCTAAAAAGACAAGGAAGGTAGCTAAGTTAGAACACAGCAAAAAGTTAAATAAAATCATTTTATGGCATTTGTACATCGGCAATACTTCCAGACAATACTAAATTCCAGAATATTAAACCATTTTTTCAATAGATTGCCTAACAAAATCACCAATGTGAAACCTGAAACCATCTCAAACTTTTCTAGAACGGTTGATCTCATTAACAGATTATAATTCTCATTTACGTAAATGTTTTCTTAATGTTGAAGAAGTATTTTTCTGTCATCAGGTTTTTAAACTCTTTCAAAAATAAATTATTTAGAGTAACTTGTCATCAACCGAAAGAAATATTAAGCTCTTTAGCAAGTGGGGATTACTTAGAAAATAAATGAATAACAATTTGTTTGCCAAAAAAAATCCTACATGGTTTTTCATTTTTATATCATTTACTTTACTTAAAAGACTGTTAAGGTAAGTTAATCATGCACTGTTGTAGCTTTAAAACGTCTGTTTTCAATGAGTAAATTCGCAATCAACATACTATGAAATGTGAATTGATCATATTTTTTATGCCTTTTTCAAAGATCGGTTTTCCTGAAAACTGACGAATTTAAATAATATTGTCAAAGTCGTCTAGAATACATGTATTCCTTCTATCAAGAAGGTACAAAACCAATAGATGTTATATACTAGCGGCAAAAGTATCCCACCTTGAATTTAAAACTCAGGAACCAAATTATATCTACTTGATCGTTATCTAATTAAAACAGATTTCTCGGGGATGCGTTATCTAAAAAGCCATGTCCAACTCGCAGCAAACTTTCTTTTGCCGACTATTTTCAAAACACACAAAACCTTTGTCAATTTTTTTTCAAGTGCGTTTATTTTCTACAAATATTTTATAACTTACTGTACTAATATTATTTGAAAACCAGGCATAAAGCGCAATTTATACCAATCAAAACATAAACATATCTCTAAAACAATGTTGTTTACATACTACGATTGTTATGATGAGGATC
This sequence comes from Tegillarca granosa, assembly GCA_029721355.1. Classification (NCBI taxonomy): domain Eukaryota; kingdom Metazoa; phylum Mollusca; class Bivalvia; order Arcoida; family Arcidae; genus Tegillarca; species Tegillarca granosa. The sequence goes on along the minus strand of CM056610.1, from coordinate 20,324,054 downwards.
TAAACAGGTACACTGTCCTTGGGAACATCCAACATGACCAGGAGATTCAGGACCACATACGGTTGTATGATGTTGATTACATTCCTGTGTGTTTTGGCATTTCTCGCCAACGCAAACGACTGTAAGAAAAAGTAAAATGTTAATAAAAAATAATAAGACAAGGTTGCAAAAACATCAGTTTAAAGATGACAAATCACTAAAACAATTGTAGCGTGGTGCCAATTAAGGTTTTAAATACAAGTAAATTGAAAGGCAAATTATGCTTCGTGGAGCCAACATACAACATTGCATTTTTCTCTTTTAAGTGTTCCGTGACTGAGATTTGTTGTCATTGAATCCAACACGTAGCAAATGAAGACTTTTTTCTTTTTTAAACTATGCCTTCTATCTACAATTTATACGAGGCTTCTTTGTATGACCAATTAATATGATTCTATCTTTTTATGACGTATAATTCTAACTAGGTTAACCAGGTACCAAGTGTTCGAAGCTTGAATAATGATTAATCATTCAATTTTTCTTGTGTTTCAAGCATTTTGATTGGTTAATTTTTTTCAGTTATTTTTGTACACTACGCGAATTATGTAACGTGTGCAAATTATCATACTCCCTTATTTTTTATGTATACAACATAAAGAAAAACATTATCATCATCAAGTCGATAGTATTATAACAATTTGTTATAGTTTATTAAATTCTATCCATTTTTGACATTTTTATATTTATTCTCTACATATTTGAAATTATGCAAAATTTAATGTTTGACTTATTAATTTATTTTTAAAAAATCACGCTTCGAACAACTAGCCCTTGTTATCTAAATTTGATAGTTATCATGGTTTTGACTTATTGTGACATACAATACGGTATTAAGTTCAAACATAATAATTAAAGCGACAATAAAAAACATCGACTTGGCAAAAACTAATGCAATAAAAAAAAAAAAAAAAAAAAAAAAAAACAGGATATCATACAACAATGATAAATTACAAAGAAATATATTTAAGTTGAAACAATAAGTAGTTTTGTTTCAAATGAAGAAGAGTGAGTGAAAAAAGTTTTTTAACTCCAAACAAAAGCATATAAAATATATGAAAGCAGACAGTTAAGAGATGATGGATTTACTCAGAGTGCCCTGAAAAAAAAATGGCATGACAAAACATCATGCATTTTGATTTGCATCGAGTAGGATGCGGGCTTAGACCTTGAGATGTTTTCTAATCTGTAGGCTGCTTGTTTAACGACCGAGGGAAAAATTCTTTTGTCAGCTGATTGCTCGATTAATAATATAATATATTACAAGACTTTGTACAACTTTATAGAGTTTGACCTTTTCCAAACTGCAAATGAAATATAGACTTAATAAACCGTTTATGTTCGGCAATCACCAAAGTACTTGGAAATGAATTTTATTATAAAAACACAGGTAATGGTAAAAATGCAACACATCTCAAAAAAGAAAAAAAAGGAAAAAAGAAAAAGAAAAAAAAGAAAACCAAACAGATCACATGAAACAATTATTATTGATCTTATTAGAAGGGGATTAGAAAAAATAAACAAAATAAAAAAATCTTACCAATAGACACAACTAATAAAAACACAACTTTCATTTTGGTTCCTTGCTTTACACCTGTTTGTGCAGTAGTGAAGGATATTGGTAAATGCCCACTTAGATAAGTAATGTTTGAACTTTATGCCTTATATATACATATTTATATGTTGCACGATTTAAAATTGAAGATAGAACTAGCATATTTATCTTTCAACTTTCAACTGTTCATTCTGTCTTGTTTATTTCAACTAGTTGATTTTGTCCATTCCCTTCCTTTACAGATCAAAAATATTTTGCTGTATGTTTTTTATTTATTTATTTATTTTTATTTATTAACTTTTTTTTTTTTTTTTCTTTAATTTTATTTTTTTTAGACGTGTTACTTTTTTACACTAGGATTTATTTATTTTCCATAAAAATAATAATTAGATACTGTCCAGAAAAAAAACATATTGCTACTTATTTATTACAAAACTCTTCACTTTTGAGTAAATATGATAGAAATTATAGCATTAAAACACATAGGGTATAAAAAATAGAAATACTTTTTAACATTCATTTTATATAGCAAGACTGCCACCGAATTTGATCGGACCTGTGACAATATGCAACTTATTGGTTTTGAACGAGCACAATTTGAACAGACCTCAATATCCAATTTATTTTGCAATTGTCGATTAACATAGATGTACATTTCGAATTTCTATTCAAAAATCCTCACCCCCGATGCTAAATGTTTATCAAAAACCTGTGTTAATTGTGACGTGCCATATGTGCACATTTCGGATCTTCACTCTCATCAGTGACACTACGGACAAAAAAGTTAATAAAAAAAACGATAATCCAAACATTAAAAAAATTAATAAATTCAAATATTCTAAAATTATATGAACACAAATCCAGCTAAGGAATGTTCTGCATGAAAAAGCAAACATTGGTTTTAAAAAGTTCAAAAATTAAGACACCTGAAAATTTGTGCCACAAGGTACATTTACCATTTTTAATCGGAAAATCTCAAAACAGACAAACCACATGAATAATAAGACTAAGAACATAATATAAGAAAAATGTATATATAATATCAGAATATGAGAAAAAAGGCCGAAAATAGCTTGGCAAAAGCCAGATTATTCAAGAAAACAATACAAGTTAATAAATAAACAGCAAAACATAATTATAACAAAATTAAAATTAATTATTTTGGGACAATCTGATCATTAAAATTTTATGATTCTCTATGATTTATGATTTTTTTTCTACTTCAATTAAAGAATATATTAACTGTGTTTTTTTAAAATATCATAAATAACTTTCTTTATTTTATATATTAAACAGACATTGTTCACCGAAAAGTTTAATATTGACAGTATTAATATACAGTGTTTATGTTCAATATTGATTTATTAATAACCATTGTTTCAATAAACAAAGTCATCTCTGGTGGTTCAACCAGATAAACAAATAAATTAGTAGCATTCGAGCAATAGGCAAATCTCGGACAAACTAGTGAATCTTTTCAAATAGATGACGCAACAAATTAACTGCTGAACAAATCGACACCGTTTCCTGTTTGTACATGATAGTTTCTCTCACTATACGACAAGACAGCAAATTATCTTCCCATGCATATCATTTATATGTTTCATCCATAAACAGTTTTATGGCCATCATCACAATATTAGTGATAAGTATGAAGTCACTGTATCTGAATTTATACTGGATATTTTTGACTTACCAAAATTTCATGTTCCTTTCCTTAACAAAATTGACTTTGCTCGTGGCGGTTGTAGGTAGCTAGACAGGGGGAGTTATAATTTTGACATGGGCTGGTATGTTTGTGTTTTATTTTGATGTCAGGACAGAAAACAACTTTTTAAAATAAATCAAATTAAAATGATTGCATTAAAACATTAAATACATTAAAAAAAACTAGCTTAACTAAGTTATGTATTCAATATTTTATGCTTTTAATAATTTTCAAATATCGTGTGATGTTGAGATAAAGTTAGTATTGCATTGTGTGGGTTTAAGACGTCATGTAACGCTGGATAAAATGCACATCGTTTGCATAGTAGACTTTCATTTTTTACAAAAAGTAAAATGTAAATCGGTAATTTTCTATTAAATTTGTTCAAAAGTTGAACTGTGGAAAAATATCTCGCACTATAATATTTGTGATATCAATGACTTTATTTGAAATAAATTTGAACACTCTTTTCATTTCTTTATTTCCCAAAAAGTTAATTTTACAGGAAATTATTGTGATTTCCTGATTCGGCATTCAAGAAGACTGGGATTTCTGGATACTTTTTTGCATGTCTTGTTTCAAGAAATATGAACGGACTCCTAAGTTTTTTTTAACGGTAATAAAACTTTACTTAGGCAAAGAAAAATTTAAGTCGCCATTTAATAGTTTTTATAACTGCCTGTTATAAAAAAGAATTTATTCATGGTTCGCGAACGTTTTTAATTGTTGAATCTAAGAACTCCCAAGGGGTTTTAATGAATGATGTCAACCCATATATGTGAAAGAAAACAACTACATTTTCTTTTTTTACATTGATTATAATAAAATTAACAAAGAGATTAAAATAATGAATGATAACCGTCATAACAATTGAAGTAAATTTTAAGCATATTGTTTGCTATGTCTGGTTTCGTGCTTTACATCCTGATTATTTCACTTTTGAGGCTTCCTTACAAACTTGATGACCTCAATTTTTCTTTAGACAACTTTCCGAATCTACGAAGCAATATTCCTGCTTCTACTGTATAAGGTGTACTTCTTTCTTAGATTATACGGTATAGTAAATCTTGTTTCTATTACGGGAACTTTCTACAAATACGAAAGTTGCTTCGAAATAAATTGTTGACAAGGCACAAAAAAGATTTATTACAATATTGTATAAAGTCACTGTATAAAATATTTATCCTCTCCTGCGTAAGGTGTATTTGATGCATAGGTTATACGGTCTGATAGAACTTTTTTTCACCACGGGTACTTTCCACAATGAAGAATATTGTATCCAAATAAATTGTTGACAAGGCACTCAAAAGATGTATCACAATATTCTATAAAGTCGCTGTATATAATAGTTATCGATGATATATTTGACGTGTCAAAGTTTCATGTTCCTATTATTCTCAAATTTGATTTCAAACATAGCGGGCGTAGCAAGACTGGAAGTTCACGTGTTCAACTTATTTTGCTAGTTTTCATAATTTTTACTTTCCTTTTGAAATTTTGATTTGGATATTGACCGATGTGTTTGGGTTTTATGTGAATAGATGTCTGTGTGTATTGTCTCGTTGAGGTATTCCAACAACCTTTGACTGCGGGTCCCGGATTGGCTTCAATCCCGTTATTCCTCGTAGTGTGTCTGCGTTTATGGGTCTATTTGAGTGTCTCTGTGTGAGTCCAGTGACTATTATTAATACATATGATTTACATAAGCTAATCGTATGACATACAAAGATGTTATATGTAACACATACAGACTATCATATAAGGCCAATATTGACAGGATTACATATGTGCATGCCTACAGGGATGTTAAGGTGTATACCTGTACAAATCAACATTACTAACACCTTAACTTCAAATTGAAAAATCGTACTCTGATGTTTTCGTTTAAGTAAACTTTTATTCAATTTTTTGTTGTACAGAATAAATCAAACTTGTCTTCTCTTCTCTTTTCTTAAAACTTCTTCTGAAAAAAGTAATATAAATATATAACAAATACCTGCTAAATTTTGATATGCCAGATGTGCACATTTCAAAGATCATTCCTCATCAGTGATAATAGAGGCTGAAAAGTTTGATAGATTAAAAACCATACGCCAAACAGCTGAAAAATAATGAATCCAAAGTTCCAGAAATATGTGCATCCAAATCCAGATAAGAAATGTTTTGCATGAGGGAACACACCTTAGTTTTAGATAAATTTAAGAAATTAAGAACACTGAAAATTTTGCTAAATGGTATATTTTCTACACAAAATACTGCCTACTGAGTGATTGATACCCTGAGGCAGATTTACGCCACCAGAACTTAGAACTTAACATTATTAACTGAAATACTGCCTTGTGGCCTTTAACACTAGATTATAACTTCGTTTTTCAGAGCAATCCTAAAATCGATTCACAGTTAAGTGTTTTTAATTCAATTTTATATATATATAGAGAGAAAGAGAGAGAGAGAGAGAGAGAGAGAGAGAGAGAGAGAGAGGGTGTGTGTGTGTGTGCGTGTGTGTGTGTGTGTGTGTGTGTGTGTGTGTGTGTGAGGGGGGATCATGCTATCTTTTAAAAAACATTTATAAACTACGACGGTATTCGGTAAAATTATAATGTACTCTTACTTTCTTAATCCTTACAACGTTTCCCTGTGTTAAAGCATCCATTTATTTTGGATCTTTTAAACTAATACTATAACTCCAGACGTTTTCAAGTGACTGGAGGTTTATCGAAATTTGATTCATATGGATTTTGAAAAGGCTCAAATAGATAGAGGAAGAACGATATCCAATGTAAGCATTTATGAACCATGCTGTCCAAAAGATTTACAATCCATGCTTATATTTAAATTAGGAAATCTAAAAAATATCTTAAATGATCAAGTGATGTCACATTGTTAGGTTGTAGGGCAGATACATAAAAATCTCCCTATTATCTATACATTATCCGAATTAAATGTCTCATTTTTATGATATGGAGAGAGAGAGAGAGAGAGAGAGAGAGAGAGAGAGAGAGAGAGAGAGAGAGTACGATAGACAGCTGTTAGTTACATTGTTGGTTGTCAGGACGATGACCGTGTTCGCAACGACAAAAATTATCCACACAATGTTCGTTATCCCCCCTGCAGTAATGATGTTGCGCATCTAGTTGGACACAGTCATCTTTGGTTGTGCAATCTGTAAACAAATTCAATCTGTTCAAATAAGGGTTGAAAAAACATTGAATTAGTAAGACCGTTAACTTAGATGAAGCGATCGGTTAACAAATTTACCACGTGCTTTCACATCAGGTTTGTACAGATTGTTTTCTTTTGAATAGTGTTTTTTTTCGCATTGTTCTTCATATATTCCAAAATTTATCATCTCGATATAATCCAAAGATAAAAAAAATTTATGCATTCGGTACAGCATTAATCAAACAAGATGCTGTTTACTTACTACGATGGTTATGAACAGGTTCTAAACAGGTACACAGTCCTTGGGAACATCCGATTTGACCATGAGAGTTAGGACCGCATATAGTTGTATGATGTTGTTGACATTCTTGAGTGTTTTGACAAGGTTCGCCGAAACAAACGGCTGAAAGGAAAAAGGCATTCGTAAAAACAATGTTAGGAGAGAAATAAGGGACCATATTGCAAAATCTTTGTTTCCATTCATAAATTTAAAACTTAATCATATATTGTTGCTGTTATTAAGGTATGGGTCCAAAATCCGAAATAAAAAACACCTCCATACTCAAAACATTTAAATCTGCCTACAGAAAGTCAAACCTAGGTAATAAGAGATGCTGTGAATCGTAAGCTGACCATTTGGTCTTCTACACTCCTATAACTTTTTTCGTCTTATAGTTCAACGGAAAAATATTGTATCATAAACAATTTTTTCATTCAAATTTTCACTTCTCTACATTCCATTTGCAAAAAAATAATTATAATAAAAATTAAAATGAAATAAAGACATTTGTAAGCATCCTAAATTGTCTTTTGCCATCGCCAAAGTATTTAGCAAAAACGTCATGAATATTATTAAAGAAAATATTTTTAAGATGAAAACAGCTCAGGATGAATACTTTTTTACATTCATTAAAATTTTAAAATTGTTTTTCATTTCTTACTGTGTACGGAAAATTTACAAAAACGCAATAAACAAAATAGCTTCTTACCTACAGCCATTACCAATAATAAAACAACCTTCATTTTGAACCTTGCTTTACGCCTGTTTCTACAATGAAAAAGGTTATTTGATTTATATACAGACAGATAAGCAAGAGCGTTATCATAGATATGCTACACGATTTAGTACTAAATCAGATAGATCAGAACCTTAACCTCTAAACTATGACTTCTGGTGAAATAGAAAATGCAATTTCTAAAAAGGTTCCGAATCATGCCAGACATGAAATGATAACCACCGATAAATATACCTAACGAGTAGCATAAAGTCACATCAGATTCAACTAATGGAACCAGATGTGATGTAGGGATTAAGCTATATCTTACTTTCGGCTTAAATATTTTTTATACTGAAATTTTAATTTAGACACGCCGAAAATGAAAAAAATGTAATTTTTATACCAAATTATTGCATAAAAATGTAATGTTAAAGCGGTTCAGCTATGATCTTGTGATTGGTGCGTATAATACATGTACTTTAAGAAATTTCTGGAAAAAAACGACAGCTTTATATTTTTTCTATTTCATATATAGTTACTAAAAGAACCTGCATAAAGTTACCCTTTTCGTGTTGTACAAAGATTCCGCCAAAATTCACTCGTGGTGAGTAGATTTCTTCGAGGAGGTCAAAGTTCAACACAAATCGATAACCACAGTTAGCCGATCAGCCATCGGTATTTCAACTTACCAAGGCCACACAATAGACAATGAGGGATGATACAAATATGTCTTGTCCCAGTTTCATAATCATTGACTCATTTGAGTGTACACTTAATTCAAATTAAGGATTATTTCATTGTCAATTTCCAGAATTGCAAAGTTAAAATTAAATATCTAATGTTACATATACATAGTCTATTGAAGGTTTGTTGAAAAAAACATTGTATCATTAAACTTTAAATTTTGAAAATATTGATAAGAGAAAAATTGGAATATTTGAGTTGAGTATACATCTAATACAGTGAATGATTGTGAAACTAGGGCATGATCTCCAGTAAATAAAAATTGATATACATAGTTACTTGAGATAAAACAATTGCAAGTTAGTAAAACCACTAAATTTGACTCTTACGATAATTGTTCTTTACATTGTTGAATGAAAATTTGGGTGTATATACTGCCCAAACAGAATGCAAATTGTTTGCAAAAATGCCGTGCGGCCTTCGGGCAAGACGGCAATAATGTGTTGTCAATAATCCGATATTTTCAAAAAGTAAATAATGTGGTTTTAACAAGAAATAACATAGTTTTGTTAAAAAACATTTAACCATTGAACAGCATAGCTATGACAGTTATTGGATTATAAATGACATAGCTTTGCCAGGCAAACTGAATAACGCGCGTTAGCGCGTTATGATTGGTTTGCCTGGCAAAGCTATGGCATTTATAATCCAATAACTGCCATAGCTATACTGTTCAATGGTTATATTTACATTATATTAATTATAAATTAATTATTTTGAATTTTTGTCACGTCAATTTGAATTTTCCCGCCTTCAACGAGAAGCGGGGTCAATTATTGGAACAGCGTAACAATGTAAACAAAATATAGTACAACATGAAAAAACACGGAACTCGCAAAAATTATGAAATATTTTATTAACCATCACATTGTTTTGCACATTTTATATAAAACATCAATTTAGTCACTTTCATAGCAATTTTACGAAATTATTTTTAAAAAAAACGAATTTCCTAAGGCGGATGACGAACAAGTGAACAGTCTCGAAGATTGACACGAAAATGATGTTTCACTCTCGCTGTCATTTTTGGAAATTTAAAAGTGCAGTGCGAGAAATAAGAATCTACGAAGAAACCAGGAGTGAATGAATTGGATGACGGAAATGTAATCTGCTTTGGAAAGTCATAGTTTCTGTCATTATTATTCGTAGAACTTGTGGAACTGAGCACATGATGCGACCCAGATTGTGACCCATTTAGGCGCGGTACAACAGCTGATTCGATGTTTAAATGTTTTTGCAGGGTGAGTTAATTCTGACATTGAGTTACTATGACGTTTTTTCTGTTGTGTTGAGACAGTTCTGTTGTTAGATTGGGAGAAGCTTCTCATTTATGGTTCGACAAACAAATTTGTGCCGAGCTTCGTACCCCAGGTCATTGAGATGCTGCATGGCCGTCACCCGCAAACAGCAAGGAGTGTATTTAGTTTCAACTTTTGCAGCATGGCATGTGTCGGATAAAAACGGGCAAATGTGCGTTTTAAAAGTGGTTTGAACATGAACCATATACGACTCTTCAGGACCAGCCATGACTTTTTCTTATATTGATTGAACCAACTTTGGGATTTTTGTCAGTTTTATCGAAGCATTGGAAAAACTTTGGGATTTTTGTCAGTTTTATCGAAGCACTGGAAACAGCGGTTTAACATTCGCATATATATTCTTTTTTAACATCTGCTATTTTCGTCTGTATGAGATATCTCCCCTCTGAAAATTTTTTGGTTGCATTTCATGTATTTAAATACATATTCCCCAGACTCGTCTGTGGTTTTAACTGGTGGTGAAATTTCATAGCTCGGGAAATAAAATTTATAGAACAGATGGTGCCATACACACTTTTTCAGTATTATGGGAGAAATTAGGGTTCTTTTTAGATGATTGGAAATTTTCCGTTGTGTATTTAATTCAATGCATATTTTAAAATTAATTAATTTTTTTTCTCAGGCTGTGTTGTTGTTTTGTTATGAAACTTCTTAAAAAATAGTCCAGACAGTGAAATATTCATTGAAATATTCATACGCATAGTGTAATGATCATGTGATCAATGTCAATTATTGTACCGTATTTGCCACAGGTCTCAAACATGTTTATTTAGTAAAGTTGCAAAGCAAATGTAAATATTGTTATTTATATACAAATAATCTTGCATTTTGCCAGGTTTGGATGAGAACAGGACATATCGAAAATATCATTGTTTGTTTACATATGATTCTGATCTTCTTTTTGAGTCAATCTAATTCTGACAGTGAAAATTCGCATAATTTTCACTTAAATCATAAAAGTTCGAGTAATTTTATTTATTGTCAAACCACTTTCTCTCCTACGAAAACCATAAGGTGTCGCTTACTGGTAGTGTTAATTTATGAACTTTATGACATTTTCCTAGTGATAAGATCGCAAAACGTGCAAGAGGGGCATATCCTTCTGGAGCACCTGTTCTCACTTCCTTGATGGAAGTTCACGTGTATTACTAAATTGGCCAGTTTTCAAAGTTTTTACTTTTTATTTATTTATTTATTTATTTATTTATTTATTTATTTATTTATTTATTTATTTATTTATTTATTTATTTATTTATATTTTTGGAGAGATTGTGACTTGGCAATAGACTGGTTACTAAGCTGATTTAGGCTCTTAAAAATTTTATGGCCGTCACCACAATATTGTTTGTAAGTATGGAATCGCTGTTTCCAAACTTATACTGGATAAATTTGACTTGTCATAGTTCTATGTTCCTTTCCTTGTGCATTCCCGAAACCTCTGCAAATCCTTGAATCCATAAACCATGGTACAACGAAGAATATAAACAGGCGAGGAAAAATAGAATAAAAGCTGGGAGACAATTTAATAAGTCTCCAACGCAATAGCAAAGGCTCGTAGAACTGCCAAAAAGTGCAGAAGAGATTCTTGGAGAAAATATGTCTGGAAGATAAGTTCTCACACTCCATCAAAGAATGCAATATAGTGCGTAAAATTAAAGGTAGATGTTCTTCTGATACTGTTAAACTCTTAAAAAATAAATGATACAGTTTTAACGACGGAAAGAAATTTCTAACAAACTTGCTAAGACGATATGAAAAAGCTCGTTTCAGCTTATTATACTCAGAAATATTAAAATATTTAAAACCGAAATCAATTATCTTTTAATTCTGACAATCCTGAGGAATACAACGATATATAGTCGTATGAAGAACGTCAAAATGCACTTTCAAAAGCACATGATACGGCAGTTGGTCCAGATGATGTGCATTATCAACTTCTTAAAAATTTGCCTCCTCAGTGTCTTTTCATTCTATAAGATATATTTAATGATATTTGGCATGTGATACTTTCCAATCATCTTGGCACAAAGCAATTGCAATTCCTATTCCTAAGCCTGGAAAAGATCACTCTGATCCATCTTATTATAGGCCTATCGCCTTAACTAGCTGTGTTTGTAAAATCATGGAAAAGATGATTAATAATAGACTCGTTTATTAGCTTGAGTCTAACAACCTTCTAACTCATATTCATTGTGGTTTCAGGCGCAACAGGAGTACCTTAGACCACTTAGTTCGCCAAGAGTCATTTATCAGAAATGCCTTTATTTATAAACAACATGCAGTCTCAATATTTTTCGACCTAGAAAAGGGATATGATACAACTTGGAAGTATGGCATTCTTAAAGATCTGCATGAGATGGGCAAAAGAGGCCATACTCCTAATTTTATTAAAAACTTTCTCGAAAATCAAGAATTTAGTTCGTTAAGGTCAACATTCTCTGATGCTTTCGAGCAAGAGATGGGTGTCCCTAAGGGTAGTATTTTATCCCTTACTCATTTTAGTATCAAAATCAACAGGTAAGTTTCAAATAAAATATAGATTGGCCTCCTTTCGTTGATGACTCTGACTTCTCATGTAGAGGGACGCATATGCATTCTATTGAAAGTAACTTCAGCTCTGTTTCAACAAAATTAAAAATTTGGTCATTTGAAAACGGTTTAAAGTTTTCTAAAACAAAAAACTTGTTGCATACAATTTTACAATGAAAGCAAAATGCATAATGACACGGAGCTGTACATCAATTACAGCCTAATTAAGGTTGTAAAAGAAGATAAGTTTTTAGGAATCCCATTTGATTCAAAATTATCTTTTATGCCCCATGTAAAATGCCTTAAGGCAAAAAAGTCTAAAGGCATTTGATAGTTTAAAAGTTTTATGTAATACAGATCAACCTACATTACTTCATTTTTACAGATCGATTATCAGATCAAAACTTGATTATGGATCCATTATATATGGATCTGCTCGAAAATCATATTTAAAAGACCTTGACGCAATTCATCACCAAGGTCTACGAATTTGTTTAGAAGCTTATAAAACGTCTTCACGATAATAGTGTTTTTGTTGAGGCTAATGAGCCTGTTTTACATTTAAGGCGCAATAATCTATTTCTGCAGTATGCCACAAAATTATATGCCAATCCGTCTAATCTGGCATTTGTTTGTGTTTTTCACCCTTCTTATCAAGACCTCTACAATAAAAAGGTCAAAGTTATTGCACATTTGGGTATTCGTTTAAAACCTTAATTAAAGGAATGTGGACTAAATCTCAAAAAAAAAAAAACCCACACAAATTAACAGATGATCCTCCTTGGCTTCTTGATAAACCAGAAGTCAATCTGGATCTCACAATGTTTAAAAAGTCCTCATACTGATTTAAAGCCATTGATATTAAATTATATATCAATGATCAAGTCAGGAAATAGCAAAGAACACAATAAGCTTCATTCAGTTCAGCCCTGTCTGGGATTTATACCTTTACCCCAGTACAGTAGGCGTGATGGTATTGTTCTTAAGCGCTGTAGAGTCGGCCATAGTCATTTTACACACTCTTATTTTAAAAGGTGAACAACTTTCACAATGTTTCCCTAATCAAAGTCAACAATCTGTACTGGATTGTGTTGACTTTGCAGATACAAGGGATACTTTTTACTCTTCACCATCGATGCAAGATCTTTTTCGTAATGTCCATGAACATAAACTTCATTCTGGAAATTAGCTTCTTTGGTAAAATTCAATTTTTTTATTATTTATTTTGCAGTGTTTTATATATAATATATCTGTGATATTACCGGTTTATATCAGTTTTCTTAATTTAAACAAATAGATTTTACATTTATTTAGATTTAATTGATACCATTGAATCTTTTACATTTTTCTAGCCGCAAATAGCTGCAAAATTGCTGATGTGGCAGAAGTAGCTAGCAAGACTTAACATGCTTACCCTTCCGGAGCACCCGGTCACACTTCCTTGATAGAAGTTCACATATATAGCTAAATTAGCCAGAATTTAAAGTTTTTCCTTGTATATTAATTATTCTATCTTCTGCTTTCAATGTAGTTACAGGTATTGTATGATGATTAAATCAAGCTATCTTGCATTGTGTTGGTTAATGATGTCATATTACGCTGGATAAGATGTACATCGGTTGCATAGTAGAGTTTCATATTTTACAGAAAGTGAAGCGTAAATTGATAATGTTCCTTTAATTTTCTTCTAAGCTGAACTGTGGAAAAAGATCTTGCGCTTTAATATTTGTGATATCGATTGATTTTTGAAATAAATTTAAAACCCCCTTTCCTTTCGTTTTTTCCAAAACGTCTCTTTTACGGGAAAATATCGTGATTTCTTCATTCGGCATTCAAGGCGATAGGGTTTTTTGGCATACTTTTCGCGTGACTATTCTGGGAAATATGAACAAACTCCTATGCTTAAAGGCTTTAATTTTTCTTTCGACAACTTTCCGAATATACGCAACAATATTCCTGCTTCTCCTTTGCAATGTGTACTTAGATCTTAGATTATACGGTACAATAGAACTTGATTCTACCACGCGAACTTTAAACAACGAAGAAAATTGCTTCTAAATAAATTGTTGACAAGGCACTCAAAAAGATTTATTACAATATTGTACCAAGTTGCTGTATAAAATATAAATTCTGGGTATATTTGACGCGTCAAAATTTCATGTTCTTTTTATTATCAAACTTGGTTTCACACGTGGCGGTTGTAGCTAGGTAGACTGGAAGTTTTCCCGTGAAACGTAATTTGCTAGATTTTATTGGTTTAACTTTGCTTTGAAAATTTTAATTTGAACAAAGTCTGTGCTTAATGTAATAATTATTTTTTCTATTCAACTTCTAAGAAACTTCTCATAGTCGCATGGTTTTTTTTGTTTAAGTAACCTCTTATTTTATTTAAGTTGTACAGAAAATAAAATCAAGCATGTCTTCTCTTTTCTTTAAATTCCTTCTGAAAAAGAAATACAAATTAGAACTTATTATTATTAAGTAAAATTCCCCTTTAACTTGCCTTGTCACCTTTAACAGTATTCTTATATTGATCTATAAAACAGAGTTTTAAATATCTCTCTCTCTCTCTCTCTCTCTCTCTCTCTCTGGATCGATAGGAACAAGCTTTTTCATACTGCTTTTATAGTTATAAACTAAGACAGTATTCATTGAGTTATCATACTCTTACTCTCCATAGATATATAGTTAGATAGATAGATAGATAGATAGATAGATAGATAGATAGATAGATAGATAGATAGATAGATAGATGAAGAACAATATACAAAGTAAGCATCTATCAACCTTGTTGTCCAAAAGATTTACAGTCCATGCTCATATTTCAATTAGGAAATCTAAAAACCCCTAATTGATAAAGTGATGTCAGTTGAAATTTGAGCGTTTAACAAAAATAATGTTACATTGAGGACAGATACATTAAAATTTCCCTATATTTTATACATTATCCGAATTAAATGTCTCATTATTAAGGATTATGGAGAGAGAGAGAGAGAGAGAGAGAGAGAGAGAGAGAGAGAGAGAGAGAGAGAGAGAGTTACATTGTTGGTTGCCAGGACGGTGACCGTGTAAACAACGACAAAAGTTATCCACACAATGTTCATTATCCCCGATGCAGTAATGATGTTGCGCATCTAGTTGAACACAGTCATCTTTGGTAGTGCAATCTGTAAACAAATTAAGGGTACAAAAAGGGTTAAAAAAAACATGTAATTAATAAAACCGTATACTTAGATTGCGCGATGGGTTATCAAATTAGCATTGCTGCTAATTGTGATTCGT
Organism: Tegillarca granosa; assembly: GCA_029721355.1. NCBI lineage: Eukaryota > Metazoa > Mollusca > Bivalvia > Arcoida > Arcidae > Tegillarca > Tegillarca granosa. The sequence goes on along the minus strand of CM056610.1, from coordinate 20,308,721 downwards.
TTTTTCTTGAACGTAATGTTTTTACAAATATTCCAAAATTTATCATCTCGATATAATCAAAACGTAAAAAACTCGGAAATGCACTCGGGAAAGCATAAATCAAACAATATGCTGTTTACTTACTACGATGGTTATGAACAGGTTCTAAACAGGTACACTGTCCTTGGGAACATCCGATGTGACCATGAGAGTTGGGACCGCATATAGTTGTATGATGTTGTTGACATTCTTGAGTGTTTTGACAAGGTTCGCCTAAACAAACGGCTGAAAGGAAAAGGCATTCGTAAAAATATTAGATGAGAAATAAGGGGCCCTGTTAAAGATCATTTTTTCCATTCAAAAAATATAATACTTAAAATTGTTGTGGTAATTAAGCCAATAAATCTAAAAGTATTCATATGCTTTGTACAGCCCAAATTACAGCTAGTGCTTAGCTGTAACTCAACGCCATACTAAAAATAAAAAGACATTGAAGACCCTTTTTTTCTCCTGAACACCTTTTCTCATTACCATAATTGAAATTGGTTAAAAGAAAAACAAGTTCTTCATACGCGCATGAATGGCATGTTAGTGTTAGTTTTTAAAGAAACACAAAATTTGTTGATATGACAGTTGTCATAGTTGTTACAAATAACTACGTCACTTATCTTATTGTAGTGTGAAGAATGAATAATAATTACAAATGCAGATAGTGTATTTTGCAATGTAAAAACGAAAGTCAACTGATATTATACATATACGCAATGAGATAAAACATGCATTATGTGTAAAAACTTTAATATTCCTTTAGTGAGTTTATTAAACTTTTGTTAAGGTGAAGATGGTCAAGTAAAGGTACAAATACCAAATGAAACACCGCCATACGTTAAACATTTAAATCTACATACAGAAAATCAAACCTAGGTCGTTAGAGACGCTGTGAATCTTAAGCTGACCATTTGGTCTTCTACACTCCAATAACTACTTTGGTCTTACAGTTAAACGTAAAAACATTGTATCATACAACTTCTATTCACTCAAATTTTACAGTCCATTTGCAAAGAAATATAATAATAAAGGAATTTAAATGAAATAGAAATATTTGTAAAAACCTTAAATTGTCTTTTGCAATCGCCAAAGTATTTAGCAAAAACGACACAAATATTATTCAAGATTTATTTTTAAGATGAAACCAGCTCAGGATAAATACATACATATTCATTCAAATTTTAAAATTGTTTTTTCATTTCTTACTGTGTACAGAAAATTTACAAAAACGCAATAAAAAAACAATAGCTTCTTACCTACAGCTACTACCAATAATAAAACAACCTTCATTTTGAACCTAGCTTTACGCCTGTTTGTAAAATAGAAACAGTTATGTGACTTATATACAGGAAGATAAGCAAAACCGTGACCATAGATATGCTACACGATTTAGTACTAAATCAGATAGATCAGAACCTTTACCATTAACCTATGACTTTTTGTCAAATAGAGAATTGAATTTCTAGAAAGGTTCTAGAAAGGTTTCGAATTCATTCGGAACATTTTGTTACAAATAAAATGATTACCACCACTAAATATACCTCACAAGCAGTACATAGTTACAACTTGGGGGAAACTAAATTTAAAACAAAAAAAACTATACTTATGGTACTAGATGCGATCTAGCGATTAAGCTATGTCGTATTTTTGGCTTAAATATGGCTCATACTGAAATTTTAATTTAGACACGCCAAAGATGAAAAACTGGAATTTTTGTACCAAATAATTGCATCAACAGCTAATGTTAAAAAAATCAATTCAGCTATGATCTTGTAAGTGGTGGGCATAATACTTTAAGATATTCCAAAAAACAGTATTTTTATATTTTTTAATTATATATAACAACTAAAACATGCTCAAAATTCACTCTTTTTTGTGTTTTACAAAGATTCCACCTAAATGATGATGGGTGAGTAAATTTCTTTTACGAGGTTCAAAAATAAACACATATCGATAACCACTTATAGCCAATCAGCGATCAAGGTCACCCCGTAGACAATCCAGTTATAAAAATGTTTTTTTATTACTTGAAATAAATTCCTTGCAAGGTTAAATAACCACTAGATCTATATTTCTACGATAGAATATTATTAATTGAATAAAATTGTGAATGGTTGCATATATGTGCCCTGTTGAATGCAAATTATTACCACTCAGATAAAAAAAAACAAATAATCATAAAAACAATAATAAACATAACTACGAATTTGAAAAAAGCATACTACAAACCTAAATGTATAAGTATAGTATACAAATTGGAAACGTAACAGGAAAAGTATATGAAAAAGTTGATGGCCAATATAGACCATATTGTCTTGTCCAGTAGTCATACGGAAGCAATTTATATCTTCTAATTTTATCAACGTTTATCAATACAAGTCGTGTTACTTTTAAAATTTTGAACTGCAAAATTTGGATAATTCCTGAAAAATTTGGCCCACAAATAACAATACGTGCAATGAGTATAGTTTGACTAACTATCATTGTGATATTGTATCAATTTCATATAACATTATATAGATTTTATATAACATTTATTAAACTTTATCACGTACTGCTGTGTAGAAAGGTATATATAAACCCCCCAAAACTTCATCACAAGCAACAGGCACTACTTAACAGAACTGCACAATTATTAACTAAAATGAAGATTGCACTTTGTCTTCTTGCTTTGGTTGGTAAGTACACTTTCCAATTTTTATATGTATGATTTTTACTGTGTCCGATTCTGTCAAGGAAAACGTAGGATATGTGCCAACTAGCTTTAATAAATAGAACATTCACAAAAATAAATCGATGAAGATTTTATTTTGTCTGCTTGCTTTGGTTTGTGAGTACGTACACTCTCCAATTTTTTTATGTCCGATTGCTACTCTGTCCGAGATTTGTCAAGGATTACATATAGGATATTTGCCAACTAACTCTAATAAATAGAATCATACACAAAAATAAGATCAATGAAGATTGTATTTTGTCTACTTGCTTTGGTTGGTTAGTGCACTCTCAAATTTTTTTATGTCTGGTTTTCACTTGTTCGGGTCGGTAAAGGATGGTCTAGGATATGTGCCAACTTGCTCTAATAAATAGAACCATACACTAAAATTAAACAATGAAGATTGTACTTTTTCTACTTGCTATTCTTGTTAAGTACACCTGACTATATTTATATATCTCAGTCCTGGTAAGTGTACTTTACAATATACATACATGATTTCCACTGGGTCCGGACTGAAAGACTGAAAAGCACATTAACGAGATTTTACAAGAACAGTTCAATTGTGAACATGTATAGATTTGTCTTTTTGTTATGGTTAGGTACGCTTTACAATATCGACATATCTGATTGCTACAGGGTTCAGATATGTCAGGTGAGACTTAGTAAAATCGGCGACAGGTCATTTTAAACAGAATTGCACACAAAAATAAATAAACTTAAGAGTACACCTTGTCTTCTTGCTATTATTGATAAATATTTACAATCGTACTGAATTCTCTTCAGTAAACCCTTTGAGAGCAACTGAAGATATTTCCCAATAACTTTGGTCGGGCACGTGCAACCTTTAACCCATGACGTCAGGACCTGTATCAGTGACGTATGAATGCGTCAAAAACGTTCTACTACAACATTGTTTACAAACAAAACCTTGCTGATCGCTATGTTTTTTGTTGCCTTTTTTCCGAAATCGCTAATTTATCAATCGGATTAGAAATTTTTTCAGAAATTAAATAAATTTTAGTGATAAATGCAAAGGATCAATCAGTGTTTGTGTTCTTTTTATACAAGAAAACCAGGACCATGTCGGATTCAAGTTTTTTTTTTATAATAAAATTCATTACTAAGGAAACCTCGTGTTTTATCGTAGAAATCTTAAAAGATTGTAAATATAAGGATTGAACTTTGATTGTACTGAATTTATTGGGTGTTCGCCATTCATTCAATTTGCGCGTGACCAACTGAAGTTATCACCCAATAAATTCAGTACAATCAAAGTTCAATCCTTAAATACACCATTTATACATTCGCATATCCAAATGCTGGAGGTTGTTTTTGTTACACTTTTTAGAATTTATATTATTTAAGTTCTGCTGTATCCGGGTCAAAAACCTAGGATACCAGGCAACACAATTTACTTAACACACACACACACACACACACACACACACACATATATATATATGTATATATGTGTGTGTGTGTGTGTGTGATATATATAACAATAAAGGTCGCACTTGTTATGTTATCTTGGTACCTTAGTAGGTACGCTTTACTTTAATTACACGCCCGGGTACTGTTGAGTCTTGTATTTTTGCATGTTAACGGGTAGTATATAAAACTAAAAAACTACCATTCCTTAGACAGTGCAAGCAATCATAAAATCAAAGGATTTTCAATCTCATTATAGTTTGTAAGCAAACATTTTAAATGTTTATTCTCGAGTGCTGTTGCACTTAAATCAGGATACTTATCTTATTTTTGCATAAAAATGTAAAAATACCAAGACACAAAAATATCGCGAAAGTTTTATGTTTTTCGAATAAATATCACAAATTGTCATGCTTAATAAAAAATAAATCGCGAGAATTAAAATATCATTTTTCACAAACATTTTAGATTCATAGAATTTGAAACGGAAAACGGTGTTAAAATTACACACTTTTGTATATACATATGGTGTCCATGCAAACAAAAATAATATTATTTTGTTTCTTTTCGTATGTTTTTTTTTTATTCTCCTTTGTTACTTGTTACATCACTTACCACTAAGTCCATCCTAAAGTTTTAAATATATTACAAGAGGTTTTCGTTTATCTTTTTTTTTTTTTTGATGGTTATTAATTCTGTAAAATTTCAGCAACAGTTATCTGCGAGCAATGTACAACAACAAAAGAATGTGAACAACATCATCTAACAGTATGCGGTGCCGGAAGTGACGGCCATATTGGTTGCTCTGATAATTGGTGCACATGCTTGGAACCAACTCACAACAGCACAGGTAAAGTTATAAAAGTGTATTCATCAGTTTATAGGTTGGTGTTTTGAGGGGTTTGTGTCAGTATCAAATTTATTTCATCAATTATGAGACGTTTTCAGCTAAAGTTAACGTTGAAGTTATATTGTAATATATATTATTAAATCATATTATTTAAACATTCCTTTGGCTTAGATTGCATCACGTGGTTGGCAATAAATATCATATTGCAAAGAAGCGCGTGCAAAAACATCATATTGACTTGGAGCACGTGCCGGGGTTCTTCCGTGATCGTTTTCCGCTCCGCGTTGTATTCATTGTTTTCAAATGGCGTCCAAGCGTACATGCTATTGTTGATATAAGAGTGTTTGATCTTTATTTTTGAAGGTGAAAAAACACATTTATGGTCGGATTTAATAATAAAGCTATTGTAACATGGTCGATAAAACACATATCGACCTCATCACCATGCTATAATTGTTTAATATTCCGATTCCTGAATGGCAGCGATTATTATTATTATTATTATTATTATTATTATTATTATTATTGTTGTTGTTGTTGTTGTTGTTGTTGTTGTTGTTGTTGTTGTTGTTCATTCCTTCATTTGATTAAATCAGCTTGCATGAGAAAAGAGGATTGTATGTTGAACCAAGATGTTATGTGCAGAGGAAATGCCCACTGCGTTGACAATGTTTGTAGATGTGAAAGACCTCATAGTGGAAATACTCACACTGACAATAACGGTAACACTCATATCGACCATGGACATCATCTACAACCTGTTGCATAATAGGGTGAGAAAAATAATTTAATATTGCAAGTCTAGGCTAAACAAGACATTCAATAAGTTTGATGGTCGTATTTAAAATACAATGTACCGTTGTTCAGTATGTTGTCGCTAAATCAAAAAAAAGTTTGATAAATGTTTTTGTAAGCATTTTGTGCTTTCCGACGAAGTCCGTTCCTACTGAACTGGCATTTTCTTTGGATTTTTATTTTACAACTGTCCGATTTCCAATATTTATTTATTTATTTATTTATTTATTTATTTTCCCTTTCTACTGGTCTGGCATTTTCTTGGGATTTTTTTTTACATCAGCCCGATTTTCAATATTTATTTTTTTATTTATTTATTTATTTATTTATTTATTTATTTATTTATTTTCCCTTCCTGCAGAACTGGCATATTCTGGGGATTTTTTTTTTTACATCAGTTCGATTTTCAATACTTATTAATTAATTAATTCTTTCATTCATTTATCCATCCACTTTTTAATTATTTATTTTGTAGCATTTTTGCTGAGAAGTTATCCGTATCATTTCCATTGACGTCATTATACTTGTAGATAGAATAAATATAACCGTTTTTATATATTAAATATATCTTTGTTTTGTCTTTTTATTTTCCGTATATGTTATTCTGCGTACTTGTAAGCTATATGCCTACAAATCGCCAGTTTTGATATGTTACACATAAATTCAATTTCTTCAGTGTGCTAGAAATTTCACAGCCTTGGTAGCTCAGTTGTAGAGAGTCCGCTATGACAGCAGGAATCGAATCCCAGCCTTGTCAAACAAAAAATTTGAAAATTCAAGATACTGCTTCCTCGGCTGGCGCTTGACATCAGGTGGATTGAGTATCACTGGTTCAGCCAGTGTCAGAACAACTGACTGGGGAAGTGGTATGCTTGCCTGCGGTATACTGATTCAGTGAGCCCTGAGTGCGCTCTAGCACGCGGTAGGGTCATAATACACACCCACACACCACACACATATACGAACTTTTTCTAAGATTAATCTATAAAGATTAATAAATTTACTCTTGTTGCAAATAGCTGCAAAAATTGCTGGTTTGACGTTATGCAATATTACAACAAAAACAACAGAAAATTTCTAGGCTATAAACATGAAAAAATATATTTGCAAGAAAAAAAAACCTAATGGAATGACATGAAAATACCAAAAAGCAACATAATAAAAATTTAAATGAATACACAATAGAAAACTTAATCTTACAAAGAACATATAGAGAAAAGTCAGAGAAAATTTCAGTGTACAATTAAAACATATTAATAGCAAATAAACTTAATGTAATACAGTCTATGTGATAACACTTGATAGAATTAAAATTATCTCCCTTTAAACACATCTTGCATTAAATAACAAATATAACTAGTAAGCATTTTTTTTATCAATTATTATCTTTTGTCATCTGATTGTTTACTCTTTATTTTTAAGTAAATAGCATTAATTTTCATTTTATGATACATATTTGCAAAGACATTTTATAATATGTCCTCGTTCTTCTTTATTTATTTATTTATTTATTTATTTATTATTCTTTTTTTAAGTATATTTTGTTATAGATATATCGTATAAAGAACACTTCACCAAAAAAAATAAGTAATAATAATAATAATAATTAATAAATCGCCTTGAATCGTAATTTTTCGAAAAAAATTAACAATAATGTTTGGTTTTTTAAAGCAACCTTTTTGACAATGTGCACTGAGATCCAAAACTTTATTATGTTTGGTCTTATATTTTTGGTATGTTAGAAAAAAAAGCTGTAAAGTTAGAAAATCATAAAGCTTACTATATAATAATAAAAATAAAACACGAACATACCAGCCCTTGTCCAAATCAAAATTATTATTCCAAATTTTATTTTATGTTATAAACACAATAAATAAATAGATAAATAAATAAATAAATAAATTAATTAATTAATTCTAATAATCAGCAGAAGAAAAACAGTTTTTTTTAAATGTTCAACTGCTTCAAATGTACATTTTTTTCTCGTTAAGATATATTTCTTTTCTTAACTACATAAATTTTTGTTTTTTATCTATATCAAAATTTAAAAAAATTATAATGATCTAATTGATCTTCGAATATATCAATGCGGCTTTAAACTAGTCCCATTTTCAGAGAGTAGTAATAGGTCAACTACATAAAAAATATTCGGAAGTTCTCTATTTTATATCAGTATGAAAACATAACATTTTCAAAACATTTTTAAAATATTTTCAACTCTATGTAGAAAAATGCAAAACAGAGTCTGGCTTAGATTATCACCTTTTGTGTCAGACTAGTTTGCATTGTAAGATTGGTAAAGCTTTCTCTTTATAGTTATTTAAAAGTTTATAAATACAAATATTTAAAAAACATAAAGATCCCATGGAATTATGCAAATCTTTAAAGAAAGTCTTTTTTTTTTAAATCTACAATCATATTAATACATTATGTTTAGTTTGTAAAGTTATTGAATGATTATTACTACTATATATGAATTCTATTGCGTGATTGGTAGTGTTGCTATTTCCACGCATCGTTGAAATAATGCGGATACTACAGGTTCCTCGTCCTCATTTATAAAATGCTGGTCACAGGTAGCTTCGCAAAGTTGGTCTAATGTCTGATTTCTTTGTTCTTTATTCCCTGTTCTATGATATGTCAGAAATAATAAAACATAACTGTATACTTTTGGTGGAATAAATGTTACGTTACAAAATTTATCTTTATGCTCATTTATTTGGACTTCAATCTCCTCTGGATAAAATTTACAATTTTCTAAACACTTATATGAGTTTGCGAAAGCTGATCTTAGTTTATGTTCTATTTTGAAACCTTTTCCACACACATGATTTAAATACTCCTGAATATCTTTGAATACATCCAAATTTTCTTTAGGATATATTACAAAACTTTTAAATTTCGTCAGAACATTCTTTAAAATACAAACCACTTTACTGTACTTTCTTGTCAAAAAGTTCAGTGTTGCATACTGTAACAATCCAGAACAAATATCATGCCCAGTACAATTACGTAATATGTGTTTTGACAACTGTCGAATCTGTTTGTATTTGAATGAATTAGTTTTATTCGACATGACAATGATTCTGTATATTTGAGGCGTCAAATTGATGTTGGTTCCCGCTAAACATGTTTTCAAAAGCATGTTATCAAATGCTGAAATTTGTTGTGTAGTTGAAATTCTATGAATCATTTCAATAAAGAATATTTGACATTCAATATGTATATCACCATAAAATTTTCTTATTTTGCACAACTCCATGTCACAACGCAATTCGTTAAATTTGTGTATATCTGCATCAGTAAAGAATCTTAAAAAAGAACAATATGTGTCATATATAATAGGAATCCTGAATACTGTTTCCGATCCTTCTGTGTAAAGATGTTGAAGGTGTTCAATTAATTTCCTCTGGCTATCCCCAAAAATTTTACTCTCAATCATATTATTTGTTTTGATAAAATAATTCGGCATGTAACCCTTTTGTATCCATATATATAGACGTTTAAAGCAAACCCAAAAACAATTGAGGATGTTATGCTGATCCCATACAACATCATCTTCTTCAATTGAATAAAATAAGGCCGTTTTTAAGAAGTATGAACACAGTAACCCTTTACAGTCTTCTTTTGCATCAATAACGTGTTTTAAATAAAGTTTAAGTAAACCATAACAAAGAAATTGGCAGTGATTCATAGAATGGACAAGTTTTTTTTCGGCAAGAGAAAACGAAATTCTCCACTCAACATGATTTTCATCTGACAAAGGATTTCCTATTGGAACTAAAAGGCATCCTTCTCTTATTATCTGTTGAACCAAATTTTCTGAAGGCCAGTTATTTATCCGACGCCTTTGTGTCCATTCATTTGCTTCGTATGGCCAGGCTGCACATCGCAGACAAGTTAATTCATCGAATTCAATACCTCTTGCTTTACTAGTTGCACATGGACCATGTGGTAAAACATCGTTTATTGTACAATGGTCTTGTCTAACTTCCACAAATTTATCACGAAATAATAAACTAGACAAGTAAACTCGATTGTTTTCAACTGGCGTCAGAGCAGAAGCGAAACATTGTAGTTTGTGTTTAGTTCTCTTATCTAAGCCTAACACCAGTTTAGCAAATCCCGGTTTTACATTATTTGTTTCCATAATTAAATCAGAGTGTGGCGGTTGGTAAAATTGGTATGGTTCCACATTTATATGCTTTATAACTGTCATCATATCCTCAGTCACTTTCAGGCAAATCCAGTCCTTCTGCTTTACTGCCACTTGATATTAAAAGTATTGAAGTAGGCCTCATTTGATTTAAATTAGCAACTATATCCAGAATAAAGTATTTTTTCCGACGTATAAAAACTTCTTCTCTGGTACCTATTATGTCATTAAGTGTCTTCCACAAAACGAGATCATTTATTCTCTCCATATGTTAATTTTAAGACATGTAACTCAAATATGTTGTTCAAACAAACGTTTTATGTATATGTAAATAAGTCTCCATATTAACATAGCCATAGTACAGTATGTTTTGCACGTAATCATACACATCCTGCCTGTTTCATTGTCAAGTCATTTGGTTGAACTCGAAACGGATGTGCTTTTATCTAACTGTAAAGCATTGAATAGATTATCAGTCTTTATTCTGATATATATATATATATATATATATATATATATATATATATATATATATATATATATATATATATGTATGTATGTATGTATGTATATTACGATCATTAAATAATATGACACTTAGGCATAAAAAGCTGTACAAAAATAATATATTAATTAAAGAAAAGTGCACGAGAAAAATTTTCTCAAAAAAATATCAATGTTTCACTCAAATAGAGTGTATCATGGCTTCTTTGTCTGTAATTAGTACATAGAATCTTTACAAATTCTTTACAAAAAAGACGTAAATACATCCACCTATGCAGAAGTGCGAAACTTATATAAAAAATGGTAAGCAACCTTGAATATGCACGTGCCAAATCGAATATTAGTGTTTCGTGTTACCGATACAAATAGAAAAGTCCATGAAAGCTACCAAGATGATGGAGAGCACGGCGCAGGTAGAAGACTTTTAAAATATATGCTCGAAAACAACCTGATGAATATTTCCTTCGCGGTATTACGTTGGTTCAGCGGAAAACACATCGACCCTAAACGGTTCAGGATCATAGAATCCCTAGTAGCTGAAGTTTCGCATGAAATTATGCGTTAGATTGCTCGTAACTATGAGTATACAGATAATTCTGACTGCTAGCATTCAGCATGTAACATGTGTATGTATACAGATGTCTTTATATATATATATATATATATATATATATACGTGTATATATATATGTGTGTGTGTGTGTGTGTGTGTGTGTGCATGTGTGCATGTATATAGATCATTAATATATATCCTTTGAAATGTTGTTTGTTTGTACGTGCGCGTACCTAAACAAGGGGGGAGCTTCAAATATAAACGGAAATCGTAACTATTGTCGAATTCGGTTTTTATCAAACTTTTTATGTAGTAGCTTACTTCCGTTTAACGAATTATTGACAGGTAAAGCGATTTTGAAAAAGGTTTGTAATATAAAACAACCCTCCACGTCATATTTTTACAATTAGCTATACTTGCATTGATACTTAAACGGTTACATGAAGAAAAACAAGGGACGTTTGCAATAAATAATATGAGTATCCTAACATTCGCCAATTGTAATAACATCCCTTTGTTTTGAACAATTGGGCAGGCATATGGGGGTCCTCTTAATTATATTTGCGTATATGTATATTTATATTTTCATGCATACGCATGTTAGACAGATAGTTCGGTAATAAAATGAAAAACGAGTCGAACACAAAGGCAAATCTTTTTTTTAAGTTGTTTCTAATTTTTCACCCTAAGTACGTATATACCATAACGCTCATTTTGTACAATTTTATTGGTAGACAGCTCTTAAGCCGTCATATCTTCACCATGGCATGTTTATGTGTCACACTTTTATTTTTAAAAAATGACTTACAATTTATCTTTTTAAGAATTTTAAGAATTTTCTATTCACTTTATTATATTTGGATATTATGGAAAACATATCTATTAAAATAATATCTTATAATGTAAATGGCTTGGGAAACAATCTTAAACGTTGTAAAAAATTTTCTTTGGATTAAAAAACCTCCCCTTCCTCAATTGTGTTTCTACAAGAAACACACTCAACACCTGATGTAGTTATGAAATGGACGGATGAGTTGGGTCTACAATTCATTTTTCACATGTAACATGAAAAAGTAAAGGGGTTGTCATTTTATTTCCAAACAAACTAGATTTTTGTATCTTTGAAAAAAAAAAACAGATAACACTGGAATATTTTTACAGCTTCATCTTAAAATAAATGAAATTCTTTTCTTGCTCACTATTATATATGCACCAAATAAAGATCACCCTTTGGAACACTGTCAATTTTTAAATGATTTACTTATAAAAATAACAAATTAAACTGATCAAAATCTCATAATAGGAGGTAATTTTAATATAGTTCTTAACCAAGAACTTGACAAAAACAAGGGAAAAGAAGTACCTTTGTCTAATGATAGAAATAACTTATTAGGCTTTACGGAAGAATTTGACATGGTAGATATCTTCAAACTTATCAAACTGCACAAGCATTACAATTTGGCAAAATACTTTTGATATTGACACAGAAGAATTTAGTAAAATCTTTGCATTACCCTTCAAAGTGTGTTCAGAAACTAAATATCAAGCCTTCCTAAAATATTGCACAGATTTATACCTCATAATATTACATAAAATAAACCTTATTCCCTCACCATATTGCAAAATGTGCCACAACATGGTAGACACAATTGAACATAGATTTATTAATTGTGCAGTTGTAAGGAAATTTTGGGTCTCTTTCAATAACTGGTGGAATAGTATTAAACCAAATAATCAATGTGCATTAAAATGTGAAGATGTAATTTTGGGGTTTTGCAATACTTCTTGTGACATACTTAAATATTGTATACTGTTTGGTAAATATTTTATACAAACTTTTATAAATTGTGAAAGAAAACTACTAATTTTTTCTTGCAATTTAAATTGTGTTTAAAAAACAGATTGCCCTTATTTAGCATTATGTTATAGAAAAGGGAAGCAAGATTACTTTAACACAAACTGGTCACCAATTCTAAATAGCTTATAGTGGAGAGATCAGTACACTTTAGAATCATCGCCTTTAATCTCTCAAAAAGCCACCAGAACTTAAATATTCTACAGATATATCAGAAATTTGAAGTACAAGTATCACTCTTTATCTTTTTATAACTTGCTATTGTGTACTCAAATTCATATTTCATATTTTAACAGAAATGTTTGGAGGTCATAGTTTTTGTTTCAGATCGGAAAGAAGACAATTAAAGACTTAGTTTCTGTCAGAATCTATTATTTTCTAAATTAATAGGGAAGATAAGACCAGGAAGTTGAGATAGGTGACGTCACAAGGAAAATAAAAGTTCAAATTAATTATCAAGCTATCTATAACTTCTAGTCTTATCCTTAACAACTAAGAAACTTGTACTAGCGCAAACTCAAAAGCGACTTGTTTTCAAGGTGATTGGTCAGTATGTCAGTATGGAGCAGACAAGCATACAACATCCCAAGTTATATTATCCTGGCATCGTGTAAACCAGTCGATAATCTGTCCCCTAACGCGAAGCGCAAGGCAATGAAACAGTGTCTAAAATTAAATTATCCTGCAGGGGGTCCAACCTACAAAGTTTCGCTCCCGAGAATTATCGCCAATTTAAAGATAGATAGACAGACATGTTATCGGCTGTTATGATTGCAGACTTTACCTAAATAGTGAGTGTTATCATAAGAACAAAATGTATACAGAGAACCCTCTTTGTAACGACCTTACAACGACATTACACTAACCGACAAAAAAGAGAGAACTAACGTCCGTAGTGCATTTTGTCCTCTTTATAATGACTCTTGCAGCTTCCAAGAATGACAGTGAATTTTGAAAACAAATGTGCATTTTACATATAATTTGTTTTCTGAACAGCGACATTGTCTACAAAAAAACATCAATTAAATCTCTTAGCTGTTTCATGTGCATTTTACATACAGAGAAACTTGTGAAAACCGGACCCTGGAAAAACCGGAATCCTGTGATAACCAGACGTGTGTGCTTGTCCCGATTTACTCTCTTTTCATTCCATATGACAGAAACCTTAATAAACCGGATCCTGTGAATTCTGAAAACCGGACGGATCATAAAAAACTATATATCTTCACCTTTATAAACCGGATTCAATTTTCTGATTATGAAAAAAAACCGAAACCGAAAATTTTATTGAAATTTTTTAAACTTAAAAATTTGTAACAAAATGACTGTTATTTCCGATATTATAAAAACATTTACTACAAACAAAAGTAAAAGTAATTTCCGATATCATAAATAACATCATTTAACTTCTAAGTAAAACAAAACTGTAAGAAATATAAATTATTACCGTCATCAAATGACTTGAGTATACATTAACACGTGTGAAAAGTGTCACAAATAAACAATAATTATCGGATTAAAGAGATCAGTCAACCGAAATCGAGGTTAGCTTGTGTTCGATTCTAACGCTTAATTTTTAAAGGAACATCTTTGTTGGTTCATTTTGCTGGTATGACTCAATATCACAGTGATAATTCACAACTTTCTTCGCTATCTTAAATCGACAAAATTTCAGTCAAGATTGATATTTTAATAAGTTTTGAGGTTACACAAAACTTCAGTCAAGAAAAGAATGGAATAGAATAGTCACAGTTAAGATGACCTTGAATCCTGAAATTATTCGTCTCTCAATCGAACAACTGAAATGCGCTTTGTAAAGATAAAACATTCTGCGCAGTCAGATGATGGAAAAATAAGGAAAGCAAGTTTCTTAACAATGGAATGGAAGTTGTTATCATTAATCGACATAAACCAAACATCGATTATGTGCTATGTCAGTAAATTCAAGCAATTCAAGTTAATTTTTTGGCCGAGTCTTGGTTACGTTGACCTACATCCTCCTGCAGAGGATAGCGCTCCTGCATTTTTTCCTGATATGTTTACATCGAAATAAAAACAACTTAAAATACACGTTACTTACCATAATAACTTACGATATACGTCGTATTTCAAGTTTATTATTTCAATGAGACAATTATACGTCATAATGATGATGTCTGATTCCACCCGTCTATCATTTATGATAGTTTATTTGAGATAAATAAAACATTTAAATACAAGCAACCTACCCAAAAATTTTTAGATTATCACTTTACGTTGTATTTTAAGTTTATTGTTTCCAATAAGCCACATGTACATGTGTTACCCATGGCTACACATCCCAAAGGGAGATAACATAAATTGATCTGCTACTTATTATCAAGGGCAGTGAACTCTAGCGAATAACCTTAATAAACCGGATCCTGTGAAAACCGGATTTTTTTCAAGGAACGGAGCCGGTCCGGTTTTCAGAAGTTTCACTGTATAATTTGTTTCTTAACGGCGACATTGTCTACGAAAAAGCACTAATTAATCTCTTAGCTGGTTAAGTAATATATGTTAAAAGTCACACCTGTGGTAATAAGTGTAAGTAGTAATTTAACTACAGTTTTAATTACCACCGGCTGGATCAATGAACCATGAGTGGCACTTGTGTGTACTACAGATTAAGAGATTAGTAGCTAATTAAACAACATGTTATTGATTTGTATAGTGATAAAATATTGATTAAACAAAATCAAAACTGGTTAATCTTGAATGTCCTATAAGTTAGTGACTGATGAATTCCAAACTAGTTTTAATAACTAGGAATCTGCCAAGAATACTTGGAATCTAGAGATTAAAACATCCAATTTAGAATATTTTACTGTGAAGAGATCATTTGGAAGTGTATGTCCACTAATGCATTAGATAATTCCTGTTTCCAAAACATTTCAAATTTAAATTTCATGAATATATAAACTTTTTCTATAATTTTAAAAATCCATTTTGTAAATTAATTTTTCAGTATTATTTTATTTAATTTTTTTCAATTTGTTAAAATTGTAAAAGAAAAAAATATTCATATATTTAGTACAAGTGGAAGACTTGATTTCTCAGTGGAGAAAATTCGATCATTATTTCTTTAAAACAGTAATTTCTTTATAACGAAAAAATTATTTAAGAATAAATAAAGAGGGTATAATTACATGTTATATCTAATTCACTACAAATGATAAAATAGGAAATTTAATTCTATGAAATTATGTTCAGGAAAAATCACGTGGCACCTGTCAATCCCAGCCAAGGGTGAAAAAATCGATCCCTGTTTGATGTCAAAAATTTTTTCGTCAAAAATGCAATAAAAATATATTAGATTTTCACTCTAAATAGAAAAGATGCTTATATGAAAAGAACAATGAAGGCGTTAACAGGAAAACATAAATCTTTTATATCATTCCGCTGCTTAAAATAAGTTCATAAGTCACTTCAAACAATGTAAGTACATGTAAATTTCATTCAGAAATGCATTGTTTACAACGCTTCCAGTTTCAGTTTCAGAAATAGTAAAAACAAATTGTCTATATAAAATAAAACAATTAGACTCTTTGATGAAAGCGAGTTAAGCGGAAAAAACACTTAATATATATCAGCACGAAATAAAGGTTAAATAATGCAAACAAAAAAGTTCTTTAATGGTAAAAATAACTAATTCCAAAAAAGTCCTTATATCGCGTAATAAAGATGAACAAATCAAAAAATAATTTAAACAACTGAAAAGTTTTAATTTTGGTAATATCGCTGTTTGTTTGAGATATAATAACATTTTTGCGTTTTTATTCTTTTTAGATCACGCATTATAAAGCTTTCCAGTTTGCGGGAAAACAAAGATTCGTTCAAATAACTTAAGCAACATAACAACAACAACACAGAATATATTTGTATATAAATTTGAAAGTTATCTCCCTTTGAAAGTTATCTCCCCTTAACTGTATGTAGATATTAAATTTTAAGTTCTGTTATTTTGTTTCCTTTATTTCAAATTATGTAGATAGATTTATGTTGTTTCAATAACAACAACAACAACAACAACAACAGGACGTAAGACAGTTTTTTGTGACAACAAAAACAACAAATTAAAAATAAATGATATTGATAAATTATAAAAAAAAAAATTGGAATTTCAAATTATCTCATATATATATTTACATGTTTGACTTTTTTGCGTTATTATTTTTTTTAAATCACGCATTATAAAGCTTTTCAGTTTGCGGGAAAACAAAGATTCGTTCAATTAACATGAAACAACATAATTACAACAACAACAACAGGACGTCAGGCAGTTATTTGTGACAACATAAAACAATTTAAAAATAAATGATATTGATAAATTTTAACACAAAAATAGGAATTTCAAATGATCTCAAATATGTAACGATAAATAATATTTATAAAAAAGTAAAAATCTTCCCAGATATTGTCTTGTATTATGTAAGTGCTTATTCCGTTGTTAATACACTAACAATATATGGTTTCATTTTAAATAGGAAGGTAGTGTATAGCACAGGAAACGTCATTAAATCAATCTGGAATGTGATTTAGGGTTTTATTTTGTATGAGACTCCAGCTCATACCAAAAATAACCCCATCAATATTACTTGAACTTTAGGACTTCACTTTGATAAGGTTGCTATCCGTAGCAAACATACACCTAATTTATCTAAAGTGTCATTTCCGATTTTACATAGAAATTCAGTAAAGGGAAGCTTTAGGAAACTTTACCTCATCTATTCGAATGACGTAAAACACATTTCGCCATCAATTCTACCTGAAGTGTCTTTCTGGATTTCGCTTTACATGAAATACTTGTCAAAAGGGGAACATTATCCCATCAATTATAACTAAAGTGTCATTCAGTTATTCATTTTAAATAAAACACTTCTCCATAGGAAACAACATCATCAAGTCTAACCAAAATGTTCCTTAGGATTTTTCTTTGAAACAAATTTTTGTGCATGATTTACATTTCTTGTTCCATCAAGGAACCCACTTTTATGTATTCTTGTTTATATCAATTATGAACCAATTCATTCTTCCAAAATTATGTTTTAAGGTTTTCTTTAAATAAGCATTTAGTCCATAGAAATCATAAAAAAACCTTCAAAAACACAACCTTTAGTGTCACTCAAGATTTTAAGTTTGATTGAAACATTGAGTGCTCATTATGTGCTGATAATGTAAATAATTTAACCCAAACTAATCATTTAAATAATTTTTCAGTTTTCTATACAGTAATCAAACCAACATTATTTACTTCTTTGGTTTACATAACATAAATCTCTCGTAGATAGAATGTAATATTGAACTTAAGAGAGTTCCCTTTGTTGAAAATAGAATAATGGAAATACCACAAAACTATATTAATCCGAGGGTTTTTAAGCTGTGAACATTTCTAATATCTGTTTTTGTTTGGTGAACTTGTACAATCATGGAGGGTTAACAAAAATCTCATTATAAAAACTCTTTTGGTTATATTAAACTTTTCAAATTTAAGTATAATAATAATAATAATAATAATAAACATTTTTTATTTTTATTTTTATGTTTTATTTTATTACTCTTTATACAAAATACATTTGTATATAAGTCTGAAATAGTTATCTCCCCTTATTTGTACGTTAGATCTATGCTAAATTTTAAGTTCTGTTATTTTGTTTCCTTTATTTAAAATCATATAGATTTTTTTTTATGAATTCAGAAATTTATTTTATACATATAAATATTAATCTTTGAAATAATTAAAATATGTTCATAAATTTGTGACTGATGGCTGAGTAATATTACAAAAAGTAAATTCTACGCAGTGTAGTTAACTTCATTTTTATAAAGACTTTATATATATATATATATATATATATATATATATATATATATATATATATATATATATATATATATATATATATATATATATATATATATGAATTTTCTTCCGAAAAACAGAAATACCGTTATCAACCTAAAAGCACTGTTAATTAATCTACAGTGACTCATTTTCGAGCTTTTGAAGTGCTAGAGCTTTATATTAAGAATATTAACAGCTATTAAGGAAAAAAACTAAGACGGTAAACACATTTTAACATCTTTGTAATTTATGAAGTGTCTATATTAATCAAACAAATGATAAAATCCGATTTCAGTACTGCACAGCTATATAGAATTGTTGACCTTCTAAAGCAAGGAAAGAGACTGCAAGAATTGTTTTGACCGAGAAAAGATTTCTTTTTAATATTTGAATTAAGTTCATTTACTTTTTTACATCACAATTATCTTTCACGGTATTCGCTTCGTAAGTGGGAGGTCGTTGGTTCGAACCCCGACCGATTCTGACCCAAGACTTGAAAGTGGGAAGTGACTGTTCTTTCGCCAAACACTCGGCTTTACGAAGTGAAAGTCATGGAAATTTTAAATAAACGAGGTGCCGTGTCACGATAGGTGTGACACGATAAAGAACCCTGCTGTAAAATGCTATTAGCGCAACGCACGGGAAAAATTTATGCACTTTCGCCTATAGCTGGCGACGTCTCGATATAAGTGAAATATTTTTGACTGGTACTCTAAACACCATTACTCAATTGAACTTAATTCTTTCACAGTATTGATAAAACGATTTTAACCAGTTTCAGTCTCAAACAGAAGAAAATGTTCACATGAAAATACACTTATCAAGTTGGTGGTCTTCCAAAAGACTTGAAATAAAAGTGTTGCATTATCAAAACTTTCTTAATTATGTAAGAAAATATTGACATAAATCTGTGTTAAACATAACTTTTAAAGATACTGGAATTTTTGTTTTAAAAATTTTTAATCTTTAATATTTAGAAAGGATTTGACTTTATTTAAATACAAAACTTATATATATATATATACTTAATTCTGTCAATCTCCAAACTAAGTCAAATGCTTTGGAAAAAATCCAAAATGAAACTAAACCATGCTTTGGAAAAAATCAAAAATGAAACTAAACCATTCTGTGGGGAAAAAAAATGAAACTAAACCACTGTTTTTACCTACATCAATAATGTGTTGAAGATAGAGTTTAAGTAACAGAGAAACTGGCTGTGATTCAAAGAGTGGACAAGCTTTTCTTTCCAGAAAGAGAAAATGAAATTCTCGACTCTATATGACTTCCCTTTGACGAAGGATTTTCTACTGGCGCTAAAAGACATCCTTCTTCTGCCGTCAAAGTTTAGGAGTTTCAGTGAGTGAGTGAGTAATGGTGTTTAACGTCCCAGTCAAGAATATTTCACTTATATCGAGACGTCGCCAGCTATAGGCGAAATTGCAGAAATTTTGCCTGTGCGTTGCGCTGATGGCATTATACAGCAGGGTTCTTTATCGTGCCATGCCTGCCATGACACGGGACCTCGTTTATTTTAAGTTGCCATCCGAAAGAACCGTTACTTTCATTTCGTAATGCCGAGTGCTTGGCGAAAGAACAGTCACTACCCATTTTCAAGTCTTGGGTCAGACCCGGCCGGGGTTCGAACCCACGACCTCCCACTTACGGAGCTGAGCTACTGAGCTACCGCAGTGGTTTAGGAGTTTCAGTGATAAAGCTGTAAATCATTTCTTTGAAACTAAGGTCCGTTCACTCATGCAAAGCATTCCTCAGCTGCATTTGAATTCATATAATTTTGGAACGTTAGTATCATTATTTTTTAACTGTTTGGCTAATGTTTTTTATCTATTAAACTGTTCGGCCCCCCCCCCCGTTTTTTTTTTGTCAATCAATCTACTCGGTCCCTAGTGTGACTGATTAGGAATAATTTTCCGGAATGTGCACATATGACACATCAAAATTTAGCAGGTATTTGTTATATATTATATTATTCAGTACTCAGTTTGGATTGTTTCCAAGTTGTCGATAGAAAATGACAGTATTTTTTCAAATTTATTTGTCATAGACGTTGAGATTCACATGATTCAAAAGCGCGTGTTTAAGACATCCCGACCAGCCGAACCAGTTGTAGTGGTGGTGATGATGGTGATGATTTTGATGTCGTAGCTTGAAACTATTTTTAATTTTAATTTTAGAAAAAAAGTAACCGGAACTGCTTTCAAGCACAATTTGCAACATAAGTATTTAATATCAGTATTGTAATTTCCCTAAAGAGTTCTAAATGCCTTTTTAAATATTTGACGATATTCTTTCTATACCAATTATAATTTAAACTGTTAATACAATGAAATTGAATAGATGTGTCAACCAATAAAATCTTTCCTTAAAAAACAGACACTTTATCAGAAAGTAGCCCTAAGTGCGCGCTAGTACAATGCAGGTCATGCACTCTCACATCTCATATATATTTATTAACGTTCTTATCGGTCGAATATAATCCCTTGAAATTGTTAAAACTTGCTAGCTTTTAAATTACTGATGTCACGTTCAACATCATTACAACAACGAACCAAGCAACTTTGATAAAAGAACTTTTATGTTATTTAAGGAATAACTTTAACAAGTTTATTGAGTCAATACATGAAAAAGGTGTGCACATTTCATAACGCGCGTAGCGTTATTTCAGCCAATGAAATGGAAAGAGTCATGCGTCACGCCATTCACGTTTAGCGTCACTATGGTTGCGTAGTGTATTGGAGTATAACGTGAAAAAGGATCGCGTGGGTTTATAATTTAGAATTAAATTATTAGATATTATAAATTGATTACATAAATCGTAATAGTTCTGACCTTGAATAATCAAATTGTAAAATGTATATTATGAAGGTTTGAATGTTTGAAACACTCTTTACTGAACATTGACCTTTTTAAATAAAAGGATTCTTCAATTGACAATTGTAAATTTGAAAAATATCCAGAAGTTATTTGGCTCCGATAAATTAGCTTTAGTTTTGAAAATAAAATAAAATAAAATAAAATAAAATAAAATAAAATAAATAAAATAAAATAAAATAAAATAAAATAAAATAAAATAAAATAAAATAAAATAAAAACAAAACAAAACACAGGAGACCTATATGAATTTATTTTCGAATGTTTCTTAAATTCACTATGTATAATGATCAAGGATTTTCAGATTTCGAATAGAATTATTAAATCATATCTAGTCTTTATTTTCTACTTATCAAGAAATTGCAAACATTTTAAAATTAAGTGGTGAACCTGTTATGAAATTATAATTATTCGACATACACTTTTTACATAAAGCTAAATATTTACAAAAAGAAAAAATGAAATTATCTTCAAGGGTTTTCTTTGGTGCTTCGGACAGAGACATGAACGGGGTCAATTGCAGTGACAAAATTAGAAATTTTCCTAAACATCTTGATCATGACGACTACATACGAGTTTGCTTTCAGCAAGCGTGTCTAAAAATTATTACAAGATAAACCAAATGTAGTCAAACTTTTATGGAATAATGACTGAATTCGTAACTGAAAACATGATAATATATTTAACACAAAACATTTAAAGTAATTTAAAAGGTACTCCAAAATAACACACACACACACACACACACACACACACACTCTTTATGGAATAACGACTGAATTGGTAACTAAAAATATAATTACTTATATTTAACACAAAACATTTAAAGTGATTTAAAAGGTACTTAAAAATCACACACACACACACACACACACACACACACACACCAAAAATACCAATAGCATTTAATGTTTCATATGATTTAATCATTGTACTTTACAAAACAATTAAATATTTGTCATTTTAATCGCTAATTTTCCATCCCGAAAACGATGACCATCCACCACCATCAACAAATGTATTCCAATCTCCAAGGACTCTTATATAAGCTGATTGACCCCTGAAATAGAAATATATATTACAAACAAACATTAATTCTTTAAGTCCAGTCTGTACAGCTAAACTTTCTTAACTGAATCAGAACTTGATAGAAATGGTTTCTCATCCGTCAACAATTTAACGCTTGTATTATATTATTATAATTAGTATAATATTCGGTAAATTTGAAAAAATGAAAACTCAAGCAGAAAACTCTATGTTGAGATAAAACTATAAGAAAGATGGATAAGCCATTTGATCTGGTGCATCGAAAGACCTTTTAATCACTCAATATTTGACGACTGATTTGTTGATCATTGTTGTATATGCTTCCCATTTGCAGATTTTTGTCTTATTATTTAGAGCACCTATTTAAATTCGAAATGTCTATGACTTATCAGACAAAAGCTAAATATCTTATTCAAACTGCAACATCAGAAGTCATTGGAACAAATAGATGAGACACATCAAAATATACATACCTGCGCATGCGTACTGGTATTGCATTTGAAGCCGAGTCGTCCATCCATTTTGTTGCATCTCGGGCGTCAGAAAATGCCTTTCCTAAAGCTATGCCATTAACAACTAATTCTGTTGCAACAGCCTCCTTTTCGCGAGTAACAATACTCCAGGAAAGAACATAAATTCCATCGACAGGAGCTGTGAATTTCCCATTAAATCTGCTGTATCCGGAACCTTCATTTAATTTCACGTCTTCAAATAAAATCGTCCCGTAGCTTCTTCCTTGAGACCTTTTCAGTGCGCTAAATGCAACAGTTTTCACGTTTTCACCTAATAATGATAAATAAATGGATACAGTTTAGTGTGTGTGTGTGTGTGTGTGTGTGTGTGTGTGTGTGTGGATATCGTAACAGCGTATTTTATAGTTAAGGATAGAAGTTTTTTATCATTGGTGCCAATATGCCTTTTCGTGTCCCGTTCTTTTTGGCTGTTTTTGTCATTTACTAGGATTATGCTACTTTACTTTGCTAGCCAGTCGATTTATCTTTCAAGGTTAAGAACATATGGGTGGGAAAGTAGTCTTAACTGTCTGAATAAAAATCCTTGCTTCGGATTTGTTTTCGCGAAGAAATTAATATTATAAATAAACACATGATGCAGTGACATAGCTTACTATGAGGTAACCAAGGTAACTGTCTCGGTAAAAATCAGGTCGTATTTTTTTTTTACAGAAACTCGACATCCAGGCATCGACAGCAACACAAAATTTACAGAAAAGCATGAAATATTTCCGAAGCATTCTATAATCCGAATAAAAGCACAATTGTTTGCTAAATCAGAATCAGAAACACAAACTAAAATTACATGGATCTTGAAATGTCTTATTTTTTCAAAATTGTACAATAACTTACTTTGCCCATTTCTCACTCAA
This sequence comes from Tegillarca granosa, assembly GCA_029721355.1. Taxonomy (NCBI): domain Eukaryota; kingdom Metazoa; phylum Mollusca; class Bivalvia; order Arcoida; family Arcidae; genus Tegillarca; species Tegillarca granosa. The sequence goes on along the minus strand of CM056610.1, from coordinate 20,284,654 downwards.
AACCATAATATAAAATAGCAAATATTTTGAAGAACTACAAATTTTGAAATTAATCACCGACTTACTTTTGCTGAACGCAAACAGCAACAGCATTACAAAAAGAGCAATAACACTCTTGAAATAACTCATCTTAAAAATTCGCCAACTAAACCCAGCAATGACACCGCACTGTAGACACTTGCGTAATTCATATTAGTAAACATTACATATACATGTAGATAGATAGATATTATCATCAATTGCCTTTGATGGTAAAAATGTCAAATTTAACCATGCATCAATTTTTAAAACGAAATTTATAAAGTATTAAGTATAATATATGGTAATCACTTATATATAATAGCAGGAAACATTAAAACTAGATAAATGTCATCAACATTTTAAATACCTAACTATGTTTTGTATATATATGATAAGTATTTTGTTTTTTATTATTTAATTACAGTACTTATATTTGAAGCTCTCTCTCTCTCTCTCTCTCTCTCTCTCTCTCTCTCTCTCGTTGACAACTTTTTGAAAGCTTTTGATATCGTTACAATATTTATATTGTATATTATGTTTTGAATTTATTTTATCTGACTGTGAGATTTTGATTTTTGAGATTGAGATTCGGATTTACCTTGCTTTTACATCTATAAACGTGGCTCAAGTTTCACAATCATTCACTCGATCGAGTGTACACTCAACTCAAACGAGGGAATATTTTAAAGTCAATCTTAAGTCATTACACCGTTAAAATTATATATCTAATATTATATCAATTTTTAGTAAATCTTTGTTGAACAAAACAACACATTGTCTCATAAAACTTAAAGTTTTTTTTACAAAATATGAATGAAATAAAATGGGAATATTTTAGTTGGGTGTGCAGTCATCATTGGAATGAATGATTGTGAAACTAGGACCAGGTATTTGGACAAATGAATTTTATATAGAACCTAACTTCATACCAATTGAAACAAAAAATATTTCCGCGATACTGTTTTCAACAAGCGTGTGGTAATGATCTCTAAACAACTTATCAAATAGAAAAGTTCAATGTAGGTTTTAGTTTTCAACGCTTTGTAGCACTGTTGTTGTTTTTTCTAAAAAATCCACACTGAAAATCTAGTTCATGACCTTACGTACAAAATAATCCGTTTGTAAGATTTTAAAGAATTTGATTAACATACGAGTTGAACATTACAGTAAAAGAAACTGATTATGAACAATGTCGATTTCAAATACCAAGTTAACATTTATATACAGATTTACAAAATGGTTATCTTTAAATGTACAAATATATAAAAGTCAAGGAGATATATTGGTTATATTTTTTCTCATATAATACTTCCAACAGAAACGCTCCGATCCATGTTTAAACCAATCCGAATCTTATAAAAGCGACATCATACTTATAAACAATATTGTGATGACGCCCATAAAACTTTTAAGGATCTTGATAAGACTACTTCTGCAATAATCCTGAGTCAACATTTTATGAAGTGCTAAATATAATGTGAAAAACATAATGTTCCATGTGCAAATAACAATTACAAAAAGCAAAGTAAAAACTTTGAAAAGAGGTTAATTAATTTTTTCACGTAAACTTCAACAAGGAAAGTTAGGCCGGGTGGTGGAAGGTTAAGCATAGTTTTTTCTGGCTTACTATACACCTGTCACGTGAAATTAAATTTGTGAAAGAAAGCAACATGGAACTATGTGATGTCAAAAATAATTTTGGAAATAGCGACATCATACGTGTTTTACAAATAATTCAGATCTTAAAAACACGTTTGTACTTGATCTTTACAATACAAAACTGCAAAATCCAATCATTTAATACATGTATTTAAACCATGATATTGTCCATTATATTTCTTTTTACTTTTTCATTAGGACGGGTACATATCATTTTTATTAATGTAAATATTTAACAAAATGCCTGTTTAATTTTGCTATGCAATATGTGCACAATTCGGAAAATCATTAGTCATCAGTGACACTAGGGGCTGAGAAGTTTGATAGATAAAAACAAGCAGAACCGTGGAAAATGTTCCAAAATTATATGAATCCACATCCAGATAAGGAATGCTTTGCATGAGAGAACAAACCTTAGTTTTAGATCAATTTCTAAAAATTAAGGCAGCTGAAAATTTTGCTAGATGGTTCTTTTTCAGGCAGTACAATAAGCCCAATCGTTGCTAATAATGTAGTTGCGTTTTTAAAGCTTATTTCTTGTTTTATATTTTACTTGCTAGATATTGATCTTTGTGGTGTTGAACAAGGATACCAACAGGAAGGTCTTTACATATGTGAACAATACTACAGCAACATTATTTAATGCAGTCATTAAAAAGAAATACATTGTAGATTCAAAATCCAACATTTACTGGCGGGCAGTAAAAATTTCCAGAATAAGTTAAAACCTTACACATCCCAATAAATAAGATTATTTCAGACTTTAAAAGACGTATGTTGGACAGTTTCTAAGGTTCAAAATTAAGATGATATGTAGACTCATAAAACAAGGCTAGAACATAAGGAAAAACTACATCAGCTTAGTGTAAAAATTGTTGATATTTTTAAAACATACTCCGCGATGAAATGGTAGAAGCAGCGAAAAAAGACGTTTTCATTATAACTTATTATTTTTAATGCACGTTATCTTTAATTACTGAGGTATGTATCATATTATTTATTTATTTATTTTAAACCGTGTTTTAGCGGCAGTTTTGTTTTAACAGAATTAGCAATTAGAGTGTTGGTGGTAAAACTAAAACGGTTGCTAATATTAGAGAAACATTGTCAAAACGTGTGATATGATCTTGAGGCACATTATTGATGAAACTCTTCAAGTAAAAGCCGACATATAATAATTGTAATTTCTACAATTTCTTTTGAAAGAAATACTCGATCCAGCAAATTGTGATAAAGATTTTTTTTCAAATTCATCATTTGCTGCCTCCATATTGGGCGTCTTGGGACTGGACAGTTGTACTTATTCGGTAGTTTTTCTTTCCACAAAACGCCGATAAATCTTTTGCCTGACGTTTTAAAAAATATTTAAGTGCAATTGAAACCTCTCAAAACTTAACCTAGACCAATGAAGAGCAAAATATGGGTCACAGTGACCCACATTTAATACAGTTAAATAAACGTTCTTCATTGAATGTCAAAAAAACAAAAAATAAATAATAATTAAAAAAAACCATACCGGTATTTAAAATCTTGAAATAAAACTTAACTAAGGCCAATGCAATGTAGAACGAAAATTGAGCCATAGTGACCTACATTTAAGTTAATCAACTTTTTAAAATTCTTCAATGGATGTTCATACAAAGTGTCATGAATCTGCAATGTATAGCATCAAAGAAAACATTATTTTTAAAATCTCAACAAAAGACTTAACCTTAGTAAACTAAGCATGAAATCTGGGCCACTGTGACCTACATTTAACTCAACTGCTTGGAACAATCACCAATATATGTACAAGTTAACATTTTTGATCGATTTAATAGGAGTTTTGCCTCCAGTCAAGAATATTTCATTTTTTCTCGAAACCTCACAAGCTATAGCTGAAGTGGCAGAAATTTTGACCTTTGCAATGCGCTTAGAGCAATGTGCAGGGAGGCTTCTTTAATGTGACGTGACTTATAGCATTGGTTTTTAAGGTCTCATCCAAAGGACCCCGTGACTTTCTAAATGATTAGTGCTTGGCGAAAGAGCAGTCACTACCAATTTTCAAATCTTGATCAGACCTGGCCGGGGTTCAAACGAAATTAACATTCAAGACTACAAAGAAAAAGCAACAAAAAAGTACAATTATTTAAAATCTCTACATTAATCTTTACTGACAGATAGATTGACAGACCCAAATTCATATTTATTGAATTCAAATGTAAAAGATAGAATATTGCAACGTTTGACATGCCATAAGGGAGATGATTAAAATCTGATTTCATAAAAGATATGAAATCTTTTATTTATAGGGACAGTCTTGAGAACAAGAGTTGAGTTGAGTAATGGTGTTTAACGTCCCAGTCAAGAATATTTCACGTATATCGAGACGTCGCCAGTTATAGGCGAAAGTTCAGAAATTTTGCCTGTGCGTTGCGCTGATGGCATTATACAGCAGGGTTCTTTATCGTGCCACGCGCACCATGACACGGGACCTCGTTTATTTTAAGTTCCCATCTGAAAGAACCGTGACTTTCATTTCCGTCATGCCGAAGTGATTGACGAAAGAACAGTCACTACCAACTTTCAAGTCTTGGGTCAGACCCGTCCGGGGTTCGAACTCATTACCTGCCACTAACGGAGCGAGCACTCATCCTAGCTACCGCTGTGATTTCTTGAGGACAAGAAATCATGGGTTAAGTCCAAGACTGGGATAAACATAAGACTATAAAATTTGAACCGTGGGAACAAGGACGTGAATGTCGCGATTCAGTAGCAGATGAGCAGTTTACAACGGACGACAATGTATGACTGATGTCACGTTTTTGCTGAGTGGAACAGTAACGGTTATAGCTTCTCACAGAGCTCTCGTTTCAATGACCGCTCATAAACATAATGTGCCTGAGCTCCATGCCAGCATCATTCATTGCTTGTATGATTGTTGCCCGGAGACAGTGAACGTTGTAATACTTAGTACGACCGGTGTGTCTATAATTTTCAGTCATAAACTTGGAAAAATATTAAACAAGTTTTAAGTTTAAGTTTAAAAAAAATAAGCAGAAAGAACAAAATATGCCTGGTGCTGGTCAATTGGAAGACACATGTTATGAATGGTTTACCTGGTGCCAGGACAATGGACAGTGGGAGTGGTATACTTGTCTTGACTCTGTGAGCTTGCACCTTACCAATAGGTGTCATGAGTGTGTATTATGGGTAGTATTACATGGCAGACCAAATACCCATTTGCTTATCTAAAGGATACGTAAACCAGTTCTTAGATTAATGCATAACAATTATTAACCTTGCTTTCATCATGAATAGCCAAGAAATAACTGATGTGATGTTAAACAACATTACAACAAAAATTTTATTTGATATAAATGTTTATTGTCATTAAATGTTAACTTGATAACAAATAATTTTAATATAATATATATATATATATATATATATATATATATATATATATATATATATATATATATATATATATAAATTATCTATGTATAAATCATGAAGCATACACTGATAAAACTATATAATAAATAATTATATAACAATAATAAACTGTGTCACACACACACACACACACACACACACACACATGAACACTGGAAAAAAAACAACGAAACATGCATACACACACAAACATGTTCACACTTTTTAAACATTTCTAAAAATTTTGGTACAAATGGTAAATAGTTTATCTTTATTGAATATTTTCTGTAAAATAACAACTTAATATAAAATAAAACTTCCAAAATTGCACTGACCATTTAAAAAATTCTACAACCTTTGTTTATCACTATTTTGGAAAAGTACCGTTAGAGAACAAAGAATGGAACTCGCCAGTGTACCACGTGATCGATACCTCTTAACGTTTGTGCGGAATGAAATGGATAACGTCTACATCAAATATTCCCAAAAAACGTTGTTATTATGGGAAAACGTAACTTTATGCGATTCCGTTGTCAATAGAAATAATTGTCCCGCACAAACGCTATGAGGTATCACGTGATACACTGGCGAAGTTGAGTAATGGTATTTTACTTCCGAGTCAAGATTCTTTCAATTATGTAAGGGGATCAGAACTAGAATGGTGGAGGAAACTGGAGTACACAAACAAAACACAGACTTTTAGCAAATGGACTGACAAATTTTCTCACACTAGGATCTGCCCAATCAGGATTTTAACTGAGGTGGAGAGAGGTACTGTGAGCAATGTAGGCAAGCTTTATTAGATCACTTGGCCATCAGCCCCTCAATGTCATAAGAGTGATCAATGTGCCAAGAATTTTATCAAAATACCAACAAATACTTAAGAATAATATTGATGAACTTAACAAACTGATTGCAAACAAATTTACAAAATGTTCAATACTTCTGACAGAGTGTATCCTTGATGGTTATCAAGTCACTCACAAAAAGCTTACCATACCTTGTGTTTTTTAGAGTTGTTCATCTAGTCTCAAAAAAAAGATTGTATTTCAAGATTTATCATATTTGTTCAACTAGCTCCTTATAAAATTTTCCATCTGTGGTATTGATGGAACTGTTCATCTAGCTCCACACAAATTACCATCACTGGTTTTGATGGAATTGTTCATCTAGCTTCTCACAAAGAGTTTTCAATCTCCAGTTTCATTGCAGTTTTCCTCCAAATTAGGCAGTAAACAATCTTACACAAAATCTTTGATGGATACCTTCCTTACATGTGGCATGTGTTCTAAATAAAACCTGACTGTCTCTAATCAGTTTATCCAATATATCTGACATGATCTTTTACGACAATCACATGACGTCATAATGTGAGGAACATAACACCTTCTTGTAGTGAAATGACAGTCGTCTAGACATATCACAATATGAATTTAAAGTTTTTAATTTGTTTCATATGATAATATAAGGATTTTAAAATACATGTAAATAATCATGTTTTTATCGTTATAAATTTTGTATACACATAATTTATGTCAAAATCCTTATGGTTTATTTTTATATAAATATTGAATAACTAATTTAGATTTTGCAAAAAAAAAAAATGTTGCCGATATCTATGTAAACCATACCTAAAGCAAAAACATTTTATTAAAATGAATGGTTGGTTGGTTGAATTTGTTTTTAGCATATTTATGATAAGAAATTCATTTCTAATCTCGAGGATGAAACTCAACACAATTTTATGAGGCAGGATAAATTTTTCACAGAATCTGTTTTTGTTTATATGAATTTACCATTTTTGATAGTTAAAATATAAATGTTATTGGACTAATGGGTCATAAATTATTTTTCTAGCTAAGTTTAAAAACTGTTTACTGGCAGTTGTAGCTGACAACATTCTAACACAAACAACCATTTCTGAAAATTTTCATATATCTCGCAACTATAGCTAATACGGCAGCATGAATTCCTTTCAGAATATGTTTTTGATCCTGTGAATTTTACCATTGGGAAGTTAAAATATGGAAGTTATTAGACCAATAGGTCAAAATGATTTTTTTAGCTACGGTAAGATAACATGGTTAAAAAACTGGGGTTTTTTGGCAGTTTCAGCTGACACTATTTTGACACATACCGATAACCATTTCTTTATTAAATTATTATATACTGTGAAATCATCAATTTTCGAGGTGTCCAATATTCATGGTTCTATGAAAAAATATTTGTAGGGGGATGAATTCGTGGTTATGACTGTAGTTAATAAAGCGAACCACATGTTGAAAAAACATTGTCTTATGTGTTCAGTGCTACCGGATTACTCCACTAATTTCACACAAGTCGTCAAAAAGGTAAGTTGTTTTAGCATATATTAAACTATTTAATTCAAGGATCAAGGTGTCCACGAAAACAACGGAAATTGGGCCACCACAAAAATTGATGATTTCACAGTACTTCAGAACCATAGCCATGTAAATCAATATGAATTCCTTTCAGAATCTGGCTTTGTTCTCATTTTGCATTTTGAACCAAAGTTTTTGGGTCATCATATCTAAATTATTTTTAAAGCTAAGCGTTTCAGCACTTTCAGCTGACATTCTGACACACATAACCGTGTTTTTGTACATTTCTATAAATTCCAATATACTTGGCAACTTTAGCTGTATGAGGTAGTATAAATTCCTCACAGAATCTGGTTTTGTTTTCATGGATTTTCCACTTCGGTAACACATGTCTCAAAAAAGATATCACAAAATCAAAGCAGTTGTAATTGACCTCATTATATCTGAAATACAAAAAACAAACAAATAAATAAATAAAACAAAACAAAGTTTGAAAAATAACATTTTAAGGGGTGTATGTTAAGTTGCTTCGGAAGCTTCCATCCCACAACATAAAAAAATACTGTAAAATCATAAATATTAGTGAGGATGATTAAATTTCACTATTTTCAAGGATTTGTGAAATCCATAAAATTAAATGTCATTGAAAAATTACCACTGCACTCAATGGGATTTATTTTCACAAAAATCAAAGATCAAAGGTCATCTGCTGGTTCCTCAACCATCTCAGAACTGACCAACTCATACAGGTAAACAAAATCTACACAAGGGGGGGGGGGGGGGGGGTGGGGGGTAAAACACCATGCAATTCTCTACTGCACTTCTAGAAAACACCTTAACTAAACCCAAGAACCAAGAAATGCAAGGGAAAGTAAAAATATTATATAAATACTAGTATATACATACAGTAAATCATTATTATAATGCCCCTTGAAAACTATGTCATCTCCCTTTTTCCACCACTATTTTGAAGTTTCAAAAATCCAGTTTTAGCATGTTTCCTTGATAAGTCTCCCTTAATCTAAAACCGAACCCCTTTATATGACCAAACTCTGGCTAAACAAATGATGGCACTGAATCAAGGTTTTTACTGTATTTTAGGTAAAATGTACTACTGTAAATAGGGAAATTTTCGTGAAAGTTTTATTTTTGCATTACTTTGAGTGTAAAGCTAGATGCAAAAATAAAACTATAATCGCTAATATAAAAAGTCAATATTATTTGTGCTGACACCAAAATTTCGCTAAATAAAAAGTATGCAAACAGATGTCCATGTTGTCTTTTGTGAATATTAACGGATGTGAAAATTTCCCCAATTTACACCATGCCTCTCACCACCTGGGTTCAAATCCCACTCGGGACAGTGTGAGAAAGTTTGTCAGTTTGCTTGCCGAAGGTCAGCAGGTTTTCTCCGGGCACTTAAGTTTCCTCCACCATCCCAGAACTGCACTGCCTCAAAATAAGTGAAAGATTCTTGACTGGGGTGTAAAACACCATTACTCCACTCCACTCCCAATTTACACCATACTACGATAAAATGACTGAATAATGTTGTGATTTGTTCAAATTTTAAGACCTAACTCTCAGAAGTCTTAAATGCCCTTAGTATTTCATATTACCTTTTCTTTGACCATGATACATTTTGTGACATTAATACAAGATCTGTATCCCAGTTCTGACAAACTGTGTTTGTTGTTTGTATAATTGGTATGGCGATACAGTTCTCCCATAATGCATTGTTTACATGTATTCCCTCTTCATCAAAATCATAAACATCACCTAAAAGTAGATAGCAAACATATAACATAAAGTATACTCTTAATAATTATATTATTCTTGTTTTATTCAGAGTCATCATTATGAGTTCTTTTTCTCAAAGTTTGGGGCAGAGTCAAAATTCTGGGATCTACATGTCCCCTTGGGACAGGTTTTAAAAGTGTCAAAATTTGACACATCCTTCACAATCAAGGACTTGTAAAATGTATGCAAGATTTCTTCGTAAACAAGAGGCCCATGGGCCTTAACGCTCACCTGAGGATATGGCCAACCTGAGGATATATCCAAAATCATTTGCAAAAATACATAAAATATTCTTATATACATGCCTACAAAAAAAGTTAATAGTTTTCAAGATAATTAATAATTTGAGTCTTTTATGCATCTATGACCTTGACCTTTAAACGTAAGACCTTGATCTTATATCAGAATAATCACCATATCAATTCCTACAATATTCGAATATACATGCCATACAAAAAGTTAATAGCTTCCAAGATAATAAACAATTTCAGTCTTTTTATGCACCCATGACCTTGACCTTTGAATGTATGACCTTGAGCCATATATCAAAATGTTCGTCATGTCAATACCTACAATATTCTAAAATACATGCCTATACAAAAAGTTTATAGTTTTCAAGCTAACACACAATTTTAGTTTTTTTTGTAGCAAAAAATAACATTTCAGGGGCATCAACTCCTACATGCATAATCATACAGTTACAAAACTTTGTACCTTTTTACATTTTGTCCTGCTGAACATTTTAACAATGTTTTAATATTATATATCTCTTATAATTTGGAAGAAAATAGCCCATATCTGCACAATTTACAAACTAGGTCATGACCTTGAACTTTGACCTTGACCCCATTTTGAAGATTATTTCAAGAAAAAGTCAAAACTGAAAACCCCATGTCAATATCTATTCATATAGTCAAGTTATAATAATTTGAAGCCATTTTACGAAATTTTTAAAATTAAACGCAAAAACGCGTAACTTATTTTTCAGCCGAATTTCTCGATTTGTACAAACTATATATTTAAGACTCTAGAGTAGCTGAAATTCAAATCAGTTTTTGTCTACCACTTTTGGTTTCAGAGAAGAAGATTTTTTAAGTTTTTTTCAAATGTAGGTCACAGTGACCTACTTTCTACAGCTATGGCAACCAAAAGTACAAATTTGAAAAGTGCTCTCCCAATAACCCTTCCTGTGATGTTTGATTAATTTTTGCCTGGTAGTTTCTGAGGAGTTGTTGAAAATGTGAGTTACAGACACACACATGCACTCACGGACATACGGACACACGCTGCGCCATGCCATAAGCTCATATGGCCTATAGGCCAGGTGAGCTAAAAATTATTTTGCACAAAAAAAAAAAAAAAAAAATTTTTAAAAAAAAGAAAAAAAAAAGAAAAATAAATAAATAAATGAAATACCAAGAAAAAAAATTGAACAGTATTGATGCTACAAACATGCTATTAATTTACTGCTAGATAAACGTTAATTTTTTTTCAGGCATTTTTGATGAGTCATATCAAACCATAAGTGTATTTTCAAATAATAAGATCTTTTTCTTTTAAGATTTGCATCAGAACAATACTTAAGGAATAACTTGTGTCTTTAACAAGTTCATAACATGAAAAACGGTGTGCACTATGGTGTGCGCGTAGCACGTCTATGGTATGAAAGAGTGTGCACACTGTTATGACTGTTCATGTTATGACTCAATAAACTTGTTAAAAACACAAGTAATTCCTTATAATTTAATTTTAAACACTTAAACTGAAACATAAAACAAAATGCAATGTTTTGTTTTATTTTTCTTGATTTTTTTATAAATCAAAAAAATCCTACGCGTTATCAACAAACAATCTCAGCCATTGAAATAAAAGAGTCATTACGTCACGCCATTGACGTTTAGCTTTGCTATGGTTGCGTATTTTATTGGAGTATAACATAAAAAAGAGCATGTGCACTTACGTTGTGTTTGTGTTGCAATATGATATAACAGAATTTAGAAATTAAATTATTATTAGATAGATGTACCTCGTGCTGTTAATTAGAAATATTATTACCTCTAGAGTTTGTAACACCAACATGGAGGTTAGAGTTATTCTCATAATCCCTAAAATAAACAACAATATGAAATTTTAAAAGATGGCCGACTATCATAACAGAACTTGTACATGTATCATTTTATTTTTTCTCTGTTTAACTAAAATTATATTAAATTCAACATATTTATGTCTGGACATCAGCAGACATCTTGTTGTTACTCATAATCTTTATTATTATTATTATTATTATTATTATTATTATTATTATTCTCCCTCGTTTCTGACAGATTTTTTTAGAGACATCTCCTCCTATGTTTCTTATCTGATCAGGTTGAAATTTTGTCAACTGGTAGAGATTGACCATGGGGAGGTTGCTCCCTCACCATTTTTCGGAATTTGGAAGGACTTCGGAGAAATCCGGTTAAAACCCCGGATTTACAGAGAGTTCTTTCTTTCTTTCTTGGAATTTCTCCCGCTATTTGGAGCACCACTTTAGAGAGCTGATACGCAGACATATACTTGCTCACAAGTATACATTCTAGTTTCACTTTCAATGGTAGACCTAGATGGCTAAATGGTCTAAGGCACCAGCTTACAAAACATGGCTCCTCTCAAGGCCTAGATTCAAATCCTACAAGCAAATCTTTAGTAAGAGAATTTTGACAAATCTTAAGGTCAGTGGCCATCACTCCGTTCCACTTTCAAAGCACTCAATTCATGTAAGATCTTATTGTCTAACTGTGACTCGGGTTCTTGGGTCGTTTTTTGGTACCACTGTGGTAGCTAAGTTGATTAGTGCTAGCTCCGTAAGTGGGAGGTCGTAGGTTCTTGGGTCGTTTTTTGGTACCACTGTGGTAGCTTAGTTAATTAGTGCTAGATCCGTAAGTGGGAGGTCATGGGTTTCAACCCTGACCGGGTCTGACCCAAGACTTGAAAATGGGTAGTGACTGTTCTTTCGCCTGCAAGCACTCGGCATAACAAAATGAAAGTCTTCTGGATGAGAACTTAAAATAAACAAAGTCCTGTGGCATGATAAGGAACCTTCTGCTGTATAATACCATCAGCGTAATGCACAGGCTAAACATCTGCACTTTTGCCTACAGCTTGCAACGTCTCGATGTAAGTAAAATATTCTTAACTGGGATGTTAAACAACATTACTCAACTCAACTCATTTTTTGGTAAAAATAAGGTTGACTGATTGAATATTGGTTTTACATCACATCAGCAATTTTTCACCCATTCATAAAGTGACAATTTTTATTAATCTCTAGATGAATCACAACACAAATATATTTTGTACTTGATTGTGCAAGTGTTTCTGAACTGCATTGTATTCGTGTGAACTTTTGGTGACCTTTAGAGTGCTAATACACTCGCCTGCAATGTGACAGATTAAAATTGCAGGCCACTCAGTCCATCAAACAGGAACCGAGACAATCAGTAAGGGCCTACGACAAGAAAAAAAGTTTGTCACTTACAGGTGACAAGTGTCAACCCACAGAAGTTAGATACTTGATTTCTCAGTCAAAATGGCCCCTGGTAAAAATTGGGCTTGTTTAATTTTTATATGTGCATTTGTGAACCTCTGGTTGTAAAGATGTCTAGCATTATCACACCACTGGACAACTGCTCCAGTGAATATATAAAGTCAGGTATTTTGTTATTGAACTAGAGTTCCCGATATGTGTTTAAGTTTCCTGTCTTGTTTTTTTTTTTTTTTTTTTTTTTTTTTTTTTTTTTTTTTTTTTTTGGGGGGGGGGGGGGGGGGGCTGTTTTAATGTCATTGACTTGTATTGTGTCATGTTCTTAGTTGCCAGTTATATTTACATGTTTTTGCTGATGCAAATTTTAATTCCATTACATAAAAACATAAAGAATTATGAAAAAGATATGTCATAATTCAGGCATATTTAAAATATTTTAAAATTTCAAAATTCTGTTGTCAGAAAATATATTAATGCTCTAAATACTTTCTACAGTCATATTATCTAAAGAACAGTATATTTTGACAAGAATTGGCGAAAAACTGCACATATGACAATTTAACAAATACACGTATCAGTACTAATCATCTCAAATATTGTTGATGTGTAAGGTTGGATAACGAAACCAGAGTACCAGTATTTTTACGGAAACTTATTCGAAAAAGTACCAGTTAATACTGTTTCAAAAAGTATCGGTACTTTTATCGATACCCACAATATAAATCTAGCACAAAATCCATGATTTGACTTATCTTACCCACATCAAAAGCATTATTGTCAAATAAAATTGGTAGAGATTTTTTTTACAGGGTTCAGCCATTTTGATTTTGTTGTTTACAAGAGGTATAGCTCCACACTGCCTTAATAGCTTCGAATTTAATAAACCTGTTTTAAATGTTGCAAAGCTCAAAAATAAAGTTCATAACTGACGTACAAAGAATACGAATCTGTGACTCAACTATCTTTGATAGCTTTAGCCTCTATTGAAAACGTCAACATGGATTTTATCTAATACCATGTATCTTTAACAGTATCTTTAAACTACTGTACCGTTTTATTGATACCAGTATGGTATCATATCGTTTCGTCCTTAACAGTATCCAACCCTATTGATGTGACATAAAGATATTATATCCAAGCTGATAAAAACAATTACCTTAAAAATGTGCCAGTAGTTGGTCGAATAACGACAGAACAAGCATGTTGTCTTGCATTGACAAATGGAGAAGGGATCTGATATGGTGGAATTCTACTTTCTGTATTCAATGTATCTTCACCACATAATGGACACACATGAGGTAACATAAAACACAGAATATTTGTCTGTCTGTCACAGTGCTGAAAACATTTCACTGCTGGGGGTTCCTCCATATCTTTATGGTTCCATTATCATACACTGTAAAACATCTAGAAATTTAAAAAAAAGAAAAAAAAGTATACAGATATTTGAACAAACTATACAGCAGTAGAAAATGCATCCAAATAGTTAAACACTACTGCCCCCTTATATATACTGATTATAAAGGAGTTTAAAGTAAAAAGGGAGTTTGGTTCAAGTGTAACAGGAGGGAAGAAACACCTGACAAAAAAAAAAAAAAAAAAAAAAAAATACACATCCTCACTGAGTACCCCTTCTGTGGATTGAACCCTTCCTTTCCGGGCTGCAAGTAGCGAGTGCTTTACCACAAGAATGAGAGATCCAGACCAGAAAGTCTAGCAGTATATCACTCCATTATATATACTATATAGAACACACCAACACTAGCTCAGTCTTGCTACACAAAGATCTAAATTTCTGCATTTTGGTTGAAAGAAAATGATGTAGTTGTATGAGATCATTTTACTTCTGAAAATGCAGGAGGATGTTCCATTTTAAATCTTTATTTAAAAAAATTCTTGACAACAGGCCCCTAGACCAACTTTGTATTTATGCCTTGAGTCAACAACTATAAAACTGAGTAGTGAGTGGTTGGTGATGCCAAATTTAACTGCAGAAAGTATATTCAACAATCATTTATGTTAAACTTACCATCAATTTTGTAAGTTTTTAAAATCAATCTCTAGAATAAATTATCTTTATGCCCAAATCCAATCCAACAAATAAAAGATAATTTGCTTCTTTGACTGAAATGAAGTTAGACCTGAAATTCAAGGCTCTGGAAAAGCATTTATATTCAGAAAGTGTACCATTAAACAAACTGTCGAAATATAAATGCCATAACAAGAACCACGAAATTCAGGTCTAGTTGTGTTTGATATTTAATAGGAAAATGAAAAAATGCAGTGAGAAAACCTGGATTCGAATCGAACTGTCGAATTCGGGACCTTCCCAATACTAGCTGGACGCTCTACCGACTGAGCTACCCACCAAGTCCGGTCCGCGACAGATATATAGCAAAACAGTCACATACTCACATGTAAAAAGTTACATGTAGATCTACCAAGCCTCATTCAAACAAGTCAACAAAAACTTTTAAATATTCCCCACGCAGCCATCTCCTCAAAACATCTTGTTTCTCTAACCGTTACAGTGATTTATTTTTTATGATGAAATTTTTTTGCTTAAATGCTTATCTATACCCAAAAAGTAATAATTCCTACATACCTAGCACATTGAAAGTTTACCACTGGAAGCTGCCATTTTATAAATCATGTGGTTTTCTACGTTATTCGGAATACCTCGCGTATTGTTTTTCTTAACCCGAGTAACTTATAAGATTTTTATTCGCATTTATCCTGGCAATTTTGAAAACTTAAGAGCGATAATTTAAAAGCCGCGCTTAACAAAATTCAACGTGGTTTGAGTGAGAGGTAATTGTAAGAATCATAATTATTTAAAACATTTTTGTGTCAAATTCCTAAATTTTTGTTACTGAATTCTTTATTATTGATAGTAATTGGAAAGAAAATTTTTCATATCGTTTATTTGACAATCTTACTTCCAATTTTCACCTCTGATCATGTTAGTAGTAAGAGAGCATGAGCAGGAATGCCAACTCTTTTGATTGTAGTGTAATTATCTGATTATTACAAATTAAAACTCTACATTAGCCAAAGTGTAAAAGCCAGGAGTGTGCATTAGTACCAAGTAGACACATGGCATAATTGTATATCAAATTTTTGAAGTTGAAGGTGGCCGTGACTAGACAGGAATAAATTTTTGCAATAAGTTTGCATAGATGAATAATTTTCATGATACTAAGGTGCATGTGGTCTTATCATTATCAAGTTAGGCAGAAGGTTCACAACAATGGATACCACTACAGTAGCTCAGTTGGTAGAGTGCTCGCTTTGTTTGTGGAAGGTCAGGGGTTCAAACCCTGTTCGGGTCTGACCAAGATTTGAAAATAGGAAGTGACTGTTCTTTTACTCAAGCACTCAGCCTTTAGAAATGAAAGTCCCAGGGTTTTTTGGATGAGACCTTAAAAATTGATGTCCCATGTCATGAAGGGCATGGCACCAGTGGTTTTGTTAGCCTAAAATTACTACCGAATAAAGGTAGTTTCCCCTTGAGAAATTAGACTAAAATTTCCCAATTTGACAACTAAAATTCCACAAAAGACAACAGTGACACACAATCAAATAGTTTTAAGTTAAATCCAGTTGTCCAAAATTGTTCTGACAGACAAAAAATGTTAGATATTGTCACAATATAAGCTCTTTGCAATGAATTTCAAAATTCTGAGCATAATATGTGACATAAAAAGGGTCCAAATTTTCCCAATCTGAAAGGTAGAAGGTAGTTTTTAAAAACCATAGCAGAATCACTGGGCACATTGTTCTTAGCACACTGCAAGGGTAAAAATTTCTGCCACTTCACTTACAGCTGGTGACGTCTTGATACAAGTGAAATTTCTTGACTGGGATGTAGAACCCCATTAAATCAATCAATCACCATAATGGATATTGTTATTAATATAGCCCTGTGCATTGGTTTTGCTTGCCTAAAATTACTACCAAATAAAGGTAGTTTCTCCTTCAGAAATAAGACTAAAATTTCCCAATTTGACAACTAAAATTCCCCTAAAGGCAACAGTGATACACTATCAAATGGTTTAAGTTAAATTCCAGTTGTCCAAAAGTGTTCTGACAGACAAAAAATGCTAGATATTGTCACAATATAAGAACTTTGCAATGAATTTCAAAATTCTGAGCATAATATGTGACATAAAAAGGGTCCAAATTTACCAATCTGAAAGGTAGAAGGTAGTTTTTAAAAACCAAAGCAAGATCTCTGGATACTGAGTCACAAAATCACTACTGTGTTTGCTTAAGTGAGTAAGGTATTTTTCCTTGATGTAGGAATTGACTACTGATTGGCTTTGTACCAGCTACATAAATTGATTTGTCTGCAATTTTTTAGGGTGACATTTTGATTTTATGTTAATGGTATTACTGTTAGCATTCTTGAACATTTAACCAGTTTCAACATGTAAAAGCTATATATATCATATGTTAAAGATAATTCTAAATCCGTAGAATTTTTTATTCTGTACTGTTTTTTTTTTCTGATACAGATTTCTGTTTTCAATTTCAGGCTCATCTTGTCAGACAATCTTCTGTTACCAACAATGAAGAGAAGACTTCCAGTAACTGTAGAAACAGGTGAAAAGGAACCTCATACAGGTAATACATACTAATGCTAAAACCAATGATTGATTCAAAACTACATGTAGTTGGACATTCTTCCAACAGGACAAGCAACCTAGAAATGCCTTTACTAAAAAATTTTCTTTTTGTCTTAGACCGTCAGTATTTGAAATCCACAAAACAAAACTTCTCTGCTGTCCTCTGGATGAGGTAGCAAATATCTCTGAATTTATATCATTATGATATTAACATTCTGATCCTGAAGTTCTTTTAGTGTGCAAAAAAAAAACAAAAAAAAAACAAAACAAAACAAAAAACACATCCTAACCAAGTACCCCAGCTGCATATCAAACCTTGCCCTTGCAGAGGATTGATAAGCAAGTGCTTTAACACAAGACTGAAAGATCCAGACCAGAAATTCTGACAGTAAATCACTCTGATGGTTAATAGAAACAAAAGTATTGGTATATTGGACACAAAAAACAATTTGGTTATCAGCACAAAAAAATTAATAATGAAATCGAAGGCATTGTAATTTAACTTTGTAATCTGTTGAAACTTGAGTGTATCGTGTAGACCTTGGCACTTCCAATATATTTTCATTGTATTTATATGCTTGTTTTCAATGATGGCCTTTTTTCCAGATCAAAATGAACCTCCAAAGAAAAAGAAGAAAAAGAAAAATCCTCATAAAAGAGAACTTATCACTGCAGATGAGGACCAATTAAAAACGGCTAAAGTTACAAGTTTATCAGAGAATGCTGACACTGAAAGCCACAATGGAGGTTTGTGGTTATCTTATAACTTGGCATTATTTTTACCCGTTTTGAAGTTAAAAACATACATCTCACATTTATAATATACATGTACTTTAAATTTCAATTTAAAAGTTTTATGTTAAACACCTGTATGTAAATGAACGAATTTTTGTATTGCCTGTATGAAATATTGAAGAGTTTTAAGGCATACCTGTGAGTGTTAGGTTTTTGTTGAGACTGGCACTGCCATCAGGCAAGACTTTGGTGTTACTTTTCCATTGTTGTCATAGATGGCGATGACTGTGTGTCAAAATGTAAAAGTTTATGTTAAAGTAATGTATTTTCTACTCGATCAAAAACTAACCAGGCCAGCATTTAATTCTGTTGAA
Source organism: Tegillarca granosa (assembly GCA_029721355.1). Taxonomy (NCBI): domain Eukaryota; kingdom Metazoa; phylum Mollusca; class Bivalvia; order Arcoida; family Arcidae; genus Tegillarca; species Tegillarca granosa. The sequence continues at coordinate 20,266,155 of CM056610.1, read as the reverse complement.
TTCTTGTTTAAACTTTTTTGTTGGACTTTATATGTTTCAGTCACATACTAAAATGTCATGTTGCCATAAATTTAATCTGTAGTTTGTTAATATTTAATATTTGTAATATTTAATATCAAATTAGAAGGCAAAACAGAACCATGGAAAACAACGATATTTTAGAGGAAATTTAGAGTATTTATACTCGTACTTGATCTTGACCATCACAAACCATATCTGAAGGAAATTTCAGCAAATTTGAGTTGAAATGCCACAGGGATTTTTCTGGCCATTTTGGGAAAGGGACCTCGGGATGAAATTGGGAAAATCATTGACAAAATCGACATTTGGAAAATTTTTCATAAAACTTTAAAAATTTTCACATTGTCAGCACATCAATATATTTTGCCTGGAATATTTACTATTTTGATACATGCTGGTAGTCACTCATTTGTACCAAATCACAGAGACATTAACACACTATCTTCATAGACTGGCTTCAATACAAACATCTGAGAAAGTTGTTTCATGAGTTGCTCCCATTCTACCAGATCCTCATTGAGTATAAATCAAAATGTGCATATATACAGGTTATTATAAAGATATACAAGCTACACCAAAAATATAGTTTTTTCACTTTTTCTTAAGTTTCTCAAAGCAGGATCATTTGGGAATTTTTACCTACAAAATTGGGAAAAATGTATGCTTTTTGGCATTGGGAATGGGTCCCTTTACCACACCCTGTGAGTGGCCAGAAAAATCCCTGTGCCATATCACATTTTTTCCTCTATATTGCTGAAATAATTCATTTTTAGTACATGAAAATTTTTATATTATAGTTTGAGGTGGAATAAGCAAAAATTAAAGAAAAAAAGAACAGTTTTTCGTTTGATGAAAAATTGCAAAAATTGAAAAGAAAGAAAAGAAAGAAACCAGGAGTTTTTTTTTTTTTTTTTTGTAAAACAGACTTCAAAATTGATACCCTTCTTCTTTTCTCAAGTTTCCTCTAGTTATAGAAGCACCAAGTTTATCTAGCATGCTTCCTTTTTTATTGCAATTCCTTGAGTTATGGGTGTACCAAGTTTATCTTGCATGTGAACATCCATCTAGAGGAGTGGAGTGGAGTAATGGTGTTTTACGCCCCAGTCAAGATTTTTTCACTTATATCAGTTCTGGGATGGTGAAAGAAATTGGAGTGCCCGGAGAAAACCACCGACCTTCAGCAAGGGAACTGACAATCTTTCTCACACTAGGATCTGTCCCAATTGGGATTTGAACCTAGGCGTTGAAAGACGCTGAGGTCTGTAAGCATGTGCTTCAGACCACCCTGCCATCAAGGACGGTTTGATCTTATTTAAATCAGTTACACGTAGAGTTTGGTAAAATCTAATTTGTTCAAAAAATTAAGTTTTCATTATATCTTTACCATTCTTAATTTGGCCAATTTTACATAACAGAACAAAAGAAAAAGAAAAAGAAAGATAAGAAAAAGCAGCATGAAGAAAAAGAGGAAATGAAGAATGCAGATGAAGAGAGAAAAGATCAGAAAAAAATAGACAAAAAGGTGGTCACTGAAAATAACACGGAAGTAGTTATGAAAGAAGGAGAAGAAGATACAGAAGATGGAGAAGCAGGAAGTATGAATGAGAGTCATGTTGATGGTAAGGGTTTATTTTATAAAGTTTGAATCATAAGTAGCGGGAAAGTTTAGAAACAGTCAAAATTTGGCTTTTTAAGGATAATTTTGCAGTCTGTCTCATAAAAAGTCTTAATAGTTTTGAAGCAAGACAATTATTATTATGATTAACAATTTATCTTTGGATGTTAAAATCTTATTCAGACAAACGCTTATCTGTGAGTAAAATGAGAAACAAATAGTATTACACATACACATGTACATTTATTCTGTAAAAAGAAAGTGACGTTTTATAATTGGTGTTTGTCAAACAAATATTGAGGAATTATTTGAACTTTGTCATATAATTGTTCATTTGGACTAAATATTTTTTTGATTTGTCACAATTTATAGGGGTGTCCAGTAAAATATTAGTGTTTTACACATAAGTACTTCATTAAAATTGAAAAAAAAGTTCTGGAATGGTGCAGGACACCAGAATTCTAAGAGAAAACCACTGACTGCCAGCAAGTAATCTGCCAAAATTTTTCATACTAAGATTAGCTTAAGATGAACTCAAACCTAGGCATAGTGCAGTGCTGTGGTTGTAACTTGTTAGATCCTACTTTTAACCACTTGGTCACTGAGGCCCAGGGACATACACATGTATCAGTTGCCCAGGGATGTAGGATATATTGCTAGGCAATACATATGTATGGTTTGTATATATACATGTATATTTCAACTCTCTATGACAATGTTTAATTCTGGATTATTTGTTATGTAGATTGGACAAAAGAGCAATGCTTATTACTGGTTGATAATATAAGACAGCGGATACCAGAGAAAGATGTAATGATGTACAAGACAAGAGCTCTTCATTTACCATGGCAGGAGATAATAGTGAGTCCCTTCACAGAGGAACAGTGTAGGGCCAAATACAAAGACTTAATAACAAAGGTATGATATACATGTACATGTACAGAAAGAAATCCTGTTAATTTTGTGAAGCTGTTTGACCTTGACCTTCATTTTAAGTCACTGTGACCTTAAAAATAAAAACTTAATACATTTTTTTAAAAAAAAAGCCTAGAAGCTTTAAACTTCGAAATTGCATGATACAGGAAGTCCTAGCTAATTTACAAGCTGAGCTTGACCTCCGTTCAAGGTCCCATTGACTTTAAAAAGTTAAATCTTAAAACATTTTCTTACAAAGAATGCAAAGCTGGCTGACCTTATCTTCATTCTAGGTCACAGTGATCTTAATTATAGAACTTTAAAACATTGTGTTGTCATGAACTTTCAAATTTATTGCATCAGGGCATAAAGTTATATTTGATTTGCAAAGCAGGTTGTCCTCGACCTTTATTCAAGGTCATGATGACCTTAAAAAAGAATTTCAACATTCTCTTGTCTCAAACTGAAATAAAAATGTCAGAAATTTTTCAATGCAGAAAGTTCTACCAATTTTTTTAAACCCATTTGACCTTGACCTTTGTTCACAAGGGTCTTAAGTAGTTTAAAATTTGAGGCAGAATTTTTACCTCGGCAGTGCACTTTGGTCAGTGTGCAGGAAGGTTTCTTTCTTTTCTGCCGTGACATGGGGCATTGGTTTTTTTAAGGTCTCAAATGAAGGACCCAGTGTCTTTTATTTCTGAGCATAATATGTTTGTTTTGAAGAAATATTTCATTTTATTATCAGAAGGTTTATAGAATAGATCATTTTTTTTTTTTTCAGGTTAGACATTATCGTACATTGGAAGAGGTTTTACAGGATGTTGAAACAGATTTAAATAATCCCAAACAGGAACGTAAGAAAGCACAGGTAAACTAGTAACAACTTGCAGTAATGTTAGCTGAGATACCCAGTAAAAAAACTGAACCTGAAACCTTTTCCGAGGAATTTCTCTATTTATACAATGGATGTGTTCAGTATAAACTGAACCTAAATCTTTTTGCTTGCATAATTTATAACATTTCCCGAGGAGTTTATTTATACAATGGACTTCAGTATAAACTGAACCTAAAACTCTTTTGCTTGTACAATATACATGTATATGTATGACATTTCATAAGGAGTTTCTATATTTATACCATGGAAATGTCATATTATTTGAGAGGTGTATAGTGTGCCATTGTAGGTAGTCTGAAAAAAGGTTCATTACTTTAAATGACAGTGGTACATTATTTATTTATTTATTTTACTGTATTGGGGGCAATGGTAATTAAAAATTTTTCGATAATTTTGTGGTTTTCAATAACAACAAAAATAATTACATGTAAATTTAATCCCCCATGAATTTCTGTAATTTTACAGTATTTATTTATTTATTTATTTATTTATTTATTTATTTATTTATTTATTTATTTATTTATTTATTTATGTCGGCCAGTGTTTCACAGACAACACAAAGGAGGTCTGTTCTAGTCCATTTTTAAAACTGCTTGTCCATTTTTAAAACTGCTTGTCCATTTTTAAAACTGCTTGTCAAAATTGAAATAAAATCTGTAGCTGAAATCCTTTGTTTTCAATAAAAAATTATTTAGATTGTGGCCATTTAAGATCTATATTGCTGATATTACTATAAACAATGAAAGCGGTAAATTGGCAAGTGGAGCTTTATTTTTATAGCATTATTTTTCCAGTCAAACTTGAGATATACATGAAAATAAAATATTGACCGTGTAATTAGATTTCATTTGATTTAATGGGGTTTTACATCCCAGGCAAGATTATTTCACTTATATCGAGGCGTCACCAAATATAGGTGAAGTGGCAAAAATTTTTACCTTTGCAGTGCACTTAGGGCAATATGCAGGAAGGGTTCTTTAGCATGCCATGCCTGCTGTGACAAAGGAGGTCCGTTTTATAAGGTCTCCTCTGAAGGACCCCTTGACTCTCATTTCTAAATGTTGAGTGTTTGGCGAAAGAAGAGTCAATGCCAATTTAAAGTCTTAGCCAGACACGGTCCATGTTCAAATCCCGACCTTTCACATATGAAGTGAGGACTCTAACAACTGAACTAGTAGGTAATTAGAGTAAATGCAAATAAATGCATATAAATGCCAAAGACAAAGCACTAGAAGGGCAATATAATGAGGTTTGACTTTATATACACACTAGGAAGAGAAGGTACATGTATTTGATCCTTTTGGACCTCTTTGTTGAATTTTTTCTGTAAAATTTTTTTACAGGATATTTTTCATATCAAAAAGCCAATTTCAGCTTATAACAGATTTGTTAAAGACAAAATTGGGGGCATGACACAAAAAGGGACGGATAAATTCAGAATTCTGGCTGCTGAATACAAAGAACTGAGTGAGGATAATAAGGTATGTTAGAAGAGATTAATCCTCAATGGTAGGTGAATACATAAAAATACAAGCACATCTGTGCTTTGCAAATTTCTACCAGAGGGTTCATAACCTCTTTTATAAAACAAACTCGCCAAGATTCATTGAGGTCTTGGGGGAAAAAAAAAGAAAAAAAAATTCTTATTCCTTGGGTTGAGTTTTCTTTTTCTACTGTGCAAATTTAGGGATTTGTTGGGTTGTTTTTTATATATATACATGTACTTTTTTTTCAAAAAAAAAAAAATAAATAAATAAAAAATAAAGAAATAAATAAAAATAAAGTTTATGTGTTTTCTTGGGAATATAGTAATTCTATTGCTTTTCCGGCTGAGCTGTGAAATTTACAATATCTTTTCACATAGACAAAAAAAAAATTTGCAAAGTTTAAACCAAAGATTTTTCTGTCTGAGGTGGGGGATACCTTCATTGGTCTGTAGAGTTTAAAAAAGAGTAGACCACCTAAAGCCACTACAGAAAAAATCTTTATACTAAAACTGAGTTAATTATCCTTACCAAAGTAGGGTTGTGTCCTTTGCTAGAAGCTGAAATGGTTGGTTAATTTTTTTGATTCCATTTAATGAAGTTTTACGTCCAAGTCAGGTTATTTAACTTATATCAAGATGTCACCAGCTATAGGTGAAGTGGAGAAATCCTATTGTATCTAGCCATGAATAGCTGTAAAATTGCTGATGTGGCTTAAAACAGCAATTCAATCACTCACTCCATTTTTATAACTCTTTATTTCAGCAAAAATATGTTGAAGAGTATAATAAAGAAAAGAAGGTGTATGATGAAGAAATGGCAAAGTTAAGGTAAGTGTAATGCTAAAATTTAAAATAAATTTTTAAAAAAAAAAAAAAAATCAGAAAAGGATATATATAGAAAAAAAGTCAGTAAATCATTAAATAAATTTGAAGTCAAACCTGCAATGTCATTGGTTGGGTAGGTATAATATTGAACAATTTGAAGGTTTCATAATATAGATCATTGGAATGTGTAGACTCTCTGATCTTTAGATAGTTCGAAGTCAAACCTCTGGACTGTCTGTGTAAATGGATAGGATTGAAGGATTAGAGGGTTTATAGAATAGATCATCAGAATCTGTTGACAATCGGCAGTCAAACCTCTGGACTGTCTGTGTGAATGGATAGGATTGAAGGATTAGAGGGTTTATAGAATAGATCATCAGAATCTGTTGACAATCGGCAGTCAAACCTCTGGACTGTCTGTGTGAATGGATAGGATTGAAGGATCAGAGGGTTTATCGAATAGATTATTAGAATCTGTAGACAATCGGCAGTCAAACCTCTGGACTGTTTGTGTGAATGGATAGGTTTGAAGGATCAGAAGGTTTATAGAATTGATCATCAGAATCTGTTGACAATCGGCAGTCAAACCTCTGGACTGTCTGTGTGAATGGATAGGATTGAAGGATCAGAAGGTTTATAGAATTGATCATCAGAATCTGTAGACAATCGGCAGTCAAACCTCTGGACTGTCTGTGTAAATGGATAGGATGGAAGGATCAGAAGGTTTATAGAATTGATCATCAGAATCTGTAGACAATCGGCAGTCAAACCTCTGGACTGTCTGTGTGAATGGATAGGATTAAAGGATCAGAAGGTTTATAGAATAGATCATCAGAATCTGTAGACAATCGACAGTCAAACCTCTGGACTGTCTGTGTGAATGGATAGGATCAAAGGAACAGAAGGTTTATAGAATAGATCATCAGAATCTGTAGACAATCGGCAGTCAAACCTCTGGACTGTCTATGTAAATGGATAGGATCAAAGGAACAGAAGGTTTATAGAATAGATCATCAGAATCTGTAGACAATCGACAGTCAAACCTCTGGACTGTCTGTGTGAATGGATAGGATTAAAGGAACAGAAGGTTTATAGAATAGATCATCAGAATCTGTAGACAATCGACAGTCAAACCTCTGGACTGTCTGTGTGAATGGATAGGATTAAAGGATCAGAAGGTTTATAGAATAGATCATCAGAATCTGTAGACAATCGGCAGTCAAACCTCTGGACTGTCTATGTAAATGGATAGGATCAAAGGAACAGAAGGTTTATAGAATAGATCATCAGAATCTGTAGACAATCGGCAGTCAAACCTCTGGACTGTCTATGTAAATGGATAGGATCAAAGGAACAGAAGGTTTATAGAATAGATCATCAGAATCTGTAGACAATCGGCAGTCAAACCTCTGGACTGTCTATGTAAATGGATAGGATCAAAGGAACAGAAGGTTTATAGAATAGATCATCAGAATCTGTAGACAATCGGCAGTCAAACCTCTGGACTGTCTGTGTGAATGGATAGGATCAAAGGAACAGAAGGTTTATAGAATAGATCATCAGAATCTGTAGACAATCGGCAGTCAAACCTCTGGACTGTCTATGTAAATGGATAGGATCAAAGGAACAGAAGGTTTATAGAATAGATCATCAGAATCTGTAGACAATCGGCAGTCAAACCTCTGGACTGTCTGTGTAAATGGATAGGATCAAAGGAACAGAAGGTTTATAGAATAGATCATCAGAATCTGTAGACAATCGACAGTCAAACCTCTGGACTGTCTGTGTGAATGGATAGGATGGAAGGATCAGAAGGTTTATAGAATAGATCATCAGAATCTGTAGACAATCGGCAGTCAAACCTCTGGACTGTCTGTGTGAATGGATAGGATCAAAGGAACAGAAGGTTTATAGAATAGATCATCAGAATCTGTAGACAATCGGCAGTCAAACCTCTGGACTGTCTGTGTGAATGGATAGGATCCAAGGAACAGAAGGTTTATAGAATAGATCATCAGAATCTGTAGACAATCGGCAGTCAAACCTCTGGACTGTCTATGTAAATGGATAGGATCAAAGGAACAGAAGGTTTATAGAATAGATCATCAGAATCTGTAGACAATCGGCAGTCAAACCTCTGGACTGTCTATGTAAATGGATAGGATCAAAGGAACAGAAGGTTTATAGAATAGATCATCAGAATCTGTAGACAATCGGCAGTCAAACCTCTGGACTGTCTATGTAAATGGATAGGATCAAAGGAACAGAAGGTTTATAGAATAGATCATCAGAATCTGTAGACAATCGGCAGTCAAACCTCTGGACTGTCTGTGTAAATGGATAGGATCAAAGGAACAGAAGGTTTATAGAATAGATCATCAGAATCTGTAGACAATCGACAGTCAAACCTCTGGACTGTCTGTGTGAATGGATAGGATGGAAGGATCAGAAGGTTTATAGAATAGATCATCAGAATCTGTAGACAATCGGCAGTCAAACCTCTGGACTGTCTGTGTGAATGGATAGGATCAAAGGAACAGAAGGTTTATAGAATAGATCATCAGAATCTGTAGACAATCGGCAGTCAAACCTCTGGACTGTCTGTGTGAATGGATAGGATCCAAGGAACAGAAGGTTTATAGAATAGATCATCAGAATCTGTAGACAATCGGCAGTCAAACCTCTGGACTGTCTGTGTAAATGGATAGGATCAAAGGAACAGAAGGTTTATAGAATAGATCATCAGAATCTGTTGACAATCGGCAGTCAAACCTCTGGACTGTCTGTGTAAATGGATAGGATCAAAGGAACAGAAGGTTTATAGAATAGATCATCAGAATCTGTAGACAACCGGCAGTCAAACCTCTGGACTGTCTGTGTGAATGGATAGGATCAAAGGAACAGAAGGTTTATAGAATAGATCATCAGAATCTGTAGACAATCGGCAGTCAAACCTCTGGACTGTCTGTGTGAATGGATAGGATCAAAGGAACAGAAGGTTTATAGAAAAGATCATCAGAATCTGTAGACAATCGGCAGTCAAACCTCTGGACTGTCTGTGTGAATGGATAGGATCAAAGGAACAGAAGGTTTATAGAATAGATCATCAGAATCTGTAGACAATCGGCAGTCAAACCTCTGGACTGTCTATGTAAATGGATAGGTTTGAAGGATCAGAAGGTTTATAGAATAGATCATCAGAATCTGTAGACAATCGGCAGTCAAACCTCTGGACTGTCTGTGTGAATGGATAGGTTTGAAGGATCAGAAGGTTTATAGAAAAGATCATCAGAATCTGTAGACAATCGGCAGTCAAACCTCTGGACTGTCTGTGTGAATGGATAGGTTTGAAGGATCAGAAGGTTTATAGAAAAGATCATCAGAATCTGTAGACAACCGGCAGTCAAACCTCTGGACTGTCTGTGTGAATGGATAGGATTGAAGGATCAGAAGGTTTATAGAATAGAGCATCAGAATCTGTAGACAATCGGCAGTCAAACCTCTGGACTGTCTGTGTGAATGGATAGGATCAAAGGATCAGAAGGTTTATAGAAAAGATCATCAGAATCTGTAGACAATCGGCAGTCAAACCTCTGGACTGTCTGTGTGAATGGATAGGATTAAAGGATCAGAAGGTTTATAGAATTGATCATCAGAATCTGTAGACAATCGGCAGTCAAACCTCTGGACTGTCTGTGTGAATGGATAGGATCCAAGGAACAGAAGGTTTATAGAATAGATCATCAGAATCTGTAGACAACCGGCAGTCAAACCTCTGGACTGTCTGTGTGAATGGATAGGATTAAAGGATCAGAAGGTTTATAGAATAGAGCATCAGAATCTGTAGACAACCGGCAGTCAAACCTCTGGACTGTCTGTGTGAATAGATAGGATTGAAGGATCAGAAGGTTTATAGAATAGATCATCAGAATCTGTAGACAACCGGCAGTCAAACCTCTGGACTGTCTGTGTGAATGGATAGGATTAAAGGATCAGAAGGTTTATAGAATAGAGCATCAGAATCTGTAGACAACCGGCAGTCAAACCTCTGGACTGTCTGTGTGAATGGATAGGATTGAAGGATCAGAAGGTTTATAGAATAGATCATCAGAATCTGTAGACAACCGGCAGTCAAACCTCTGGACTGTCTGTGTGAATGGATAGGATTGAAGGATCAGAAGGTTTATAGAATAGATCATCAGAATCTGTAGACAACCGGCAGTCAAACCTCTGGACTGTCTGTGTAAATGGATAGGATTGAAGGATTAGAGGGTTTATAGAATAGATCATCAGAATCTGTTGACAATCGGCAGTCAAACCTCTGGACTGTCTGTGTAAATGGATAGGTTTGAAGGATCAGAAGGTTTATAGAATTGATCATCAGAATCTGTAGACAACCGGCAGTCAAACCTCTGGACTGTCTGTGTGAATAGATAGGATCGAAGGATTAGAAGGTTTATAGAATAGATCATCAGAATCTGTTGACAATCGACAGTCAAACCTCTGGACTTGTCTGTGTGAATGGATAGGATTGAAGGATCAGAAGGTTTATAGAATAGATCATCAGAATCTGTAGACAACCGGCAGTCAAACCTCTGGACTGTCTGTGTGAATGGATAGGATAGAAGGATTAGAAGATTTATAGAATAGATCATCAGAATCTGTAGACAACCGGCAGTCAAACCTCTGGACTGTCTGTGTGAATGGATAGGATTGAAGGATCAGAAGGTTTATAGAATTGATCATCAGAATCTGTTGACAATCGGCAGTCAAACCTCTGGACTGTCTGTGTGAATGGATAGGATTGAAGGATCAGAAGGTTTATAGAATAGATCATCAGAATCTGTAGACAATCGGCAGTCAAACCTCTGGACTGTCTGTGTGAATGGATAGGATCGAAGGATTAGAAGATTTATAGAATAGATCATCAGAATCTGTAGACAATCGACAGTCAAACCTCTGGACTATCTGTGTGAATGGATAGGATCGAAGGATTAGAGGGTTTATAGAAAAGATCATCAGAATCTGTAGACAACCGGCAGTCAAACCTCTGGACTGTCTGTGTGAATGGATAGGATGGAAGGATCAGAAGGTTTATAGAATAGATCATCAGAATCTGTTGACAATCGGCAGTCAAACCTCTGGACTGTCTGTGTGAATGGATAGGATTGAAGGATCAGAAGGTTTATAGAATAGATCATCAGAATCTGTAGACAATCGGCAGTCAAACCTCTGGACTGTCTGTGTACATGGATAGGATTGAAGGATTAGAAGGTTTATAGAATTGATCATCAGAATCTGTAGACAATCGGCAGTCAAACCTCTGGACTGTCTGTGTGAATAGGATAGGATCAAAGGAACAGAAGGTTTATAGAATAGATCATCAGAATCTGTAGACAATCGGCAGTCAAACCTCTGGACTGTCTGTGTGAATGGATAGGATCAAAGGAACAGAAGGTTTATAGAATAGATCATCAGAATCTGTAGACAATCGGCAGTCAAACCTCTGGACTGTCTGTGTGAATGGATAGGATCAAAGGATCAGAAGGTTTATAGAATAGATCATCAGAATCTGTAGACAATCGGCAGTCAAACCTCTGGACTGTCTGTGTGAATGGATAGGATCAAAGGAACAGAAGGTTTATAGAATAGATCATCAGAATCTGTTAGACAATCGGCAGTCAAACCTCTGGACTGTCTGTGTGAATGGATAGGATCAAAGGAACAGAAGGTTTATAGAATAGATCATCAGAATCTGTAGACAATCGGCAGTCAAACCTCTGGACTGTCTGTGTGAATGGATAGGATCAAAGGAACAGAAGGTTTATAGAATAGATCATCAGAATCTGTAGACAATCGGCAGTCAAACCTCTGGACTGTCTGTGTGAATGGATAGGATCAAAGGAACAGAAGGTTTATAGAATAGATCATCAGAATCTGTAGACAATCGGCAGTCAAACCTCTGGACTGTCTGTGTGAATGGATAGGTTTGAAGGATCAGAAGGTTTATAGAATAGATCATCAGAATCTGTAGACAATCGGCAGTCAAACCTCTGGACTGTCTGTGTGAATGGATAGGTTTGAAGGATCAGAAGGTTTATAGAATAGATCATCAGAATCTGTAGACAACCGGCAGTCAAACCTCTGGACTGTCTGTGTAAATGGATAGGATTGAAGGATTAGAAGGTTTATAGAATTGATCATCAGAATCTGTAGACAATCGGCAGTCAAACCTCTGGACTGTCTGTGTGAATGGATAGGATCAAAGGAACAGAAGGTTTATAGAATAGATCATTGAAATCTGTTGACAATTAACAGACTTTCGGTTAGTTCATTGTCAAACCTCTGGACTGTCTGAGTGAATTAACAGACTTTCGGTTAGTTCATAGTCAAACCCCTGGACTGTCTGAGTGAAGGGATAGTTTTGAAGGATCAGAAGGTTTATAAATATCATCAGAAAATTGATTATTGATTAATTGGAAGACCAATCTGTGACATAGAATAGATCATTGAAATCTGTTGACAATCGGCAGTCAAACCTCTGGACTGTCTGTGTGAATTAACAGACTTTCGGTTAGTTCATAGTCAAACCCCTGGACTGTCTGAGTGAAGGGATAGTTTTGAAGGATCAGAAGGTATATAAATATCATCAGAAAATTGATTATTGATTAATTGGAAGACCAATCTGTGACATAGAATAGATCATTGGGGAAAAAAATCTGCAGACTAAAATCAGATGAAAATCAATCAACTGAAAGTTAAACTTGTGGTAACATCTATGTGTGTCTATAGTCAAATATTGAAAACAAATTACAGAATAAATATTCTGGAAAAGATCTGTATGCAAAAATTAGTGGAAAGGATTGGTGTACCGATTTCATTGTATCTCTCAACCACTACTGTAGCTCAGTTGGTAGAGTGCTTGCTTTGTATGTTGGGGTTTGGGATTCAAACCCCGGCTGGTTCTGGCTAAGGGTCAGAATTTGTAGGGATTGTTTTTTCTCCAAGCACATGATATTTAGAACTGAAAGTCACAGAAAGACGTCTCAATTAAAGAATCCTCCCTGCTCATTGCCCTGAGCTCACTGGTAAAGGTAAACATTTCTGCGACTTTACCTATAGCTGGTGACCTCTTGATATAAGTGAAATATTATTGACTGAGATGTAAAATCCCATCAAATCAATCATTTTTCTGCTTAGTTTGATTTTTTTGTGTGAAGATGTTTTTCTCATCTGTGTTTTTTTTTTCGAAGTACTAAATTTTCCCAACCATCACAGAATCAACTCAATATAAGTAAAACAAATATTGACACAATAATTCTACATGAGGAACCATTCCAGTGGACATTGATGGTCAGTGGTTAATGTGTTGTAAAAGTCATGTACATGTAAATTGATTTTGCTATACAGCACTTTTTAAATTCTGAAACTGGACTGGGAAGAGTGCTAATAGATTTTTCAGCAAGATGTATTAGCAGATTTCTCAACAAGATGAGTGTTGGCAGCAATGTTGAGGTTCACCATGTATCAGACTAGGTTCACAAAAACGCAGCCTTTTGTAGGTTTTTGCCTCTGAAACGTATCGACATAGCTTTGGACATACTTTATTTTTATGCTGTGGTTTTCTCTACCATACCAAATTTAAATTTATAATCTTGGCATTAGGTGTAGAATGACATTTAAACCTACCAATCATTTGTGCATGTTTTTTCTATTTATAGACAGAGTCATCCTGAATTATTTAAATCAGCAAAAAAATCATCCAAAAGATCATCAACATCAACAATAACAAAGACAATAAAACCAAAGTATATAGAAGCTGTAGACCTATATGTACAGTCTCAGGTGGATAAGAAAAAAGAAGAGAAT
>CM056610.1:20128620-20252429 GCA_029721355.1 Tegillarca granosa | reverse complement strand
TGAAATTAATGATAACATTTTTTTTTGTTGAAAGTAGTTTGACTCAAAACAAAATACATGTATGTATTTAGCAATAATTTTTGTGTTTAGGATAAGAGATGTATATTTTCCTGTATTTAGTTTTTGCATTGCTGAATGTCTGACCACTTGTTGCAATAACGATCTGCACAATATCTATATGTTTACCTTAAAAAGTTGTTTGGGCATCTGTTCATCTCTGTTTGTCGCACTTTGGTTGGACTTATTTATATGTCCCCTTTCTGTAGGTATCAGTTTCATGACATATAGGATCATGTTAGGGTTCATTACTCAATAGAAAAAGTAGGTCTCTGTAAAGAAGATTTTCCACATGATTTGCAAGACCATAGGACTTGAAATATAGTTTTATTTTCTCAACATGATGAAGGTGCACAGGCAAAACATAGGTGATACTATTCCGTCGTCATTGTCAAAATTTTGTATTTTAATCTTTTTCTCAGAATGTACTGGCACTTTGAATGCTAAACTGTAATGAACATTTAATTATGACAGATAAAACATTGTACATGCTGCTGATGCTAAAGTGACATATTTCATGGTTTAGTGACTGGAAATCTAATGTTAAATTTTTACTTTCACCTTCAGTGTTAAGTTTTTGTATTTTACTAGCTCACCAAGAGCTGAAAGCCGCCATCTGTCGTCCGTTAACTTTTCACTTAAATGACTTCTTCTTTGAAACCAATAATCAGAATTTCACCAAACTTGACAGGAAGCTTGTTTAGGTCAAGGGCTTTCAAGTTTGTTTAAATTATTGACCTTGACCTTTGTTCAAGGTCACAGTCTTATATAGTAAAACCTTTAAATGACTTCTTCTCATGAACAATAAGGCCTAGAAGCATGAAACTTGGTATATATCAACTACACATCAAGGGTTACCAAGTTTGTTCAAAGAAATGACCTTGTCCTTGGCTCAAGGTCACAATGACCAAATATGTTAAAAACATGTTGAATCCTGGCTCACGAAAATGGAAAATCAATGTTACTTGCCACAATCCAGTCCCCAACAGTCTTAGATTCAGTTAATATGTGTTTGTGGGTATATATTCAATCTGCAGTATACTTTGTAAATCTAGGTTAAAGTTTTTCCTTAAACTTCAATGTAAAGTTTTGTATTATTATTTTTTTTATTGTATTGTACATATGAATGCCTTAACAAATAGAGTCATGAATTAATTTTAGTAGCATTTGATACATGATCAGGTTGATTGTAAGATTGATGTAGCTTATGTGGATGTTGACCTATATAATGTATGTTCAGTGATTTTCTACATCAGTGTTAAAGTTTTACTTTGGACTCAAATGTTAAGTTTTTGTATATCATTATACATACAGCATGACAACTAAAGTCATAAATTTAGGATTTAAAATGTGATAAAGATGATGAAACATGGATGCTGCTGATGTGGAAGTGACCTATATTTTATGTCAGTTACTTCTAGTTCATTATCAAAATATTACTTTAAATTTTTATTATAATTTTTTTAGTATTTTTAATGATTAAATAGATGATGATGAAAAATTATGAAAAGTAATGATGACCCTTTTACTAACAAAGTGGGGACAGCAATACATGTCATTCAATAGAACCCTGGTGTTATAGTGCACTTCCTTTCCAAAACAAAAGTAGGTCACATTGACTTACTTGTAGCAATGACTGTCTCATGTTTTTGTCCTGTTCGGACTTTCTGTGTCACTTGGCACAAATGATCAACAAAGGTTTTCATGGGATAGGGGGAGGGGGGGGTTGAAAATCAAGATCATGAAGCAGATATCTTGGTCTGATGAGCTTTCATTGGGGTCTACTCACAAACTTTTCTATCACGTTATAGTAGCTGCACTTATGCTTGATAAATTAAATAAATATGCTTGATAAGGCAAATAAATGTTGGTCAGAAGTGATGATGATGATGAAAATACTTTTTGCCCAAAATGTAGTGAATTTTCTTTATAACATGATTAAGTTTTGGAGTTATGTAAATCAATTAAAATTTAGACGTTGGTTTAAGTTTGGATTAAATAATGGTTGAAGCAAAGAAAACTTTATCTTTTTGAATTATTAGTCCCCTGCTGGTGAAATCTTCTCCAAAACTACAAAGCTATATGAAACCAAATTTGATGTGGACAGTCCCTAGATTAAATTTTATACAAACTTCCAGCAGCATCCAAGATGGCCACTATTATTATAAATAGCACAAAGCTATGAATGACCATTACACAATTATTTTTAAAATCATTGGTTGCTTAATTTACATGATTTCTTGAAAGTCTTCTCCAAAACAACGAAGCTATATGAAACCAAATTTGATGTGGAAAGTCCCTAGGTTACTATAGTGTTTCTCATCGTCAGTCTGTCCAGCTGTTCTTTTAATTTTTAATTTTCAATGACAGGGGACATGTATTCTTGCAATACTGACTTTATATTTAATATTTATGGTCTCTTTAATTACATCAAACAGAAAACGGTTTTCTTAGGCACCAGTGCAGTGTCTGTTTGGGGTACATTTCTCACATTTTTTGATATGAAAAAAATTTATCATCAGTTTTTATCTTTTTAAAGTCAAATCAGACTTGGACACAAGAGTATCCTATTCCATTTTTAGATCAACTGGCTAAAGCCAGCTTAGCTTATGGCATGACATAGGCATCAGTCCTTCTGTCCATGCATCTGTCTAATAGACTCGGCTAATTTAAACAATTTTTTTTAAAACCATTCCTTTAACCTTTTACAGTTATATGTGGAATTCATCATTTTAAAAATACAAGTTTTGTTAAAAGAATTCTTGTTGCAAGAATGTAGGGCAAAAACATCAGCAAATCTTTTTAGATTACCTGAGCTGAAAGCTCAGATGAGCAATTGCTATCCATCTTCGTCCGACATGGGTAAACTTTTTACATTTTAATCTTCTCCTCCAAAACCACTGGGCCAAATTTAATGAAACTTGGTAACCATCATGCCAGATGAAGCCCATTCAGATTTGCACAAATGAAGGAGTTATGTCCCTTTGGGGACCCATGAGGGGGGAAATAGTGAAATTTTTAAAAATCTTCTCCTCTGAATCTACAAGAGATATACCTTAGTCATTTCATTTATAACATCCTTAGGTCATCTTTTTTATATTGTTTGCACAAATGGAAGCCATGGGGCTCAAAATGGGGAAATTATAAGGCACTGAGTGGGGAAATTGCTATAAATTATATATTTGTCACTATATCTTGAAAACTATCAACTTTTTGTGAAGGCATGTATATATGAGAATATTGTAGGTATTGTGACAACCATCATTTTGATATAAGGTACAAGGTTATATGTTGAAAGGTCAAGGTCACAGCTGCAAAAGAAGACTTAAAATTGCTAATTATCTTTGAAAACTATTAACTTTTTGTATAAGCATGTATATTAGAATATTGTAGGTATTTGACAACAATCATTTTGATATATGGTTCAAGGTCATATATTGAAAGGTCAAGGTCACAGACTTAAATTGCTAATTATCTTGAAAAGTATTAAAGCTGCATTAAGTTTATCAATTTTCTGAATTTTTTTTTTTTTTTTTTTTTTTTTTTTGATTTTTTAAAAATAGATATCTTCTAATCACGATCCGTGACGTTCATTTTCTAAAATTTCATTTCTTTTAGCTGTAATAAATGGAATCCTCTGACCGATTGGTCGGTGTTTTACGATGGAAATTATGAGCTTGGAGCATGCGCACGGATGTACAAAAAGCCTAGAATCGAAAGTGAAACATGACAGATTGCATTAATTATCCTTCATTAATATTCAGATGTATTTGAAATGGTGTTATTTATCCCTTACTTAATGACAAATGACAAATTCAACGAAGGTTCTGTGTTTAATTTATCGTATTTACCGTTTTGAAAGTTGTGTTTAAATGACCCAGGTTTTGATGACGTAAGCATGTTCAAATATTAGATCCTAAATGCTGCATCTCGCATGGTAAATACTGTAAATTTGCATTTATTTGAGCTTTTATGGTTGAACCAAATGTAACATTGTTCTTTAGGAACATCATTTGTTAGATTAGTACTGTTTAATTTTTTTCTTTGGAGAACTTAATGCAGCTTTAACTTGTTGTATAGACATGTATATTGGAATACTTTAGGTATTGACATGACAATCATTTTTATATATGAGTCAAGGTCATATGTTGAAAGGTGAATGTCACAGCTGCAAAAGAAGACATAAATTGCTAATTATCTTGAAAACTATTAACTTTTTGTATAGGCAGGTATATTAGAATATTGTAGGTATTGACACGACAATCATTTTGATATATGGTTAAAGGTTATATGTTTAAAGGTCCAGGTCATATCAAACATAGGAATACAAAAATTATTAATTATCTTGAAAGCTATTAATTTCATGCATAGGCATGTGAGTTAGAATATTTTAGGTATTGACATGACAGTCATATATGGTTCAGGGTCATATAGTTCGAAAGTCAAGGACATAGTTGCTGGAAATTATTCATTGCACTACAGTTACTTCATGCCTATTATATAAGCTACTTATAAATGAAATGTGAGTGAATATATTTCTGATTAAGTTTTGTGGGAGTTCTTAACTTGAGAAAACTTTAAAAGTTTCTGTATGTAATATATTATCTATTCCACTTTGCAAACAATATTTGGACATATCTTCAGGTGAGTGTTAAGGCCCATGGGCCTCTTGTTTTTATATATAAATTTATTATAGTCATATAGTTAAGCAACATAGATTATAAAATGTTAGTTTGTCATGCATATAGCCTAAATAAAAAGTATTCAGAATTAATTTTGCTAGAAATTATTTATTTATTCATTATACTTTCCATAACAAATGTTCTATATTGCTTTCGCTGTGTTTGTCCATCATTTTGTGGATATTTATTATCTGAGTGATGATTCTAAAACTAAAGGCACTATGTTGATGAAACATTAGGAGTAGTTTGTTCTCTTAAGAGGATAATTATTTTTTTTCAGGGAGATATATTGTTTTAGTCTGGATGTAGGTCTGTCCAACTGTCCATCACATATCATGTTCACCACATATCTTTCCATAGAGGGATTTTTGAAAATACTTGGCACAAATGCTCACCATACTGAGACGATGTTCTGAGCGCTAAATCTCGTCATGTCAGAGTGCAATCTCTGCCATGTGGGTGCAAGGTCAAGAACCGAATTAAAATGACAGTATTTTGTGTCTGTTCCATAAAGTTTGATTGCATGAAAGGAAGTTTCTAAATGACACAAATGTTCATCATCCTCAGACAATGTGTATTGTGCAATTTTCAGCCATGTTGGAAGGATTGGAAGACATCTGTCTTGTTTGAAAAGAAACTTCTAGTTTCTATCTAGATAGATCTGTTTGCATTCTAATTGGTCACTTTCATAAGAATTTGCCATGTATTGGTATTGGGCTCACTTTGTGGACAAGGGCCACGATTGGCAGAGCATTAAGACATTGGTCTACAAATCCAAGGTCTTTCACCTCTGGGGTTCGAATCCCGTTCGGACCTTGTATTTGGAAAGGCGTTTTTTCCTTGTCGTTGGCCCTTACTGGTTGGACCGGTGTCAGTATAATGTGACCGGGTGGTGTGTTGTGTCGTTTGCGACACAATATTTCAGTGAACTAGCACTTTTAAAAGTCTCCATCAGTGCGCACTAGTACAATGCAGACCATAAATACACCCGCATGCATGCACTCACCTCACGAAATTGTGAATAGATTAATAATAGAGTTTAATAACCTTGTTCTCCGTCGCGAATGACTGAAATATTGTCAATGCGACGTTAAGCAATATGAAAAAAAAACTATGTAGACAGTTCTAATTTAAAGTTGTGTTGTCCAAAGAAAAGATTGTTTTTTATCAATCTAATATTAATCAAACACCAATTTCTTTACAAAATGATCACGATTCACCTTTTTTGATAGGTTTGCTTGCATGTGCCACATAAAATGGAATTTTTTTTTATTGAATTGCATGTTGGCAGATTTTGGAGGAGCTGCGTTGGCCCAGAAGATAAGAAACTCGCCTCTCACCAAGGTGCCCCGGGTTCGTTTCCCAGCTATTGCAAGTGAGAAAGTTAATGTTACTTTCTGCGGTCCCTTACTGGTCGGCTCCGGCACATCATTTTCTCGTAGAAATCTGCATTTTTATCTTTTGCGAATGACTGGTTGAACATCTCAAATAAAACTGAGTTTTACTCTTTCAATTTGAAAAGAAAAAGGTTCAACTGTTATAAAAGGACATGCAGTCCCTAGGGCAACGACATTTTATTTAACTGAGTCATTAGTTTGACAGGTTAACAGGTTGACCAAGTCGACAGAAGTTAATAGTTAACAGAGATAGTCACTAGGTCAACAGGTGAAAATTAATATTTCTACATTTCTATGATAAATGTGAAAAAAAATGTAATAAAAGTGGGGAGCCGAATGCTTGCGAATTCTGAAAAATAGATGTAGCATCTGTAACTTTTAATCTGAAGCCACGGCTTACCCTATCCAGTTTTATTGGAGATGTTCTTGTCAAAATGTTCTATAGACAAAGTAGTAGACTCTTTAATGAGTAACCAAACACCTCTAGCAGATGCATGAGCAGAGCTGTCTATTGAGAAGAACTTTGAACTATCGGGTTTTTAGATTATTGGACTTTTGACTATAAAGTCCTTCAGGTAACTAGGCTGTAACTATCTCCTAGGAAAGAACATCTAGATTTACATTCTGTGTCCTCAATTGACCTTGTGTATATGAGAGGTCTGCATTTTCCTTTGTGTAAACACGGACTGCATTTTCCATGGTGTATGCAAGGTCTGCCTTTTCCATGGTGTATGCTAGGTCTGCATTTTCCATGGTGTATGCAAGGTCTGCATTTTCCATGGTGTATACCAGGTCTGCATTGTCCATGGTGTGTTCAAAGTCTGCATTTCCCATGTGTATGATGAGACTGCATTTCCATGGTAAAATCTTACCGTTAAGCAATGGATTTACATTGATAAAAAAGCGCTTTTCATAATTGCAGAACAAAATAAATGGCATATATGTGAGATCAATACTGTAGCATCATTTTAAAGGCAGGTCTGCAATTTGGGTGGAATATCACGGGTCTGCATTTGACACCTTCAACATGTATGTGTGTGTGTGTGTGTGTGTGTGTGTGTTTTACTACATATATGTGCATCATTTGTGTATTTTGAGACAAAAATGATATTTTTAGATGAAATACAAGTAGGAAGAAAATGAAATATATTTTGCTATATAATAAAAGGGTTATTGAACCAATATTTTGAAAACTTGTCCAGAGTTGACTTGACACTTGCACTCGCAAAGTCTTGCAGATGTCAAGTCAACTCTGGACAATATTTCACAATATCAGTTCAGTAACCCTATATATAAGACAATTATACACATAATATGAGTTTAATTAACCTTTCTATTCAATGTGTATAATGGTGATGAAACGATTATCGGAAAGAATCAATTAGCCGCGTGTTGAAGCCTCCCGATTGCGATTATCGATTATGTTTTCTCATAATCGATCATCGTTTAAATTTCCGTAATCCGTGTTATGCCATTTGTGTTTTACAAAGCACTAACGTATTCTGGTTTTCACAAGCCAACATGGCTGACACCATGATGAACTTTGGTTTACCATGATTTTATGTTACAAAGTAAAGATTACTTAGAACCAATTGGTGCATATACATCTGTAGACAACCGGCAGTCAAACCTCTGGACTGTCTGTGTGAATGGATAGGATTGAAGGAACAGAAGGTTTATAGAAAAGATCATCAGAATCTGTAGACAACCGGCAGTCTAACCTCTGGACTGTCTGTGTGAATGGATAGGATCCAAGGAACAGAAGGTTTATAGAATAGATCATCAGAATCTGTAGACAATCGGAAGTCAAACCTCTGGACTGTCTGTGTGAATGGATAGGATTGAAGGATCAGAAGGTTTATAGAATTGATCATCAGAATCTGTAGACAACCGGCAGTCAAACCTCTGGACTGTCTGTGTGAATGGATAGGATCAAAGGATCAGAAGGTTTATAGAATTGATCATCAGAATCTGTAGACAATCGGCAGTCAAACCTCTGGACTGTCTGTGTGAATGGATAGGATTGAAGGATCAGAAGGTTTATAGAATTGATCATCAGAATCTGTAGACAACCGGCAGTCAAACCTCTGGACTGTCTGTGTGAATGGATAGGATCAAAGGATCAGAAGGTTTATAGAATAGATCATCAGAATCTGTAGACAACCGGCAGTCAAACCTCTGGACTGTCTGTGTGAATGGATAGGTTTGAAGGATCAGAAGGTTTATAGAATAGATCATCAGAATCTGTAGACAACCGGCAGTCAAACCTCTGGACTGTCTGTGTGAATGGATAGGTTTGAAGGATCAGAAGGTTTATAGAATAGATCATCAGAATCTGTAGACAATCGACAGTCAAACCTCTGGACTGTCTGTGTGAATGGATAGGATCAAAGGAACAGAAGGTTTATAGAATAGATCATCAGGATCTGTAGACAAACGGCAGTCAAACCTCTGGACTGTCTGTGTGAATGGATAGGATCGAAGGATCAGAAGGTTTATAGAATTGATCATCAGAATCTGTAGACAACCGGCAGTCAAACCTCTGGACTGTCTGTGTAAATGGATAGGTTTGAAGGATCAGAAGGTTTATAGAATAGATCATCAGGATCTGTAGACAAACGGCAGTCAAACCTCTGGACTGTCTGTGTGAATGGATAGGATCAAAGGAACAGAAGGTTTATAGAATAGATCATCAGAATCTGTAGACAATCGGCAGTCAAACCTCTGGACTGTCTGTGTGAATGGATAGGTTTGAAGGATCAGAAGGTTTATAGAATTGATCATCAGGATCTGTAGACAATCGACAGTCAAACCTCTGGACTGTCTGTGTAAATGGATAGGTTTGAAGGATCAGAAGGTTTATAGAATAGATCATCAGAATCTGTAGACAATCGGCAGTCAAACCTCTGGACTGTGTGTGTGAATAGATAGGATTGAAGGATCAGAAGGTTTATAGTATAGATCATTGAAATCTGTTGACAATTAACAGACTTTCGGTTAGTTCATTGTCAAACCTCTGGACTGTCTGAGTGAATTAACAGACTTTCGGTTAGTTCATAGTCAAACCCCTGGACTGTCTGAGTGAAGGGATAGTTTTGAAGGATCAGAACGTTTATAAATATCATCAGAAAAATGATTATTGATTAATTGGAAGACCAATCTGTGACATAGAATAGATCATTGAAATCTGTTGACAATCGGCAGTCAAACCTCTGGACTGTCTGTGTGAATTAACAGACTTTCGGTTAGTTCATAGTCAAACCCCTGGACTGTCTGAGTGAAGGGATAGTTTTGAAGGATCAGAAGGTTTATAAATATCATCAGAAAATGATTATTGATTAATTGGAAGACCAATCTGTGACATAGAATAGATCATTGAAATCTGTTGACAATCGGCAGTCAAACCTCTGGACTGTCTGTGTGAATTAACAGACTTTCGGTTAGTTCATAGTAAAACCCCTGGACTGTCTGAGTGAAGGGATAGTTTTGAAGGATCAGAAGGTTTATAAATATCATCAGAAAATGATTATTGATTAATTGGAAGACCAATCTGTGACATAGAATAGATCATTGGGGAAAAAAATCTGCAGACTAAAATCAGATGAAAATCAATCAACTGAAAGTTAAACTTGTGGTAACATCTATGTGTGTCTATAGTCAAATATTGAAAACAAATTACAGAATAAATATTCTGGAAAAGATCTGTATGCAAAAATTAGTGGAAAGGATTGGTGTACCGATTTCATTGTATCTCTCAACCACTACTGTAGCTCAGTTGGTAGAGTGCTTGCTTTGTATGTTGGGGTTTGGGATTCAAACCCCGGCTGGTTCTGGCTAAGGGTCAGAATTTGTAGGGATTGTTTTTTCTCCAAGCACATGATATTTAGAACTGAAAGTCACAGAAAGACGTCTCAATTAAAGAATCCTCCCTGCTCATTGCCCTGAGCTCACTGTAAAGGTAAACATTTCTGCGACTTTACCTATAGCTGGTGACCTCTTGATATAAGTGAAATATTATTGACTGAGATGTAAAATCCCATCAAATCAATCATTTTTCTGCTTAGTTTGATTTTTTTGTGTGAAGATGTTTTTCTCATCTGTGTTTTTTTTTTCGAAGTACTAAATTTTCCCAACCATCACAGAATCAACTCAATATAAGTAAAACAAATATTGAGCACAATAATTCTACATGAGGAACCATTCCAGTGGACATTGATGGTCAGTGGTTAATGTGTTGTAAAAGTCATGTACATGTAAATTGATTTTGCTATACAGCACTTTTTAAATTCTGAAACTGGACTGGGAAGAGTGCTAATAGATTTTTCAGCAAGATGAGTAATGTATTAGCAGATTTCTCAACAAGATGAGTGTTGGCAGCAATGTTGAGGTTCACCATGTATCAGACTAGGTTCACAAAAACGCAGCCTTTTGTAGGTTTTTGCCTCTGAAACGTATCGACATAGCTTTGGACATACTTTATTTTTATGCTGTGGTTTTCTCTACCATACCAAATTTAAATTTATAATCTTGGCATTAGGTGTAGAATGACATTTAAACCTACCAATCATTTGTGCATGTTTTTTCTATTTATAGACAGAGTCATCCTGAATTATTTAAATCAGCAAAAAAATCATCCAAAAGATCATCAACATCAACAATAACAAAGACAATAAAACCAAAGTATATAGAAGCTGTAGACCTATATGTACAGTCTCAGGTGGATAAGAAAAAAGAAGAGAATCCAAAAGTAAGTACTCACTTTTGAGTAGGGAAAGGATGGAGCCACAAGTAAGTACTCGCATTGGAGTAGGTAGAGATGGAGCCCCAAGTAAGAACTAGCTTTGGAGGAGAGGTGTAGCCCCAAGTATTACTCATCTTAGAAAAGGGGGATGGAGCCACAAGTAAGTACTCACATTTGAGTAGGTAGGGATGGAGCCCCAAGTAAAAACTCATTTTAGAGGAGAGGTGGAGCCCCAAGTATTACTCACTTTTGAAAAGGAGGATGGAGCCACAAGTAAGTATTACTTTGGAGTAGGTAGGGATGGAGGCCCAAGTAAGTACTCACTTTGGAGTAGAGGTGGAGCCACAAATTAGAACTTACTTTTGGAAAAGGGAGGGATAGGGCCACGGGTATGAACTCACTTTGTAGTAGAGGTGGAGCCACAAGTAAGTATTTACTTTAGAGTAGGGGGATAGAGGCACAAGTACATGTAAGTACTCACTTTGTAGTAGAGGTGGAGCTTCAAATTAAAACTCACTTTTGGAAAAGGGAGGGGTAAAGCCACGAGTTTGTAGCTCACTTTGAAGTAAAGGTGGAGCCACAAGTAAGTATTTACTTTAGGGTAGGAGGATAGAGGCACAAGTAAGTACTTACTTTGTAGTAGAGGTGGAGCCACAAATTAGATCTCACTTTTGGAGTAGGGTGGGATGGAGCCCCAAGTAAATACTGGCTTTGGAGGAGAGGTGGAACCCTAAAATATTACTCACTTTTGAGTAGGGGATGGAGCCACAAGTAAGTATTCACTTTGTATATTTGTCTTAGATTACTTATTTATTCTGAAAAATGTGATTTGTTTTTATTTTACAGTGTGATGTTCACAGTACAGAAGAAAAGTATAAAAAGAGATGGGAGAGTTTGGATGAAACGAAGAAAGAAAAATGGATCAAAAAGGCAGAAACTAGTAACAAGGTATTAAATTGGTTCAAGAAGCACATTCATAAGAATAGGGTATATGACCATGACCTTTGTTCAAAGTCATCCATCACAAAATATTTCCAGCATATAAGTTGCATTCTTTCTCTAGCAGTTGCAATGCATGTTTACAGATCAAAATGCCCATCTGCCAAAGATTCATTCCATTCCATCATTCATTTCACTTCATAATTACAACTGCACAAAACTTTGAAGAAACAGAAAATGCCATCAAATTTTTATCTCGGCCATCTAGTATTCAAAATCTTTGATCCTGGGACTATCATCAACTGTTTTTATACACTGATCTATTCTACTCATTACCTGGTGGCCGAGTGGTCTAAAGCGCACACTTATGGTTCACAGCACCTCTCAACTGGGTTTGAATCCCACTCAAGAAAGATCCAAGTGTGAGAATGTATGGCAGTTGGCTTGCCTAAAGATCCTTGGTTTTCTCTGGGCACTCCAGTTTCCTCCATCATCCCAGAACTGACCACCTCGAAATAAGTTACAGAATCTTGACTGGGGCATAAAACACCATTACTCCACCCCAACACTACTCAATTTATTTTATTTTGGACTAGAAATTTTGAAGATTTTTAAAATTTAAAATAAAATTTTTATTTTCAGAATGAATTAAATGAATTAGAAAAATTTCAGGAGGAAAACCCAGACATGAAGTTTACTAAGTCTGAGAAAAGAGTAATTGAGAGGCTTCAGGGAAGGCCTGATAAACCCCTAACGTGAGTGTTTGTGTTGTTGTTGAATTATCATAAACTGGTGTTTATCTTTGATATGAGATACATGCATTTTTAGCTCAACTGGCTATATCCAGCTGAGCTTATGGCGTGGTTAAATGGTTTGCATGTGTAAACTTCAATCTTCTTTATGAAACCACTTGACCAAATGAAACCAATTATTTCTCCGTATTTACCATCACAAAAAAAGATAAAAAAAATGACATGTCACAAACAGCTAAAATTGCCGATGTGACCTAAATCAATATTAAACCAACTAACCAAACAATATGTGATGTTTTAAAGCATGTGATTCATCATGTCTGTTTCTGTATTGAAACAACGTCATCTTGATCATAAATGAATTCAAGTTAAAAAAAAAACTTACTTGTATGTTGAATAATATTAAATTTGGTATTATGCGTCAATTTTCATGGAATTGAAATTTTAAAAAAAGACATTAATATGATAAATTAACTAAAGATAATCAAATTTGAAAGAGTCAAAGTTATTGTTATTTTGCTGCCCGTCTGTGGTTTTCTTCAGGCACTCTAAGGCCTGTAAAGACAGAGTACATGTACTTGTGCTTTTGCTTTGGCAAGCAAGCTGTTCAGGAATGATTTTTCGTCCGAGCGCATGTGTACAACCGCTATCACTATTATAAGGTTTTTCGCATTAGATTCAAGATGACATTTTTCAGACAAAGTTTATTATGTTATAATAAAGTCTGAAATCAACATGCATTCCAATTTATATTTCAGTACAAGTGTATGGTATCTAGAGGAGATTTGAATGATAGAAATAGTTCAAACTTGTGTCAAGATGCCTGATTAAATTTTTATTATTTTAAATTTTTTTTCCAATCAAGTGTCCACTTCCAAATCTAAGGGAGATCATTTTAAAGCATCTGGATGATTATGCTGACTTAGATTCAATGTGATTGCTTGCACCCGTCCAATAGGCAGAAAAATTGTACGTGTAACTGCAGTGAAAAGCAACCAGGCTCTTGAACAGGACTTAGCTTCCATCGCCATGCTAAAACCGACCACCATGATATACATACATGTATAAGTAAAAAAGACATGATGTGGGCATAAAACTGTCATTATTCCACACCCCTCTCTGAATTGTTTTGCTTTACAGCTACTGATGTGCCATGCGGAAAACTTTTGAGTAATATCATTCTTGCTATTTTTGTTGTTGTAGAGCATATAATATCTTCACCATAGAAAATCTTTGTAAAATGACTGATATTCCTAACAATGAACGAATGAAAGAAGTCGGACAAAGATGGCGTGCTTTAAATGATGAAGAACGTGAAGCCTACCACGAGAAAGGAAGACAGGTATGCATGGATACATTATGATTTAAGTTGATTAAGCCTGTTTTATGCTCTAATCAAGATTCTTGCACTTACAGGAATATTGAGGAGGTCAGTTCTGGAATTCTAGAAGGAAACTTTAGGACCTGGAGAAAACTGTTGACCTTTGACAAGCCAACTGACAAATTATCTCACACAAGGATATGCCTGAACAGGATAAAAACCAAGGGGGTGAAAAGTGCAGTGATCTTTAAGCTCGCGTTTTACATACACACTAAATACATGCCTGACTTACAGTCTGTTTCTAATATAAATCCAAGCAGATTAGTTGAGAATGTAAATTGCGCACATATACAAGTACATAAACAGTGAGTGGGTTTGACCTCATGATTAGGATTTTTTATTTACTATCAAATAGTTAATTTTTATGTTTGTTTTATTTTCGCATATAAATTCATGAGAATTGTTTTTTGGTTGAAATGTGAAGCAAAAGATCTTGAAATAGGTCTAAACGGGCAGGTAATTTTAATATGGAAGTAGCTATTAGGGTGTTTTAGTTTAAATTTACTAGCTGTCATTAAAAACAAGAAAATAAACTTAGATGTAATTTCTCTTTAAAAAAATCACTTCTGGATATAAGTGAAATATTCTTGACTAGGACATTAAACCCCATGAAATCAAATCAAATTATATCTTTAAAAAATCCTTCTTTTGCCAAGCACTTGGCATTTAGAAATGAAAGTCATTGGGTACTTTAGAGGAGACCTTAAAAACTGATGCCCTGTGTTCACAGCAGTCCGATGCATGCTAAAGAATCATCCCTAAACATTAGAGCTGTAATCATGGGACAAATGGGTATCGCAATATCCCCAATTAAATGGCGATATCGTCGTGATATTATCGCAATTTTTTTCAGACTTTCTCAAAATACAGTAGAGTAAAAAAAAAAAAAATACGTTGTCTGCGCACCCAAATCTTTGTGGTTAGTAAAAATATACAATGTATACAATAATGTCATCGATCAACAGTGAGAGTGTATCATTTACATAATAATCATGACCAGTTCACGCGACTGTTTTCTGAAAGATTTGTAATCAAGATAATTTTATGACTGCATTTATGTGTGTTTTTGCTTTATAAAATCAACAAAATTTCTATTAAATGGTGATCTGCGATATCGCGATTTTGACTATTCATCACGATATCATTGTCTGTAAATTTTCGGCGATGATAATTGCGATGACGATATATAATAACAGCTCTACTACACATTGCCCTAAGCGCACTGCAAATGTCAAAATTTCTGTCACTTTTACCTACAGCTGGTAACATCTCAGAGTACAAGGGGTAAATAAAATTAAACAAATATCTTGAAATCACAATTGTAGCAAAAATTAACTTACACAAGTTACAAAAATTCACATCTTTAATAATTATTCCCACTTTAATGCAGAATATTGGAAAGAATGGTAAAGAATGATATATCAACTCATGTGATCTGAAACATGATCAGATTTGTATCATGTGATGAAATTTTTGCATCATGTGATCAAAATTATTGTATCATGTGACCAGATTTGTATCATTCTTTATAGTTTTTAGATGCTCATTTCCTTAAAGACTGTTAAAAGTGTGAAGTTTTTGACAGCTTTATAAAATTTTGTTTTTGTATGAGACTAACTGAAATTCATATTTTTTTTCAGGCTAAGATGGAATATGACAAAAAGTACAAAGAATTTCTCGATAGACTTACACCAGAAGAACGGGAAAAAGAATTGGCACCAAAATCTTCCAAAACACCAAAAAAGAAGGTAAAACCAAGGACTGGTTGGTTGTGAGAATTATTAAAACTTTTGCAATGTAATATGTCATAAGTTCAGGGGATGGAATAATGGTGTTTTATGCTCCATTCAAGATTCTTTTATTTATATTGAGACCATCGGTTTTGGGGATGGTAAAGGCAACCAGAGTATCAAGGGAAACCAACAACGTTTGGTATGTAGACTGACAGACTGACTCTCTCACTACGATCAGTACAAATCTAGGATTCAATCCTAGAAAGTGAAAGATACTTTGATCTGTAAATGCATGCTGTAGACCTCTTGGCCACCAAGTCCCCTTATTTTATGTCATAAGTCGTAAGTGTATATGACATGATACAAAGCTTTAGTAAATAGTGCTACGGCACGGTGGATTGTCAAATGGAAAATGTTATACACCCCATATTTTAAAGATGATTTCACTATTGTTCTTGTGATAAAAAGAACAGAAGCAAACACACTTTTTTCAGGATTCAAACTGCTATTTGGGTTTTGAACTTGAGACACACAGATGCCTTGTAATTTGTGATTTAGCACTAAATCACTCTGTCACTAAACTACATGTAAAATTTTTAGAGAGAGTAGTTGGTTTGATAGTTTAGTTTTGAAAAAGGCTTTAAAAATGTGCATCACCATTTTTTCCCTGTCATTTACCTTTATTTTATTTCAGAAATCATCACAAGGTCCAATTTCAGCCATGATGTTTTTTATTAATGAAAAGAAAGATGAATATGCTGCCGAACATCCCACAATGGAAGAAAAAGAAATTGCCAGATATTTGTATTTAGAATACAAGAATTTATCTGAAGAACAGAAGGTGAAAAAGAATATATGATTTATTTATTATTATTATTATTATTTTTTTTTTTTTTTTGTACATTCATGGCTAAAATATTTCACTGGTTAGATATAGTCTCAGATCAAAAAGAAGTAACTACTGCATAATGGGTAGTTTTAACCCAGTAAAATTTTGTTTTTTTTTTAAAAAAAAAAATAATAACAAGGTCATTTGAAAAATTTTAGCATACATGTATTTGTTTATGGTGACCTTAAACAACGCACTCATGACCATAGTTACAAAAACATTTTCTTGATTTTTATTTTGGTCATTTTAAAACTACTGCCAAAATATGCCAGAATTTGCATCCCGTGGGAAAAACCTGTTATAAGGTATTTTCCAGCAGCATTAATACCTTACATGTACAGTAGAACTTTGATGGCTCGAAGTCCAAGGGACAAATATTCGAGCCATCAGGGGGGTTCGAGCGATCGAACATCAAAGACATGAACAGAGGTTCAGGTTCTCATGATTATTGATGAATCTTTAAATTTGTTATACATGTAAATGTATTTAAAGGTCAAATAATAAAATTTTCGAATTAAAATTGCAGTTTTCATCTTGAAATATTAAAATTAATAGAGAAACGGTAGAAACATGCCAATTAAAAATATAAAATCCATTACTTATCAAGATACATGTATCTCGATAATATTTTCAAACTTAAATATTGACCTGCGATCTGCAGTATGATGTTTTAAGGCTACAGGGCTAAAAAGTGGCACTTTATTTTAATTTCATCAAAAAATGAAACAAAATAATCTTAATTTATTCTAATAGTACAAAGCTCAGTTAATACCGGTCATTTTAATCACAGAAAATAACAATAATACACACTACTGTACATACATGTTGACATGTAAATTACAGAATCTTGTGTACAATTATCAAGTGTTGGCGACTGAGATGTTTTACCGATAAAAAAGTTCTGCATGTTGTAATCGGATTAACAGATTGAAGAACTGTGAATATCAAACACTGCCTTATTAGGTTAATTAATAATCTCGAGTAGCACTCAACATTTCAGGTACCGTAACTGTCTAATCTAATTGTTTTGTTCCACTCTATTACGTACTTTTGATGAAATCTGTTTTATGGCTTCAGCTTGTGTTAAGTTTACAATGACCTGGGTCACATGTCATTCTGAAAAAAAAATGTATTTGAGCAAAAGAAATTGATTTTTTATTAACTTTTTAATTTTGAAAATTTTTTATTGTTCGAGCAAGCGGGGGTATTCGAGTTAACAAAGTTCGAGCCATCAAGGTTTTATTACAAAGGTTATTATAGGAAATTGGTCGGGACTGAGAGATGACTTCGAGTTATCCGGGGTATTCAAGGTAACAACGTTCGAGTGATCGAAGTTTTACTGTATATGTAGTAAGCTTATTTTTCTAAATGTGCATGTAGAATGGCCATTAACCATTAACTTTTTGTATAGAATTAAAATTCTATTTGCTCATACTGGCCATTCTACATTGCACATTAGGAAACTCACAAAATTTTGTATTCTGACAAAAGTTGCTGGATATATAAAGGTCAAAAAGTCAGATTTTATATTTGACATTTAAATTGTTATTTTAGGCCAAGTACACAGCAATGGAAGAAGCTCAGTATACAGGAAATACAAATCAGACGAAAATAACTAAATATTTGTAAGTAAAGAGTTAGAGAGATAGATATAGAAAGAAAGAGAGAGAGAGACAGAGAGAGAGTTAATTTGACCAAAAAAAAAAAATCTCAGTATTTGTAAATTGTAAATCACACACAAACATACATACACGTGTACAAGCTTATAACCAAGGTCAATTGTTGCCCAGTGGTTAAGGGCATCAGATTTAAAACCTAAGATGTCTGAAAGCTTTGTGTCCAACCCAAAGTTATCTGTAATTGAGATGAGTTTTTCCTTGACCTATGAAGACCGTTAATTGGTTACTGGTACCATTTTTCAGCCATTTTGAAGAGACAGGTTTTCATATTAAACTTGTAGATTTTTCTTAACATAAGATCATGTGCTGCATAATTTTGTTCAAACTATTTCTGATCTGCTTTGTGTGCAGTTATGGTTATCTTTAAGAGTGTTAGTACTTGCCTGCAATATCTCTGATGAACATTACAGACCAGTCAGTCCATTATAATGATGATGTGAGGTAAAACAGCAATTAGCCAACTAACCAAATTAATTAAATGTTCTGTAGTAATCCCAGAGAGAGAGAGAGAAACAAACATAGTGGCTTTTTAAATTTCATTCATTCATTCATTTATTTATTCATTCATTCATTCATTCATTCATTCATTTTTCATTTATTCATTCGTTCATTCATTCATTCATTCATTCATTCATTCATTATTCATTCATCCATTCATTCATTTATTCATTTATTTATTTATTTATTTATTTATTTATTTATTGTTTACAGCAGTTCTAGTTTTTGTTCCTCAGCGGAGGATGAACAGAGTACAACTAAGGTAAAGTACAAATAATACTGTGAATCTGTACACAGACTCTATTAACCAAATCTGTACATATTTGTGTATTTGTGTCAACCTTTGCATAAATGTCTGTGTTTAATGGAATCTAGAATGAACTCTAGTAGAACCCATCTAACAAGACTCTTTTGGGATTGACAGTTAAGTTTGAATGTTAGGGTTTCAGTTGACATTTTTATAAGTTTATTTACCCTACAATATTAACAATACATGTATGTCTTTAAAAAAAAGAAAGGATTTTTGTTTACTTTGGAGTTCAGTTTATAAAGATTGCAGTGTATTTAAAAATGTGATTCTTTTAAGATGGGTTTCACAGTGTATTTTTTTCAAATTTACATTATGCATTTTCTTAGCTTAACTAATCTTATATGTATATATCTAGTGCTTAGTTTTTATTCTTCTTCTTCTTTTTTTTTTTTTTTTTTTTTTTGTATCCGATATACATGTATATTGTATATTCTTATATTCATATACATGTACATGTATATATATGTATGTATGTATGTAAATATGGATTGCATGTACATGTGATTTTTTGAATTTACTCCATTTTTAATTTATGATGTAGAAAACATAAAAATTACTTTGCTTTTGTTTCTTTATTTCTTTTTCTTATCCAATGAAATGGTAAATTCTTTAATTTGCCATTTTATATTAGGGCTGTTCCATTAAAACATATAAGGTACCCGGGGAAGGCACTTTTGATTTTGGGTAACCACCCATAGAAGAGATTTACAAATTCTTCTGACCACCCATATATGCAATTTTCTGCAATTTACAGCCCCCCATAGAATTATTTATTCATTTTTTTTTAATCACAAGATTTTATTTATCCCAAAACTCTTACATCCTCATATGGCATAAATGGATATATAAACTTGAAACTTCGTCTGCCGACATTCGCGCCATCTTTATGCAAGTTCCTCGGATGTTTTCTTTCGCTACAGCTTAATATCCGAATGTTTTTGCACAAAATACCATTAGTCGTTATCGGTGTCGTTCACGATGCAGAACAAAAATGAAAACAAGGGCAGCTACTCGTACTTTCGATTATCAGGTCTATTCGTCCTAAAATATACTTTGCCCCTGTTCACTTTTCGTCCTGGATTCATTCACCCTACTTTTAAAATGGTTTTATTCCGTTATCAATAAGTTGATTTTTTTTCAAGACGTATCTTATTTTAAAATGCAAAGAAGACTTCAAACTATTGTCCTTTACAATCAGTTATTTTCTGATGGAAAATCTCTTGGGTTGAACGGACCTTAGGACGAACGGATGTAGGGTGAACATACTCGGGGCCGGCGAAAGTGTATCCAGGGCAAATTGACATGGATTTCTTCCATTCGATATGGAACACTAGAAATTACCAAAATTTTAACGATAAAATTACCGGCTAACCCATAGACTTATATTTAATGTTTTTGGAGAGATTACGTTAGACCAACCACCCATAGATGTTTTTTTATGTCCAACACAACATACAATAGATTTGTTTTTCCATTCTGACCAGCCTGGCATATATTTTTATTAAATTGCCGTCCCCCGGGTGCCTTATATGTTTTAATGGAACAGCCCTTAGTTTGCATATATGAATTTTTTTTTTTTTTTTTTTTTTTTTTTTTTTTTTTAATAAAATTTTCTTTAATTTTCTTCATTGCTTTTTAAGTTATGTAAATCTTAACTGCTTCAAATATAAACTTCTTCATTCTTATTCTTCTTTGTTATTTGATGAAAGATTTTAATTTGCTCCTTTGCTTTTTAGTTACATGTACATCGTATTAGTTTTGCATATTTTTGTTGTGTTTAGATAGCACCTGTTAACTCAGGGTTAGATAGTTTAACGGCGACAATTAATCTGATGTCAGATTCCTCGGAGGAGGAGGATGATAAAAATAAGGTTTGAAATTTGTTACCGTTTATGTGATAAAAAAGGTGGCCTCTGGCAATATCTGATAATTTGAGAAATGTTTATTATACATGTACATCAAGACATTATGTTCCACAAGTTTTTATACACTTTTACCAAAGTTTTAAAAATTGAGAAAATTTTCTGATTTTATTTTATTTTATTATACTTCATTTTATTTGTTTTGATTTTATTTATTTATTTATTTATTTATTTATTTATTTTTATTAATTTTGAGATAGGTGACGGGACTAGTACTTGGGTGGGGTTGAGGGAACTTGGGTGGGGGTGAGGGGACTTGGGTGGGATGGGGTTGAACTGGATTAATTGAATAAACTTAAGTTTTGTATGATTAACATTAAAATGAAATTTTTTCTCTTTCTAAAAAAGAGATTTTTCCAAGATAATTGACATCCAAAAATCTCAAATTGTCAGTAAAAAAAACAATCCCGCCTCACTTGACCTGGTTACAATGGATGTTCTAATTTCAATTTTGGGTTTCGGTACAGTTTAAAACTTTGATTTTTATTTGCTTTTATCAAGTTGTTCACATTTCTGACCTGATGAAATTGTTAGCATGAATTCAAAATATACATTTATAAATACCTTTTTTCTGTGTGTTTGCATTTTCTCGTTTAACTTTTCTAACTAATTGAAAAAAATGTTTGGCAAAACACAAGATACAAAATTTTACTTACCAACTAGAAAATCTATAGATAAAGTTTTGAACAAATTGATGTTAGGCTAATGGGATGCAATTATTTTGCTGAAAGTCACATACTTCGCTTTGCATTTAGCAACAATGCATATGATTGCTGCCATTTTTGCCTATCAAATCAGAGGATTTGATTTTTTTAAGGCATTTTGGATCCCAATTTTTTTTTTAGTTTTTATTTATTTATTTATTTATTTATTTTATTTTTTTTCTCCAGAATTTAAATCCCAAGTTTATTCTACCATTTATTGACCTCATTACAATTTTTGTAACCTTTTTTGCCATATAACCTGCATGTTGTTCAATTCCCTGCATGAAATTATGAAACATATGATTAAGGGTTTATCAGTTTTGTTACAAGTAAACATTAATATACTTACATGTACTATAAAATTTATGCTAAATTGAATTGTTTTCAGCTTAATTTATTTACCAAGGAAAAGTAGAAATATTGACTAATACATCTCTCGATTAGAAGCCTATTTAAACTGTTGTGATCCTTTTGATAATGGGACCTTGGTGGCCGAGTGGTCTAAAGTGCGCGCACGGATCACAGTCCCTCTCACCGCCTGGGTTTGAATCCCACTCGGGACAGATCCTAGTGTGAGAAAGTTTGTCAGTTCGCTTGCAGAAGGTCAGTGTTTTCTCCGGTTTTCTCCACCATCCGTGAACTGACCGCCTCGAAATAAGTGAAAGAATCTTGACTGGGGCATAAAACACCATTACTCCACTCCACTTCTTTTGATAATATTTGATACCTTATGATGGTCAGGTTGAGTATTACTGTTGTACCCCCTGTCAAGATTTTTATATCAAAGTGGTGGAGAAAACTTGAGTGTTTAGAAAACCACAGAAGTTTAGAAAACAATCTGAGCAACTCCCTCACACTAGGATCTGTCTGGGGTGGGATTTTATCCTAGCTGCAGTGATAGGTTAAGTTGGCCCTGCAAGACCACTAACACTGAGGCCAGCAGATATCTAGATATTAAATTACTTCTTTTTCTATGTGTATACTTTAATATATAAAGGCCTCGGATAAAATTGTACAAAAATTATTAATCTGTTTTTCATGTGAATTATACTTTAAAAATTGATGTCCCAGTTGTATCGCAGTCTAAAGAGTTAAAACAGAACCAAAACTGATCTATGGAATAGACACACAAATCAACTAACAATCTTGTCATCTGATTGGGCTTTGTTTTGTAACACTAGTTTATTTTTTTAGTTTTTGTTATTCAGAATCTCCGCAAATTTCTTGAATATAGAGTTACAATCTCTGAATTTTTATTTTCCAACTATTGAGGCATGTGTAAACAAAAAGTTGTTTTTTCTCCTTTCCTCAGCTTTAGCTTTAGTCTCAAAATCCTTTTTTGACTTTCTCCAAAAATTTCTCTTCATGTCCAAATGCTTACCGTCATGTCTAGACAAAGAGAGAAAAATTTAGAACATTGAGAAAGTATTAGTTGTCATCTTGAATAGGGAGGAACCTAGAGTTCTATCATTGAGTCTGTCTTGAAGCCATTATTTTCTTATTTTAGACGACTTCTGAAACGCCAAAGAAAGAGAAACAGAAAAAGAAAGTAGTTGGAAAGGATAAATCTAACACCAAAATAGTAAAATCTAACTCGCATTTGGTTACATCAACACCTTTAACTAAGTCAAAAAAGGTAAGAAAATGATGGGAATAAAAAAAACTAGAAAATATCTCCATTCAATTCAGTGTTTACAGATCACTGATACTTTTATTGTGTAGTGGTTAAGCGGCCTAGTGTACACTCCTATGGATCACATTTCTTCTCTCTTCTTAGATTGAAGACCATTATGGTAGCTCAGTTGGTAGATTGCTTGCTTTGTATGTGTGTAAGGTTGGGGTTCAATCTCCGACCAGGTCTGACCAAGACTCGAAAATTGGAAGCACTTATTCATTAGCCAAGCACTCAGCATTCAGAAATGAAAGTCATGGGTTCTTTTAAAGGAGACCATAAAAAACGGATGTCCCATGTCACGACAGGCATGGCATGCTAAAGAACCGTTCCAGCACTTTACCTTAAGCACACTGCAAAGGTCAAAATTTCTGCCACTTCACATATAGATGATGATGTTTCAGTATTAGTGAAATATTCTTAACTGGGATGTAAAACCCCATTTAATCAAATAAAATCAAAGTAAGATAGAAATCCCTTGATTCTTGTGGGAAAAGTATGTCCGACTACTTACTGAAGTTTTGTGGTTTTATGTATATGTACATTATAACGTATAATATCTATCTAGTTTGATTATATATACATTTATGTATTTTAACCACCTCCTTACCATATACCTATGCATACAAAGTTTTATTTAAAAAATTGGTTTGAGCCTGTACATACCAACATTCCTTCATATGTTACGCTGTCTTTTCATTGCTTTAACAATTTTTGTCGAGCATGGCATCACCATAAGGCGAGACTCAGGGGTTACTTTTCCAGTGCTGGCAGCGGTGATGGCATGTCAAAATGTAAAAAAAAAAAAAATTTAAGTCAAAAACTAACCAGGCAAGACATTTAATTCCGTGGAATTCTTGTTTTCTTAATGCAATTTTCATATAACTTCAAGTCGATACAATGGATTGAATACTTAAAGAGTTCTTGTTCCATAACTTGTGATCCCTTATTTACGGAGTTATTGCCCTTATATTTTACTTAATTTCTTTTGTCAGTGCTCTAACAACTTTAATAATAAATAGAATTTTACGAAACTTAGTGCATGTTAGACCATGGAAAGACGTATATTTCAGATGAATACATAATTCGTAATCCCATATTTACAGAATAATGGCCTATGCATATTTCATCTTCAGTTCTTTTAATTTTTCAGTTGACATCAAAACATAATGATGTTTTTGAATTGAAGTCTGATTTGAGTTCAGAGAGTGATAGCCAAAAATCATTGCAGAAGGTCAAAAATAATAAAGGAAAGAAAATTCAAAATACAGTTCAGAGAAAATCTGTGGAAACTTCTTCTGATGATGACTCAGACAGCGAGTCGGATTCCAGTTCAGGTCAGGAAGGAAAAAACACACATGCAAGTAAACTGAATGTGAAATCTAAAACAAAACCTAAACATGATTCTAGTTCTGATTCTGATTCAGATTCAGAAGCGGAAAAACCGAATAATAAAAACGTTAAAAGTAAAAGGCAAAGTCCTCAAAAAGTGCTTCATAAGAAGGGAGAACCTATGGTAAATAATCACTCAAGTGATTCAGATTCAAGCTCAGATGAGGAAGTGGCAAAAACTGTAAAAACAGGGCAAAGTCAACGTAAGTTACCGAGTCCAGTTAAACCAGTGAAAGATGTCAGTGAGTCTAGCTCCTCCAGTGATTCAGAATCTTCTAATGATGAGGATTTGGGAGTCAAGGAGCAAAAAATGAGTCCAACTAAGACAGGAACACAGAAGAGAGCAAGTCCAGGGAAGTCTGTGACAGAGAAAAAATTAAGTCCTCTCAAGACAAAGAAGTTGAACCAGTCAACTGCTAAATCATCTGTTACTAAGAAAAATGAAACATCGCCACATCAGGAAAAGTCTAGCTCAGAATCTAGTGATTCAGTTTCTGAATCAAGTTCAGACGAGGAAAATGTGGAATCAAAAGGTACTGGAAAAAGTACTTTGAACAAGGTAACAAATTCAGTAAAATCTGGGAAGACCAACCAATCAAAATTGTCACAAGTTCAGACATCAAAAAGTCAAAGTCCAGCAAAGTCAGGAAAGCCT
Organism: Tegillarca granosa; assembly: GCA_029721355.1. NCBI lineage: Eukaryota > Metazoa > Mollusca > Bivalvia > Arcoida > Arcidae > Tegillarca > Tegillarca granosa. The sequence goes on along the minus strand of CM056610.1, from coordinate 20,227,026 downwards.
AGTCCATCACGAAGCAAAAGTCTACCATCTACGTCCAGTTCAAAGGGTGATAGTGATAAACTCTCACAGGATTTATTTTCTGGACAGAGTGATTCAGATGAGTCTGAAACTTCTAGTGATGATGAGGAGGAGGAGAAGGAAGATAAAAAGAAAACTATTACTAAGGTAAGCTATCTGGAATACATGTGTTAAAAATGTGGCAAAAGCCAGCTGAGTTCAGTGCATAAACTCTAATCTTGTCTGGAATTACTGGGTAAATTCAAACCAAATTTGATGTAGAAGGTTCCTAGGTGGAGCGCAAATCAACTTCCTGTGGTAACCAGCTTGAGGATAGCTAGAGTTGAAATACATACATGTAGCAAAAAGAAATAAATGGCTAAAGCAGGTTTATTTATCAACCAATTTGGTTCAAGCTTAGGATATAGAAAGTAGATGTATATTGTACATGTATAATCATTGAACTTATTAACAGGTGTTTTCTCAGACATTTTTATTGGGTCATTTAACAGAATATGCAAATAGGGTGCTATATTTTTTTATTTATTTACTTGTACTTAAGGCTTTGGCAAACATAGCTATATTTTATACTTCATTTTTTATGAACCAATTGAAGCCAAATTGGATGTACTTTTCCACTGTCTAAGTTGTAATAAATACAGCCAGTTGCACTTCAAAATTCCTATTGGACCTTCTTGTTTATGTATGAAAAGGAGGTGGAGCAGGGAATTTAAATGACAATATCTTTTCGTTTGGTTTTGCAGAGTTTGCCACCAGTGAAAGCTTCACCATTAGGAAATATGAAAACAAATGTAACAAGCAAGAAAGATTCTTCAGATGATTCTTCTGGCAGTAGTTCTGATTCTGATGCTAGCACCAGCTCCAGTGATTCTGATTGATAACACAGGTACATATGCAAATTTATTCAATGTGTGTGGGGGTATAGGAGTGGATGCGTGTTTTATAGGTCTTGCAAAATAAGTGGAAAGGTTAAATGATAAGAGTCTAAAAAAAACAGATTAGATTTTTCACTTCTTCTTATGCAGATAAATGACCTGCTTGGTAGTCAGTGGTAGTCAACCGCAAGCAGGAGACCAGGGAATTTAACCTTTACATAGTCATGCATAACACTTGAGATACTACATGTCTGGCTCTCAGAATAGGGAGGACAAGGTATAATCTGGTTTACCAAGTGCCAGCATAATGTGACTTGGGGGGGGGGGGATATTATTGTCTGAGGCAGCGAGTCATTGAGCTAGCACCATAACAAAAATGTTTCCAGCTAGTACAAGGCTTGAAATATTACCTACCGCAATCACAAATCTTAGGTTTTATGACCTTGCTCTCATCGAGAATAGCTGATAATTGTTGTGACATAAGTGTTGATGGGGAATTTTGTGTGTGGTGGGGGGGGGGGGGGGTGATTTTTGAATTGATGAGTTTATTTTCATTTACTTAATTATGACATTCATTAAAAAAAAAAAACAAATGGCTTTTTGGAATGAATTTAAATGTTAAGCATATAAATAGATTCATTCAAGAAAACTTCAATTTTTTTTGTATTTTTTTTTTTAGTCTATGGGAAATGTATTCAGAGAGAAATTTGGCAAGAAACAACATTTTGGTACATTGCATTTGTACTCAATCCCTTCCCCAGTCTGAGTAGGATCATGCTTGCTGATAGTGGTACCATATAAAGTAATTTGAAGCAATACTGTAAATAATTGAGTCATTTTTCAATGAACAGTAACTTTTGTGAACATGAGAACCTTGAGTCAAGGTTGAAAATGTGTCGAAACTGAAATATATTGTTGAGCAAGACCTGTGAAAATAAAACTTGGAGTAAAGGCTAAAATTGTATCTAAACAGATGTACATGTGTATGATAAAATGACATTTTGAAAACAGAGCGGAGTTGAAACTGAAACTGTCTTAATTGAACTTTATTGCACAATGGAACCTATAAAAACAGAACATAAGTATATTGTGAATGTCTCTGTTTTATATGCATTTACATGTACAATGAGCTAAATTGTACAGTGGAATATGTGAAAATGCAAACCTTAACAAACAATTTTTCTGTATAAATCTATTGTACTGTATACTTGGAAATTTTCCCAATTTTGAAATTTTCATGAATCAGGGAGTTCAACCTCTCTAAATTATTTTAGAAATACATGTATTTGCGAATCATGTAATTAAACCCCTGTAAATTATTTTCACATTTTTAATTTTTTGAAAGGATATATTTTTAACAATAGTTTGATAAATGAACTTGTCCTCAATATGTTCAGTTATGACATGTCCCACTATTTGATATAGAGGAGAAACCAAGTTTACTGTTGATATTGAATCACTCGAAACTAGATATGGATTTTATTATGTTTGAACATGTAGAAATACCAAGGATTATATAAAATTTGATATTTAAATTTATACGAGTTGGTGGTAGGTTTTACACTTATTGATTTAGTATTTTACAATTTTGATTAGTCATATGAGCAGAAATACTTTTGCAAATTTCATGGGGAAAAAAAGTTGTTTTTACAGGAAAAATTGCATTTTATGTGATTCAATTTCCTTTGGAAAAAAATAGTCTTGATAAAATTAAATAAATATATTGAAATTTGTGGATCATGTTGATATTATTATTGTATGGTTTCTTTTTTATTGTTAATTGAGTTTTGAATGTAACTTTATATTTTCAGTTCATTCGGAGTTTTATAAAACATGTACATGTAATTTGATTTTATTTTATTTATTTTTTTTTTTTTTTTTTTTTTTTTTTGCAGCAAAAAATACAATGATACCTAATGTCACATGAATTTACATGTAAATGAAAAAGTATATTACATGTTCTACTAACCTACCTTAAACAGGTAACCACAAATCGGAAATTTACCACAGCAGGTGAACTACAAGAATTCTACATTGTGTAAAGGATTTACATGCAAATGTACATGTAAATGATTTTACATCATGCCACTTCTTTTGCCCTGATACAGTGGTAAAATATATTTCATTATATACATTGGACAATTATCTTACTTTAAAACAGAACTTTTAATAACTTGAGTCTGCTTTCCCAAAATGCATTCGATAACTGCATACTGTATAAGTGTTTATATTAGTGTGTAATATACATGTACAGTGGTTTTGTTTGCCTAAAATTACTACCGAATAAGGGTAGTTTCCCCTTGAAAAATTAGACTAAAATTTCCCAATTTGACAACTAAAATTCCACAAAAAAGGCAACAGTGACACACAATCAAATAGTTTAAGTTAAATCCAGTTGTCCAAAACTGTTCTGACTGACGAAAATATTAGATTTTGTCACAATATAAGCTCTTTGCAATGAATTTCAAAATTCTCAGCGTAATATGTGACATTAAAAGGGTCCAAATTTTCCCAATCTGAAAGGTAGAAGGTAGTTTTTAAAAACCATAGCAAAATCACTGATGTTATATATTTGGTGCTCCCAAGGGTCTCATGTTTCTCCTTAGACAGTTGGGCTTAAACTAATGTTGAAGTGTATTAATATTGGCAGAAATTAATTTAATGCCCAAGTGTCAATATTAATACTAATGCACAGCCAAAATCAATACTTATACAGTATTTGATTACATTGGATTTTTTTGTTGACACAAATTTTCTCAAGACCCATTGGTATATAATGTATATTGTGACCTTGACCCCCAAGGTCATGTCTTAAAAGGTCATAATCAAGATGTCATACCTTATGTAAAGTATTTGCATTGCCAATTTGTATATTTGATTTTTGTTACATTTTTTGTTTGTTTATAAAATTTGAAGTATTATTGTTATGTTTTGTTTGACTGATATATTAACTGGACATGTTATAATTTGTTTTTCTTACTTTACATGTACATTGTATTTGTTTTTTTTTCCTCATGTTCTCCTGAAGCTGCTTGGTCCACTTTGAAGTTTGATTAGTTGAATAAATTGATGATGGTAGTCAATACTATCAAATATTCGGCCAAACTTCTGTTGAAAAGATCAAATATTAATAGAACTACAACAAACTCAAATAACAATGATTTTTAACAAGTTTCTTCAAAAAGATGGATTGATTTTCGTTGATATTGAATTTGCTTAAATTAGCATTGATTAAACTAATTAAATAATGAACAACTTGTTTCTTGACCAAATATAATCATACTTTCACATAAAAATGACAAAACCAGTGCAATTTAAATGTGTTTGTCACACAGTTTATTACCTACATTCAGCAGGTCTTGTTAACATCATGAAGTGCATGTGTGTGTGATTTGTGCAGGTGCTCACTAAAGTTTATCTTCTCTTAAAGTAATTGGCTGAATCGAACCCATTTAAAGACAACTTGGTTGATATAGGTCAAAAATTTTGTAGTATTACCATCTGAAATCTAAGATGGCCATGTGTGTTATAAATGGAAAAGAAAAACAAATTTAGTCCATGCTGATTAATATTTGGATGAATTTAGTTAAAACTTTAAAATGTAGAAAGTAGCGAATTAATATTATTCACATATCATGCAAATGAGATTTTATTTTATGCCAGTTCTTTAAAAATGTTTTATGAGATTGCCAGGATAAATTAAAAAAAATTAAACTTTATTTCTTTTAAAATGATTTAGAAACAAGTTGTGCAACTTATATTAATCTAGCTCGTTGGCCCGAATTGTGGCAGTGAGGTCTTATTGTGGGAGGAAAACCGGAGAAAAAACCCACGTGCTCAAGCCGGTGACCTCATACCTTATCACATATGACGCTAGGAATCGAACCCCGGTCGCATTGGTGATAGGCGGGAGCGCTAACCACTGCGCCACTTGAACACCCAGAATAAATTAAATGTCCTCATTGTTTCTTTTTCATCAAACATTCACAGTCATTTAGTGTTATTGTTCTGAGACTATCACATACTTGTATTGTTACCATGGCTACATTTAACTTTACTATAATGCGCCTGCATTTTATTCAGAATGAACAATGTACTAAGATATATTGTGGGCACATGTATTTGAACTGGCATACAAAACTGCCAGTGAATTTTGTAGATGTTTTCACTTAATTTCTTCATGCACTTACCTGTTTACACGGTAGTTTTAAGTGCCTTACGCCACCTAGTTTCAAATCCAACTTGAGCTGGTCCTAGTGCGAGAAAGTTTTCAGTTCACTTTCTGAAAGTTGTTCAGTTTTCTGGGCTTTCAGGTTTTCTCCACTGTTTAAGAACTTAAAAGTTTCTTGATGCAAGTGAAAGAATTTTGGGAAGAGTGCAAGAGTCTGATTAACTCCAATAGCTGTGATAACAGTAGTACTGTACACCATCAAAATTTCTTAATACATGTATTTTATCTGTATCACTATTGGTTGCCATAGAAGACCTAGAAATTCCTGTACAGAAAAAATTCTTATGAACTAAAGCTTTTTTTTTTTCCTTTTTCCTTTTTTTTTCAGAAATTTATTTAAGTATGACCATAAATTGAATTGTAACTATAAATTTTGATTTAATATTACAACAATTATTCTGAATATCTTATCCAATAAATTGTTATGATTATATTTCTTTTAGTTTTGTTATATTTTGTATTTATTAAAGCTGCATTAAGTTTTTCAATTTTCTGAAATTTTTTTTGATTTTCTAAAAATATATATTTTTAAAAATAGATATCTTCTAACCACGATCCATGACATTCATTTTTTAAAATTTCATTTCTTTTAGATGTAAATAAACGGAATCCTCTGACTGGTTGGTCAGTGTTTTATGATGGTAATTAAGAGCTTTGAGCATGTGCATGGATGTACGGAAATACCCTAGAATTGAAGGTGAAACATGACAGATTGCATTAATTGTCCTTCATTAATATCCAGTTGTATTTGAAATGGTGTTATGTATCCCTTACTAAGTCACAATTGACAAATTCAATGAAGTTCTGTGTTTAATTTATCGTATTTCACCGTTTTGAAAGTTGTGTTTAAATGACCTGGGTTTTGATGACGTAACCATGTTCTAATATTAGATCCCAAATGCTGCATCTCACTGGGTAAATACTGTAATTTCTGTATTTATTCAAGCTTTTATCGTTGAACCAAATGTAACATTGTTCATTAGGAACATCATTAATTAGATTAGCATCGTTTTAATTTTATCTTTGGAAAACTTAATGCAGCTTTAATAGTTGCATAATTAGGAAATAAGGAATTGGTCAGCCTTAAAACCAAAGACCTACTGAATTAGTGGCCTCAATGGCTGAATGGTCTAAGAAGTGCTGCTTACAGGATCACAGTGCCTCTCACAACCTAGGTTCGAATTATAAGTTACATAAGGGTTCTAGTTTGTGGCTTAAAGCTGCTTACAGGATCACAGAGCATCTCACAACCTAGGTTCCAAATTATATGTTGCATAAGGGCTCTTGTCAGTGGTTTAAAGCTGTATAAGTTTTCCAAGGAAAAAATTAAAATGGTGCTGATCTAATTAATGATGTTCCAAATGAACAATGTTACATTTGGTTCAATGATAAAAGCTCCAATAAATACAGAAATAACAATAATTCCCAAGCAAGTTGTAGCATGTGGGATCTAATATTAGAACATGGTTACGTCATATAAACCAGGCATTTAAACACAACTTTCAAAATGGTGAAATACGATAAATTAAACATAGAACTTTGTTGAATTTGTCATTTGTGACTTAGTAAGGGATACATAACACCATTTCAAATACGTCTGGATATTAATGAATAAATGCAATTTGTCAGGTTTCCCCTTCGATTCATAGGATTTTTCATACATATGTGCACATGCTCCAAGCTCATAATAATCATCGTTAAACATTGACCAACTGGTTAGAGGATTCCATTTATTTACAGATAAAAGAAATAATATTTTTAAATTAGAAAATAAATCTCACGAATCGTGATTAGAGGATATCTACATGTATTTTAAAAAAATGTATATTTAGAAAAATAATTTTTTTTTTTAGAAAACTGAAAAGCTTAATGCAGCTTTAAAGCTGCTTACGGGATCACAGTGCCTCTCACAACCTAGGTTTGAATCATCAGATACAAGTACATAAGGGTTCTGGTCAGTGGCCAAAGCAGACAAAATCTCAGATCCTTAACAATTGAAGTGTTTATACTGAACCCGATGATTCAACATTTAAAAAGTGTTTTGATAAATGATTTACCGGCAAGCTACACTCTTTGTACTGTTAATAATTTGTTCAGCCATTTGTCTTGATGGTTATAAATTGATAGGTATATACATGTACATACAAACACAAAACTATCACTAGAATTTATGTTGATCCAAATGATAATATTAAGAGTCATGAATAAAAGTAATGCTGTCGTTCTCGCTACTTCTTCTGGCAAGACAAGAACAACAAAAATAACTGTGAAAATGGAGTCAAAAGTGCCATCATTCTCTTCCGTTTAACGCAGATCTATGGTCACGGAAAATACATATAAAACAGAGACGACGATAGACTTTGTAAAAAGTTTAATATTATAACACTATGTACGCACAAAATGTTACTGAAAAATTAAAGTCTCTTAGATCTTGTTAAAGGCAGCAATATCCATACTTTGAACCTAAAAGTACAAAACAATATACATGTATAGACAGGTTCAGTGAAATTGTCCACTTTTTGAAGGGTTTGTTAGCAAGGGAAAATTTAAGCTACATAAGCAAGTACTAACTCAGCGTCTGCTTGTTAAAATTTTGGTAACTTGAAAAGCAAGGGACTTAATTTTTATTTTCAAGTTATCAAAAAGTTTTCAAATTGTTAAGAGACATTAACAAAAAAATGTGCAAAACCATTAAGAGAAAAAATTACTTCCAATTTATCAATGGTATTCAATTAAAGATGAGAGCTGTAGTACAATAATACTTAAGGCGACGTATAGTTAATTTGGTCGCCACATGTTCTGATGCAAGATGTGTAAAATTAAAGCAGACCAATAGTCAGATAGATTTACCTATGTACTGTATTGCAATGTTTTAAATTAATGGTGACCTACAATCAAGAGTTCACCAACATGCTGCCTTTTGATTTATTATATTTCAGGTGACTCATGGTCAGTAAAGTGGAGTAGAGTTATGGTGTTTTACGCCCCAGTCAAGATTCTTTCACTTATTTCAAGGCGGTCAGTTCTGGGATGGTGGAGGAAACTGGAGTGCCCGGAAAAAACCACCGACCTTCAGCAAGTGAACTGACAAACTTTCTCACTCTAGGATCTGTCCTGAGTAGGATTCCAACCGGGGCGGTGGGAGGCACTGTGATCCGTAAGCAAGACCACTCAGCCACCGAGGCCCCTTAACGGTCAATAGAGTTCACAAATATACTGCCATATGATTAATAATACTTAAGGAGACCCATATTAATTGAGGTTCTCCCATGGACTGTCAGGTAATATTGCTAGTGTTTAATTAAGTCAGATTTGAATCTCAACCTGCAAGTGTCACTATCTCGCCACCAATGTTCACACTTGGGCAGATCATAGTGCGAGAAAGTTTGTCAGTTTCACTTGCCAAAGATCAGTAGTTTTCCCTGGGCACTTCAGATTCTTCCACCATCTGAGAACTGACCACCTCAATATAAGTGAAAAAATTACTTGACTGGAGAGTAAACACCCTTACTCAACTTGCCTAAATACATGGCAATCCACGAAATAAACTACAAAAGTGAAACATCAAATAATAAGCTAACAATACAAATTTCTAAGTCTAATACCATATAGCAGGAAATGTTAGTGGGGTGTTTATTTCGGCACATTTTGGCTGTTAGTTTGAAATCGCCAAAAATTAGAAACAATTCAGTGATTAATGTTTCCCCATAGTATAGTCTGAGTTCTGTAAGTACCCAACATGAAATCAAGTAGTGACTAGTTTTTACAAGATTAGTACTTATCTAAAGTTTGTAAATGTTTTATTGTTTTTAGAGCTACACACACACAATTATAACTTTTAACAATGAGTATTTTAAAGTCTTTAGAACCAAAATAAATTTTACCAAATAAGGATAGTCCAATAGTGGAGATTCTGGGACCATCTGTTTTAAGTGAGGCAAATGAGAGCAATTGGTAGATAATTGTAATCCGACTTTTAATACATCCAGTGACATTTAAACACCTTGATCAAGAGGAAAATACAATTCACCAACATTTCAAATTGCCAAAATTTACAATAGACCTCTTTTTTCATCACAATTGCCAAAATTTAAGATCACCAAAATAACCCACAATACTGTACTGTATCTAACCCAGTTTGGATTCAAAACATAACCTAACTACAACTCGCAGAGTTAAATAAGCTACCATAGTGGTTTGATGAACTGAAATGTAGTTACAGTAATATTTTAAATAGTATTTTATACTTACAAAATCTTCAAATGCCAGAATTTTTTCTTCTAAATCATCAGTGCTGACTTTATCGTCTTCTACTACACAGTTAATTTGTAATTTTTTAATTCCATAACCAACGGGAACTAGTTTGGCTGAAAAAATAAAACAAGTTGCTAAGTAAGATGTCGTTGCTACATGTATGAGTATGTTTTCCAAAGCATGCCAAGGGTAGGTGGTTTTCTCTGAGGACTCCAGTTTCCTCCACCATCCCTAAACTGACCACCAAGATATGAGTGAAAGAATCTTGACTGCCAAGTGCAATAGCATTAATCCAATCCAATGTAATCTTTCAAAGCAACAAAGAGTTTGACTTCCAGTATCTTGATTCAAATTTGGAAAAAGTTAAAATGGTGTGAAAAACAAAAACAATTAGGGACACCATAAAAATAAATGCAACCTGTTACATGATTACAATGTACTTTTCCCAGAAACTGTATGTGATTACAATGTACTTTTCCCAGAAGCTGTACATGATTACAATGTACTAATTTCAGAAGTTTACATGATTATAATGTACTATTCCCAGAAGCTGTATGTGATTACAATGTACTTTTCCCAGAAGCTCTACATGATTACAATGTACTATTCCCAGAAGCTGTAAGTGATTACAATGTACTTTTCCCAGAAGCTGTATATGAATACAATATACTAATTTCAGAAGCTCTACATGATTACAATGTACTATTCCCAGAAGCTGTACGTGATTACAATGTACTTTTCCCCAAAGCACTACATGATTACAATGTACTATTCCCAGATGCTGTACTTGATTACAATGTACTTTTCCCAGAAGCTGTACAGTGATTACAATATACTAATTTCAGAAGCTATACATGATTACAATGTACTTTTCCCAGAAGCTCTACATGATTACAATGTACTATTCCCAGAAGCTGTATGTGATTACCATTTACTTTTCCCAGAAGCTGTACATGATTACAATGTACTTTTCCCAGAAGCTGTACATGATTACAATGTACTATTCCCAGAAGCTCTACATGATTACAATGTACTATTCCCAGAAGCTGTATGTGATTACAATGTACTTTTCCCAGAAGCTGTACGTGATTACAATATACTTACATGCTCCCCAGACCAGTCCATCCATTTTAATGGTTCTGACATTATTTTCTAATTCTTTCATGTCCGTTTCATCATCCCAAGGCTTCACATCTAGGAGTAAACTTGATTTTGCTATGACTTGAGGTTCTACAAAATAATATAATATTCATAAATTCTATTCATGTCTTGGTGGCCAAGTGATCTAATTCACTTGTCATACAGATCCCAGCACCTCTCAACAATGTGCATTTGACTAAGACAGATATCAGAGTTACGATGTTTTGTTAGCTGCCTGCTAAAAGGTGGTTTGTTTTCTCTGGGCTCTTTGGTATCCACTGCTTTCCAATTACCCAGCTGAAAATGAAATATCTTGACTGGTTCATTAAACAGGAGGCCCATTGGCCTTAACAATCATAGTTTCATTTGTGCAAGTTTGGAAGGCCTTCACCTTGGTAATAATGTACACAGTTTCATTATGTTTGGCTCAGTGATTTTGGAAGAGAAGATTAAAATGTGTGCATGACAGATGACACACAATAGACAAAGATGGAACACAATAGTTCATCAGAGCTTTCAGATAAGGTGAGCTAAAAACCCTACTTCACTCCATTCAACATCTAAATTCAAATAAATTTGGAGTGATTTTTGCTTACAGCACAACATGTGCAATAGAGTTTTGATATCTGACAGTAAATAACACAGGATTTGACTTTCACCTCAGAAATTGGTAGCATAGCAAATGCATTATGATTTTATTAACTGCAAAACATCCTATATAAATTTTTTCTTATATACCATATATAACAATGACAATCAAAACAAGATCTTTCACCTACTCAGAGTCAGCATGCTAATAAAGATCTCTCTACATGTACTTCACTTTAGTTTAGACATTCAGTAAATCCACCACTGCAGTAGCTCAGTTGGTAGAGTGCTCACTCCAGAAGTGAAAGGTTGTGGGTTCGAACCCTGACCTGGTCTGACCCAAGACTTGAAAGTGGGTAATGACTGTTCTTTTGCCATACACTTGGCACTATGAAATGTGAGGCACGGTTCTTTCTGATGGGAACTTAAAATAAATGAGGTCCCGTATCAAGGTAGGCGTTGCACAATAGAGAACCCTGCTGTATAATGCCATCAGCGCAACGCAAAGGCAAAATTTCTGCACTTTCGTGTATAGCTGGCAAGGCACAATAAAGAACCCTGCTGTATAATGGCATCAGCCCAATGCACAGGCAAAATTACTGTACTTTCGCCTATACTGGCGACGTCTTGATATAAGTGAAATATTCTTGACTGGGACGTTAAATATTATTCAACTCAACTCAGTAAATCCTTGTTATAATGCCTTCGAAAACTTTGCTATTGTTACAATATTTGGAAGTTTATTTATAAATCTCCTTTGATCTATCAAACCGCTTTATAAATTTAGAATCTGATTGAACAAATGGTGGTGAAGAATTGAGGTTTTTATTTCATCAAAAACACTTTCCTTACTTTTGGCTTTTTTTGCTGCGTATTCCGCTAATCTTTTCTTTGTCAATGCATCTTCTTCTTCATCCTACAAAATAAAAGGATTGTAATGGATTAATGATGAGTTACACTTCAGACAAGATTTTTTCACTAATATCGAGATGGTCAGTTCTGTGATGGAGGAAGAAACTGAAGTGCCAAGAGGACACTACTGACCTTTTGCAAGTCAAATGACAAACTTTCTCACACTAGAATCTACCCAAGAGGAATAAAACTTTGATAGCAAGAGACACAGTGATCTGAACAGGCCTTAGATAGAATTTTTAATGCCACTCGGGCAAGTGCCTAGTTGAAGAAGAAAACCACTCGGCACTTGGAAATTTAACTTAGCACAGTCACCACATGAAAAACGACACTTTCTTTTCTTAAAGTACCACCAAAGCCTGTACCAATAAATATTGTTTTCAGACTCTTGTTTTCACTCTTCAGAATCAGCGGTAGTCTGATCAGTCAGTGTCTTCAAAAACTTTTTATCAGCTGCTTCATTTTTTTTTCATATGCACTTCAGACCACTTGACCACCAAGTCACCCCCACAGCTCACTAAGTCATTATGCCACAGAGTCACCCCCAAAACTCACTAGTCAGTATGCCACAGACAGTCACCCCCAAAGCTCACTGAGTCAGTATGCCACAAACAGTCACACCAAAAGCTCACTAAGTCAGTATGCTCTAGACAAATTCCACCAGTCACATCTTGTTTTCGGGTGAACCAGTCGATACTTTAGTGTTGAGAGCCAGACAAGGAAGCAGTTTCTTAAATTTTAATATCTTTTGTATTACTCACAGAGGTTTAAACAACTGACCTCCTAGATTTTAAGGGCCTTATGTATTTAAACTATCTGCTACTATCTAGATTTGTCAGTGGTATTTTATAACCCAGTCTAAGCCATCATTTCAAGAACAAGAGAAATGATTAGATTCTAATATAGAGCAATCAACAATAAGCACAAAAACCGACAAAATTTCTTACACTCTGTTATTCTACATCTAGAAATCAAACCTAGACAATGAGAAGCACTGAGCTCGGTCTCGAGACCACTTAGGTCACCTAGGCTCCTTTTTCTATAAACACAAAATTTATTGTGACAATTAATTCTGGGAAGTCACCACTTCGATATTCTTATACATGTACTTTCATTTTCTTATCTTTGGATGGTCAGTACAAATGAACTGAAATATACATGTGTCAAAACAAAATATTTATGACAGTTTTATTTTTGTATTTTGTTACTCTCACAGATTTTAAGTGGAAATAAAACAAATGTGAAAATATGCTGATTTACATGTATAAATATATGGCAAAACACATTGCGCATTTGGAGACACATATAATAGTTTACTTGCTTGGATTTTTTCTTTCTCTTGTGTATACAATGTACATGTAATTGATTATAAACAAAGCGTTTGCTGTAATATTTTCCTTTAGAAAGTCTGGGTAAGAATCTCCCACCCGATTTGTCAGAAATAAGCCAGGTTCTTCACATAAAATGTTGTTCGAATAATTTTTTTTAGTTTTCTTTGATTTCTAAAGATCCTGAGGCTCCTGTGGTGAAACAAACGAGAGAGAGAGAGAGAGAGAGAGAGAGAGAGAGAGAGAGAGAGAGAGAGAGGGAGAGAGAGAGGGGCTGTTTAATGTACATTCGTTTAATAAAAATGTTAAAATAACATGGCTTACAATTTTGTAATAATTTAAAAACAATGTTGCTATCAGCATAAGACCCGCTTACATGTCCCTTTGATAACTAAAATTTTTTAATTCGAATGCAAGCCTGACCCAGTTTAAACCAGATTTTTCGAGAACAGGTGAATGATGCATAACTCATGTTTACTCATATGTGAAACTCATGTCTAATTAACACAATGGATCACCGATGAGTACTGATTGATCTGGGCTGGTGTTTAAACAAAAAAACAATTATTGATAAATGGTATGTTTGATTACAGACATGAAATTTTTATGGCTTCTACAGATATATTTGTGTTTTATGTAAAGTTTTATTTTTTTCCCAAGAAAAAGATATCAGGTTTTCTTCCAATTTCGATTGGGAAAAGACGTCCGGTTTTCCAAGGTTGTTTTATGCTGAATATTTTGGTCAGAAAATTTTGTCCGGTTTCCAGAGTTCACTGGTTCCGGTTTATTAAGGTTTTCTTCATATATATATATATATATATATATATATATATATATATATAGAGAGAGAGAGAGAGAGAGAGAGAGAGAGAGAGAGAGAGAGAGAGAGAGAGAGAGAGAGCTTACATCACTTCCAAACAGATCAACCTCATCGTCGTCATCGTCATCGTCAGCTGCTGGTTTTGCTGGAGATGCGGCTGCAGCAGCAGATGGGGATGTGGCACCGGATCCTTTCTCAAGGGAAGTAACTCTGTTTTCTAGTCTCTGTACCATGGACCTTAAATCACCAATGACTGACAAAAAATGTGAAGAATTATCAGGCAACTGACATAAAGAAACAATTATAACACATGAAAATACATGATAGATCAAGTTTAAATCTATCTCCAAATATTGACCCAAGACTCCAATATCAAGCAAAGGGTTTAGCACGAGATCCAATACTGTAAACTCACAAAAGCATGCTGCAGATTAAATTTCACTTTTTTTTGTGGCCAAGTCAAACACACAAAGTTTAATGTAAATGAAAACTTTTTATTACCATGGCACCCAGCTGAATTTATTTTCACAAAACTCAGTTCCACGAAATTTTTTCCAACATTTTTTTTAATTCAAAATTGCAAAACCACGGAATTGTAAAACAATTATAGTTCTTGATTTGTTTCAGCATTTGCTTTTTATCATAACAACCAGTTAAATAAACAAAAGTCTAAAAGAAATTCTAATGTACGGACCTCTAAAAATACAAAATCAATGTTCCAATGCAATTCAACATTTTAGTTAAAATCATCGTCAAACTTATTAATAACAGTTTTCAAGTCAAATCAATGTCAAACATCCATGTTCTCGGTGAAAATCGTAGTTCAACATGTCATGCTTTAAGTCAAAATTAAAGTCTAAACCCATCTAATTTCAGTCATAATGCCTTCATCATTTTGGTTTGAATCCTACTTGGGCAAAGAAAGTTTTTCTGTTCACTTCCAAGGTCAGTGGTCCCCTCCCAGTTTTTTCCCCCAAACACTCCAGTTTTTTTCCATCATTCCAAAACTGACTGCCTTGATAAATAAGTGAAGGAATCTCGACTGGGGCATAAAAACCATTACTCAACCCTTTTCCACTCATGTCCAAGATTTTGAGTTTTCAAAGTTTCATCATACTAACAAACCTTTTTTAAGTTCCTGATTTTCTTTTTCTAGACTTGACACTCGGCTTGTAAGCTGTCCGTCTCCTGCGGCTCCTCCCGCTCCTCCCTGGAAGTATAATAAAAACATTTCAGTAGTGGTTAACAGCTTGTTTGATGTCATGTATCTTAAAACATCAAATTCATAATCACCATTTTTAACTGAAAGTTTTGCCACAATTAATGGCTTTGGAGATGAATTGAGGAAAGTGTATAAAAACCTTTTTTTTTTTTTTTTTTTTTTTTTTTTTTTTTTTTTTTTTTTGGGGGGGGGGGGATTTCAAAAAAGCATTGCAACAAGCAGGGTGGCAAGGGTATTTAGGAACATTAGAACAAGCTTTTACTCTACATGCACAATAAATATCATGCTGTTGTATATAACAAAGTCTGTAATAGATTCCAATACGTCTTGTTCATTCACTTCGACATAATGGAACCAATCGTGCTTACATAATAGCAAAAAGAAAATTAAATAGTTAATTGGGACCTTTTCTCATTTTAATGTCAGCTACAGAAACTTATCCATAATCAAAACTTCCTATATTTAACAAATATCAAGTAGTGGCAACTTAAAGCCAATTTAACTGGCTAAAATTATATGTTGAACATTACCAAGACCGTGACTTTAGGCATGTTTTAAAATCCACAGCTACAACATTTTTTTCACTAGGCAGATATTCGATTGTAGTGATCCATTAGCAACAGTCTCAAATGAAATCGTGATATAAAACATTATTAAGTACATATATATCAAATCTTCTTTTTTTTTTTTTTTTTTTTTTTTTTTTGGAAAGGGGGGGGGGGGGGGGGGGGAAGGGGGGAGTTGCTATCACAGTGGCCCTGATAATACCAATCCACTCTGATAATGTTTCTTAATATGGTTTTACTGTAGTGATAAGCCAGTCTCTGACCACTACTTAAAAACAGAGTAACACATTTTTATACAAAATGTCTTGACCCCAGTTTCACAATCATTCACTCAATGGAGTACACACTTGACTCAAATATTCCTATTTTTCTCCTATCAATATTTAAAAAAATTTAAATTTTATTAGACAATATTATGTTTTGTTTAACAAATCTACATTAAACAATTTTAATATAACATTAGATATTTAATTTTAACTGTGTAATGTCTTAAAATCTGATATTGAAATATTCCCTTATTTGAGTTGAGTGTACACTCAATTGAGTGAATGATTGTGAAACTTGGGCTCGACGGACCTACAGAAGTTTCAGATATTGTCAAAATACACATTCTTTGCAATGAGAATCATAGCTAATGCAATCACATCATGATATACAATGTCATGTATTTGGCTATTTATTTCAGAATTTTAATTTTTCTCAACTTATGAAAAAAAAAAAAATTTAAAAGGCTAAAAATAATTTTGAAAAACATAACAAAACCTGGCCACTGTCCAAAACACTTACCAACTTTCTATCACATGAGTGCTTGAAAATAAAAAACATGTTATAATTAAGTTGAAACAGTTAAATCTAGATTTACTGACACTATTTTTTCAAATAAATTTTGGCATTCTAAAGACGTTTGGTGTTAAATCAAGGGAGGTTTAGAAGAGCACTTCAGACTTCAAAATAGTGTGGCAATAAGTGAGGTGGTAAAACTATTGAGAGGTAAAAAAGCAAAATGGCAAATTTATCAAGAGGTATTTTAATATTGTTTTACTGTAATGATAAGCCAGGTGCAAAAGCCATCAGGCATAATAACCAGGTTTTACTGTGGCAATAAGCTAGGTTACAGTTATCAACAGGCAAAATAACCAGGGTTTACTGTGGCAATAAGCTAGGTTACAGTTATCAACAGACATAATAACCAGGTTTTACTGTGGCAATAAGCTAGGTGACAGTAATCAACAGGCAAAATAACCAGGTTTTACTGTGGCAATAAGCTAGGTGACAGTAATCAACAGGCAAAATAACCAGGTTTTACTGTGGCAATATGCTAGGTGACAAAATTATCAACAGGCAAAATAACCAGGTTTTACTGTGGCAATAAGCTAGGTGGCAAAGTTATCAATAGGCAAAATAACCAGGTTTTACTGTGGCAATAAGCTAGGTGGCAAAATTATCAACAGGCAAAATAACCAAATTTTACTGTGGCAATAAGCTAGGTGACAAAATTATCAACAGGCAAAATCACCAGGTTTTACTGTGGCAATAAGCTAGGTGGCAAAATTATCAACAGGCAAAATAACCAGGTTTTACTGTGGCAATAAGCTAGGTGGCAAAATTATCAACAGGCAGTTAAACCCTAATGTAAAATACTTGTATTGTTTTGAAACTCAAATTAGAACATATATGAATCTCAAAAGGAGATAATAAAATACATTCTTAATTTTCAGTGACCACACTTCTTTATCCTCTATTTAAAATATTTTTTTAAATTTATTGGATAACTATTTTTAGCTTAAAAGCTCTGTATATCAAAGCATACTAATATATTGCTTAAATTTATTCAACACTAGTTCTCTATAATTTCAATTTCATTATCATCATAACCCAGTGTAACTCACAGTTTATTTTCAATAACAATCATTACTTCACTTTAGACACAATCATTGTACAACTGAAGTCACACCAAAGGTCTGCACTTCAGTCCAATCAAATGTTGTCGTCAGTGGCAACCAGTTTGATTTAATCATTGCTTATCTCAGTCAAAACTAAACCTTAACCCGACTGAAACATACTAA
Organism: Tegillarca granosa; assembly: GCA_029721355.1. Lineage (NCBI taxonomy): Eukaryota > Metazoa > Mollusca > Bivalvia > Arcoida > Arcidae > Tegillarca > Tegillarca granosa. The sequence goes on along the minus strand of CM056610.1, from coordinate 20,209,006 downwards.
ACAGAAAACCAAGTTTTCTCAGGTCATTTATATAAATGTTTGTTAAACAAGGCAGTTAATGAGTTATGTTTTCCATTCTTTTTAAGTGTCCAGCTCGAGAGCAGGAGGTTGTGGGTTCAAACCCTTGTTGGGTCATATATCATAAGACTTTAAAATTTGAAAAATCTCTTCCTCCCCTGGTGCTGGGCATTAGGAAGTTAGCATATGGACTGGACTGGATAACCTAGTGCCAGGATGAAGGACTGGAGGAGTGGTATGCTTGTCTGCAGCATACTGAGCTAGCACCTTTCCAAAGAGAGTTGCCCTGAATTTGTGCTAGTACACAGCAGACCATGCTACACACTTGCATATCACATGCATGAATGGACATGTTCTTAGGTTACGGTATTTCAGAAAGATTAATAACTTTGCTCTTAGTTGCAAATAGCTAAAATAAATTGCTGATGCAGATGTTTAAGCAATATTACAACAACAATAACAATAATTCTTCTTTAGTCAAATAGAAACTGTTTATATAATTTTACAGGACAGAGTTTACTGTAATTTCTCTCTCTCTCTCTCTCTCTCTCTCTCTCTCTCTCTCTCTCTCTCTCTCTCTCTCCTTCTGTAAAGTAAATCTAGCAATTATGGACCAAACTTCCATTAATATAATTTTTCTTACATATACAATACATAGGTTTAACATACAACACAGATATATTAGAACTAAAACTAATGAGTAATTACAGTACAACAATTAAAACATTATACTACATGTTTCTACATGTTACATCCTTTTTTTTTTTTTGGTAAATGTATTGGGAGTGGAGTAATGGTGTTTTACGCCCCAGTCAAAATTTTTTCACTTATTTCGTGGTCAGTTCTGAAATGGTGCAGGAGACCAGAGTGCCTAGAGAAAAATTATCACCTTATGCAAGTGAACTGACAATCTTTCTCACATTAGGATCTGCCCCGAATGAGATTCAAACAGAGGCGATAAGAGGCACTGTGATCCGTAAGCACACGCTTTAGACCACTCGGCCACTGACGCTTCTACATGTATTGGGTCTGTGACCCTTGGAATTAAAAATTTCAAAATAAATGTTTTATTAGAATGTTTGTGAAAAAGTTGTATTTGAAATACATAGTAAAGAATCAACTACATTATACTTAATTAGTGTTAAAAAAAATCACTTAAATATTGGTTGTGAAAAATGGGAATGTGACCCATTTTTAGACCCAAATTCAGGAAATTAACAGCCCTGTATTCATTTTATTAAGCCATGCTTATATCAAAGCTACAATAATATGCATAGACTGAAAATAATACAAAAGATACGAAATCAGAACTGAACACATATGAACATTTTGCTTGATATGACTATTGAAAAAATCTCCTATCTATTCCCCTATCTTTACCGAAAAAAATCCCTTCTCAAAAAATCTGGGAATTACCGTAATCCTGTTGGTTTAAATACAATATAAAAATTTTTAGGCCTTGGGCAAAATGGAGCAATTGAGTACAGAAATGACATTCTATTGGCACTTTTAAACATCAAACCAAAAGCAAACATTCATCTGAATGCTTCAACATGCATCATTTTTCATATTAAAGCACCATGTGCAGACTCACATCCACGAAAACATCTCCTGAATCTCTGATTTTAAGTTAGATATATAAGTATGAAATTTGGAAATATTAAAATTGTCTGTGAAGCAAGCGATGCAGATTTTCCCTTTTGAAGCATTGTGAATGCAATCAATTCAAATAAAGACTGTGGTTGTTGTCATTTACCTTGTGCTATAGAAGGCAGTGTTAAATTTCCTTTTCGACTTAAGTTTGTGTAATTTTCAGGTAAAAATTTTGCATCAATTAACAACAGCTAATAAAACAAAATCAAATAACAAAAACAAAAGCAAACAAAAAGACTTGAATATATTTCAAGCTAAAGAAGTTAGAAATTTTCAAACAATAGTATAATGTATACAAAGCAAAAAAAAAGAAATGAGAGTAAGCACGATGCATTAAGTGAGCTAATATTGAACAATTCTAATTTAACTGATAATAGCAGTGTTGACACATTTTTGATGGTTATAATGACAATAATTATCAAAATTAAAATGTGATTGAGAATGAGAAGACTCCTCTATGCTAACCAATCACTGTAGCAGCATAATCTAGTTTTTTTTCACATTTTCATGTAAAAATGTAAAAATACTTTTGGTTTCTCTTTCTTTTGTGGGAAGGGGGGGTGTCTAAAAGTTGCAAGAAAAATTTGTTCGGCTAGTTTTCCAAAAGCAGTGACATGCTTATCAGAGTGTATGTCTAGGTTCAGACAGGGGAAATTACCCATTTATTTAACAACTATTATTTTTCAAAAACAAAATGACTGCTAGATGGAACATAGCTCATATCTCCTTCAAAAACAAAGTAGTTGCTACTGAGATCAAGGTAAATCTTTCCAAAAACAAAATGGATACTACAGGGTTAAAAGACTAGCATTGTTTCAATCAGATCAGATCTGGTTCAAAAACAAAATGGCTGCTAAAAATCAAGTGTTGGATCTCTTTCAAAAAAAGGCAGATCTGTTTTAAAACAAAATGGCTGCTACAGAGATCAAAGGTCAGATCCCTTTCAAAAAGATCAGATGTTTCAAAAACAAAATGGCTGCTAGAAATCAAGTGTCAGATCTCTTTAAAAAAAGGCAGATCTGTTTTTTTTTAAATGGCTGCTACAGAGACCAAAGGCAAGATCTCTCTCAAAAAGATCAGATGTTTCAAAAACAAAATTGCTGCTAGAAATCAAAGGTCAGATCTCTTTCAAAAAGGTCACATCAGTTTAAAGAAACAAAATGGCTGCTACAGGGATCAAAGGTCAGCATAAAGTATAAAGAAGGATCTACTCACAGAATGGAGAACTTTATGTATTTGTTGTCTGGCTTGAGCTATTTCATTAACAATTGTACTTTTACCAGGGTTGCCCTACAAAGACAAATTTCCCCAGTTTTATTCTGAGTAATGAATTGATATATCACCCTTTTTTAAACATTTAAAAACGACATATTTCTCTTTTATTTATTTTGAATACAAAACTAAATTTATGGACATTTGCCTTTTGTCTATGTAAGTTTTACAATATGGTTTTGGTTGCCAAAGTTCTCTGCTAAATTTATTATACCTTCAACATGTAATATTCTCTAACACTTTTGGATATGGAAAATTTTAACATCGCATTCTACTAAGATACTGCAATTTCCCACAAATGCTTCAAGGAACCACGTGGCATTGAAGTAGCCTCCACATGGTAAGGAAGTGGATAATTTAGATTGTCTCCCTTGGGTTACATTTAAAAAAAATTGAAACATCAAAACCGTTCCAATGGAACATTTATCATAAAGATATCATAATCAACTACATATTCTTTTCCACTGTTTGTTACCAAAGTAACAATATATACAAGTTTCTCTAGTAGCCAGGTAGACCAAAAACAAAGCCATCTTCCATACACTTTAAAAGTATTAGACAATTAACTTAACACTGGATGTCCACCTTCACATTTGATGCAAACACTGTCACAACCAGGGATACAGCTCATCTGGTACATCAAATAAATGTCAGAATAATTCAGTTCATTTTAACATCTAATCTAATGAACACAAGATGTCAGAAGTACAAAAAACCATCAAACAGAAGCTGTCTGAAGAAAGCATTGCTCACCTATACACATCTAGTCTATAAAAAATATAAAACAGGGAAATAGCAAAGCTCATCTACAAATCTTAGTCTACTGATACAACTGTTGTCAGATGAACCATATAACTAACCTTTATATCAAGTCAATCCATCAAGCACTTTCAAAAAACAGTAAAACTTAGGCCATGTAAAAAAAATTTCTCTGGTTCTCAGATACTTTTTTTTCAAAAAGTGGCAAGGTAGGTGGGTATTTTTTATTTTATTATTTTATTTCACAAACTTATGCACAAGGTAGGCATTTTATTTTATGCAAAATTTTTAATACATTTTATACATATAACTGTACTTCTGAATAAAAAGATATTAACCTAAGTTAGAGTGTAAACCATCTTTTGATATTTTCAATAATGCATCATTATGTAAATGTTTATGAAAAAGATCAATACAGTTTTGAATTCTAAGCATTATTTTTTTCATATATGAAAAGTGTATTAAATAAACAGTAAACAGTAAACAGTGATGTGTTTTTAGAACAATATCCAGGAAATGGGCTGGCATTGCTAATGGTATACAAAAACAAGCAATTACATGTTCTTTATCGCATAAAACTTGAACATTCACACATACAGTGACATAGAGAGAGGTAGTGTCTTTTAATAGTTCTAAGTCAGCATTTATAAAGCTGTTTTAACTGATAATCTTTCTCACATTAATTTTGGTCAATATTAAAAGATTCACAACCATATATATCAGCAGTGATTTTGCTATAGTTTTTAAAAACTACCTTCCACCTTTCAGATTGGGAAAATTTGGACCTTTTTTATGTCACATATTACGCTCAGAATTTTGAAATTCATTGCAAAGATTTTATATTGTGATAATATCTTACATTTTTTGTCTGTTAGAACAGTTTTGGACAACTGGATTTAACTTAAACTATTTGATTGTGTGTCACTGTTGCCTTTTGGGGAATTTTAGTTGTCAAATTGGGAAATTTTAGTCTTGTTTCTCAAGGGGAAACTACCTTTATTCGTTAGTAATTTTAGGCAAACAAAACCACTGATCAGTTACCTTCAAATATTTTGAACAAAAGTGTAAAATGTAAATACTGCATGCATACTTGGCACAATACAAAATTTAAAATGTGATTTTGAAATAACGACCAAATAGCTCAATAACCTCACCAATCTTTACATTTGGGAACATTTTTTCCATTCCATCAGATTTTGTTTTTCCAACAGATACATCAAATGTTAGTGATGTATTTATGGCAGGGTTATTTTCGGCAGGGATTTCATTTCCTTACATACCATTCAAAAGTCCATCACAAATTTTTTGTACGGTTAATTTGGACTTCACTGGCACAATTGTCCATGGTACTAATGTTTTCTTGTCAAAACTGAAAGTAAAGCTTCCTAAAATTGTCGCTTCATCGGCATTGGCGGCCAAATTCTCTGGAGCAGGTGCCATATTTTTTTTTTACACTAACACTTTCGGAAATGTAAATTGAAGTAATTTACCTTTCCTGAAGAGGAAAACTTACGAGGTATCCCGAGAACAACCTTTGCTCTTTACAATCTAGATCAATAAAGCGTTTTGAAAAATTCTACTTTCACTTTTGAGAATCTTAGTCATTGACGTGTTTGATCTTTATAGTTTATTTCCTGCCCAAAACAGCTGATCGCTGGATATTTTTTTTATTACACATTAAAATGGAGCAATTGGCGGCGAATTTAAGCATGCGGCGGTGTCTGAGAACCAGAGAATTTTTTTTACCTGGCCTTACCTTCACGTCTAGTCCATCAAACAACTATTGACAGTATAACATAGCACCTACACATGTATTCCATTAAAAAAGTTTCAGGAGAATAACTTTAGTCTGTCTAAAATCAAGTCCATCAAACAACAGCTGTTAGAAGAACAGTCTAACCCCACCCAACCCCCATCCAGCACATCTAGCCCATCAAACCAGAATTGGTAGAAAAACAACATAGCTTGTCTGAACAACTATTCCATTTAACAACTACTGTCAGTAACACAGCATAGCTCACCTGCACAAAAGCTTTCCTGTATTTTACATAGGAGTGACAAGAAGAAGGATATCAGAATCACGTCTATTATCCAATTGTAGCTTATGGAACCCATAATTCAAAAATATTTACATCACAAAAAGCTTAACACTAAATATATGATCAATTTTTCAATATAAAAATATGACAAGTTATTATAGCAATATAAAAACACACAAGCCTTATGTAAAAAGAATAAAATAGTTACATAAGTAGGGCACATATGAAATATCATTAAAATGACACACACATAAAAAAATTTAGATCTTATATTGGCTGAAGTTTAATTCATATAGGAGTCCCTACAACTGTGTTAGTACTTTTTAAGATAATTTATTGAACATCACACATTTTGTTTCGTAAAAAAAACTTCTTGGCCATGCATGTAAAGTGCAGTTCAAGACAAAAAAACTTCTGGTGGTTACTGTTTGCAATACAAATTATCATAAAAAAAGCCACCTTTCCAAGTTTTACATTTTCAATTCAAAATAAAGTAAAAAATATAATACACAAAACCTTTTATCAACTTGACCATTATTTAACTGATCAATTAAAAACTTTAATTTTTCTTAAATCAAACTGCACTTATCGGAAAATGTTTGAACCATCAACCATCACTTCACCTTGATATGAAATTGTTGTAAATTCCTGAAATAACTTATTTATACATAAACATATCCAAAATGCAGCTTTGTCTGAATGTTCCAGGGGTATCAGTGTATATGAGGAATCAAAAAAAAAAAGGAGAACAAACTGTCTTCTTTTACAAGAGTCAATCATTTTCTGAAATTACAAAATCCTTTTTAAAAAAGGAATTGGATTTTTTTTTAAAAAATGATAAGTGGTTTAATTGTATTTCGCCAGGGAAAATGGGAATGCTGGTAATGTTTTACTCAAACATATGGTATATACTTTTTAATACAATATAAATATTCATAGCAATTTTTTCCAAATACTCTCTTTAACATTCAAAAAATATATATATTTCAATTTTCACAGACAAAAAGATTACACAGTACAAATAATCAATATATCTGCTAGTTATCAGTAAATATATAAAATTAAGATCTTAATCTGTCAATCCATAAAGACTTTAAGTTGTAAAAAAAACAGGGGCAGACAACTCTATTTACCTGGGATGAAGAAGATGTGGCTGTTCCAGCAAGTTTTTGTTGATATAAAGCTTCTGCTGCTTCATATTTCTGTTGATCTCTCCAAGTGGAGTCTAAAAGTAATGGATGTGCAACTGCCATTCTAAAAAAGAACAAAATTTGAGTCATTATACTAGGTTGCATGAGTTTGATGGTAGATTAGGCCTAACTTAAAAAATTCTTTGTTTGCTGTTTTCCGACTCATGCTGTCCACATGTGGGTAGGTAGGTAGGAAAAATTTTTATTTTTTTTTTTTTTTGAAAACTTAATCTATTACACTTCTGAAAAAGGTTAAATTGGTTGCAAATGTCTCTTTTAAAACACATTTTACATTTTTTTTTTTTTTTGCTAACTACAGTCTTCTTTGTTTCTCCTTGTGTCTTCTCCCATGGAGAAAGTGGAATTTCCTCACTAATGTTTAAACCTGCTCGGGTTAGTGCCCTTTCATACTGTTTTTTACTTTGTAAAAGCCAAAAAAAAAAAAAAAAAAAAAAAAAAAAAAAAAAAAAAAAAAAAAAAAAGGGAATTGATGGCAATAAATTTTTTTGGGTAGGGGCATTTCAAGTGGGTCGGGCGGTCAACGGCAAACAAAGTTAATTTTATTTTAGGCCTTACATGTATATCAATCTGGTTGTTATAGTACTATTCTAAACAAAAAAAAAATTATATTTTCACTAATACAAAAAATTTAAACAAAATATTTTTGACATGTTCTTTAATTTACCTTTAAATCATTTCACAGAAATGTCAAAATAGCTTAACATGTCATGCTGATGCATTCATTCCTTGCCAATTCGGATTTTAGTATGGACCTTTACCTTTAAATTATTTCACAGAAATGTCAAAATAGCTTAACATGTTATTTTGCTGATGCATTCATTCCTTGCCAATTCAGATTTTAGTATGGACCTGGACCATGTGACCAGCCTCAAATTTAGGGCATAACAAAAATGTAAACAATGATCGACTGCATAGTGATAGGAAAGGGTCGTAATTTCAACTATTTTACATTTATTTTCAAGCTTATACCTGTATCAAATAATTTGTTTTAAATGAATACATAAAATGACATCTCAATATCTAAATTAGATTTCATAAAGAATTCTTGGTTATGTTAGGTGAGAGCAATAACGAGAAGCTTCTTACTAGGGGAAACCACTGCAGTAGCCCAGATGGTAGAGTACTTGTTCATAAGTGGAAGGTTGTGGGTTCCAACCCCAGCCTGGTCTGACCCAAGACTTGAAAGTGGGTAGTGACTGTTTTTTCAACAAGCACTCAACATTACAAAATGAAAGTCACGGTTCTTTCGGATGGGGACTTGAAATAAACAAGGTCCCGTGTCACAGCATGGCATGATTAAGAACCCTGTTGTATAATGCCATCAGCACAACACTCAGGCAAAATTTCTGCACTTTCGCCTATAGCTGCTGATGTCTTGATATAAGTAAAATATTTTTGACTGGGATGTTAAACACCAGTACTCAACTCAACTCTTACTAGGAAGTGGAGTGGAGTAATGGTGTTTTACGCTCCAGTCAAGATTCTTTCACTTATTTCAAGGTGGTCAGTTCTGGGATGGTGGAGGAAACCAGAGTGTCCGAAGAAAACCACCGACCTTCAGCAAGCAAACTGACAAACTTTCTCACACTAGGATCTGTCCCGAGTGGGATTCGAACCCAGGTGGTGAGAGACACTTTGATCTGTAAGCATGACCTTTAAACCACTCGACCACTGAGGCATCTACCTCTTACTAGGGGAAAAGTAAAATAGAATATATGTCTTTAACTACCTGTAGACTGACTGATTTTAATTTTATTTGAATTTTTCAACTTATATTACACAAAATATACAAAAATAAATCTTATAGTTGATGAAATCTTGAATTTCGTCAATCAGATTCACTGTGCAGTTGTCACATCAGCAATGTTTTGGGCGATTTTTTAATTGTATAAAATGCATTTACAATGTTTTTAATTGTTTCTATGATTGAAAAACTTAAAAGAATCTAAAATGACATTTTTATTCGAAAACATTTCAAATGATCATCAAAAACGAGACCTAGCAGTTCATTGTACATATGTTCATAAAAGAGGCGGTATAAAAAGTGCATTAATTTCAGTCACGTGGTGATGAGTCACATGACACTTCGTCTGAAACATTGTATCAAGAAATGCCGTATTTCATCATATTTAGGACATTTCAGTCAAAATTTAAATGTTAGTTCAGGTACAAAAGGAAATACCAAATGCCATTTAAGCTGGATTCATTCACCCCAGTGAACAGGGTTGATAACATAATACAAGACTGGTCACCTTTGCCCCTATATTTTCTATACTTGCTGGTATAATTTAATCATGTGTACTAATTCATCCAAAAAGTATTCTATTGGTTACAATGTTACATTCTATTTAAAATTCAAGTATGTCATGATAACCCCCAACCTGTCCATGTGTGCATGCGCTTGTTAACAAGGTAAAAACCAATGGAACATAGCAAGTTACCCAACGCCGAAAGGCAAAAAATTATCAAATTATAAATGCCGGTAGATCTAAATATATTTTGTTCAAAATTAAAAAACGGGAAAAAAAATCTAACTCATTTAATGTTATCCGTATCAGTTATAGTCAGATTAATTGTGCAAAAATCTACAGTTATGGAAGGTGTCATATCAATGATGGGGTTGTGGATTCTGAAAGACAATTTTATCAACATGACAGATTTCCCTAAAAATACTTTTACATGAACCGGGCATTTTGTCTGGATATTTTCATTTAAAATTTTATAATTTATTTTAATGTCTCTATACTGACATAATGAAGGCCAGCGACCTGCGTAAAATCAAGAAAATATTACACACTTTGTTAATGTGGCGATTCGGACACAATCCCCCGTGAAAAAGGAAGTAGCACGTTGAGATTATTTATAGTTCCGCAGTGTTAATTATTTTAAAAGAATCAAAATTTGTTTTTATTGGTTTTATCTTTATTCTGAAAATAAATTAAATTTATTTAAATAACTTTTATTTTAAATCAATAAAATTTTATAGTTATTTTAGCTGCGGTATAAAATTTTTAACCCAAGTGATTTAACTAAGGGCAATAACCAAGACACACAACCCGGGAAAACCATGGCAGACAAAGATGAAAAACACTCGGGTTGCGTTCTTCCTCTTTCTAGAATCAGAACAATAATGAAGAGTTCACCAGACGTCTCAAGTATCAGCCAAGAAGCCCTCTTTCTTACAGGAAAAGCAACAGTACGCAAGCATACTTAAAAATGTTTTACAATACAGGCACTTTTTTGTCTTCGATTCTAAACTTCGTGGGAAGATAACGTTCGTGCCATTTTGTTTATACATGGTTTTATTCCCAGAAAGCATACTTCACAGAAACGAAGTAAAACGGTGTTCAAAACTTTATTAGATAACAAAAATATTAAAAGATCCTTGTGTTACCAAAGTTGTGCATAAAGTATGAAAATTTTGATCTTGTCTTAAATAATTTTCTTTTCAGTTTTATTTCACGATCATTCATCATTCCTGTTATAAATGCTACCAGCATAATATGTTATCAGAGTAATACAAATATTAACTGTAGTTTGCGGACTCTTAACTTATATCACCACACATACACTCTGGTCCATGTGTAGCGGAGTCGGCTTGATAGGTAGCTCAGTCAGTAGAGCATCCAGCTAGTATTGCTGCATTTTTTGCTTCCCTGTTAAATTTGGGGACCCGCCTAACACCAGGAATTTACTGACCAACAGGTTAGTCCCAGGGTGGAACCTGGTGGTTTCAATTCAAAGTGGTTGAATCCAAAAAAAAGGGAAGAGAGGAATGTAGCAGACTTGATAGGTGGCCAGGTAGCTCAATCGTTGGAGCATCTTGCCAGTATTGGGAAGGTCCTGGGTTCCAGTCCTGTTTTGGTCACTGCATTTTCCCCTTTCCTGTTAAACATGTTTTATCAGACTATTGGGTATGGGTAACTGATCAGTGATTTTGCTATGGTTTTTAAAAACTACCTTCCACCTTTCAGATTTGGAAAATTTGGACCCTTTTTATGTCACATATTACGCTCAGAATTTTGAAATTCATTGCAAAGATCTTATATTGTGACAATATCTAACATTTTTTGTCTGTCAGAACAGTTTTGGACAACTTGATTTAACTTAAACTATTTGATTGTGTGTCACTGTTGCCTTTTGGGGAATTTTAGTTGTCAAATTGGGAAATTATAGTCTTATTTCTCAAGGGAAAACTACCTTTATTCGGTAGTAATTTTAGGCAAACAAAACCACTGCTGATTATTTCTTGACCATAGTGTTGTTTTATTGACAGGAATTGTTTGTACAGAATTTAGCCAGAGTATCACTGGAAAATAGTGACAACAAAAGGATTGTGGAATATAAAGATTTGGCTGAAGTAGTGAACACTGAAGATACACTACAGTTCTTACAGGGTATGTATGATACAGTTAAACCAATCTCATTCATCCTCCTATTCCCTGTAAATTAAAACTGCCTTTTCAAACTCTTGAAACTAAAACTTTATTATGTCACCTCCTTTTAACAAATGTAGTCTTATTCTCCCTCATAAGGTAAAACCATGTATCCCTGCCCCTGTAGCTGAAACCATCTTATCTAAACCACTGTCAAATTTGAATTATCTTGCCCTCTGTAAACTGAACCTGTCTTATTCTTTTACCTGTAATCTATACCTGTCTTATTCTTCCACATGTAAAGAAAAAATTGTCTTATTCTTCCAATGTAAACTAAACCTGTCTTATTCTTTTACCTGTAAACTAAACCTTTCTTATTCTTTCACCTGTAAATTAAACCTGTCTTTTTCTTCCACCTGTAAACTAAACCTGTCTGATTCTTCCACCTGTAAACTAAACCTGTCTTATTCTTCCACCTGTAAACTAAACCTGTCTGATTCTTCCACCTGTAAACTAAACCTGTCTTATTCTTTCACCTGTAAATTAAACCTGTCTTATTCTTCCACCTGTAAACTAAACCTGTCTGATTCTTCCACCTGTAAACTAAACCTGTCTTATTCTTTCACTTGTAAACTAAACCTGTCTTATTCTTTCACCTGTAAACTAAACCTGTCTTATTCTTCCACTTGTGTAAACTAAACCTGTCTTAATCTTCCATCTGTAAATTAAACCTGTCTTATTCTTCTACCTGTAAACTAAACTTGTCTTATTCTTCTACCTGTAACCTAAACCTGTCTTATTCTTCCACTTGTGTAAACTAAACCTGTCTTATTCTTCCACCTGTAAACTAAACCTGTCTAATTCTTTCACTTGTAAACTAAACCTGTCATATTCTTCTATATGTAAACTAAACCTGTCTAATTCTTCCTCCTGTTAGCTAAACCTGTCTTATCCAACCCACTGTAACGAAATCTTCCTTATCTAACCCCCTGTAGCATTAACCCATCTTCTGCAACCTTCATATTTTATCCAACACATTGTAGCCTAGACCTGTCCTTCTGTAAACCATATATATATATATATATATATATATATATATATATATATATATATATATATATATACATATATATATATATATATATATATATAACTTAAATCTGTTTTATACTCTCCTATTAACATTTACTGTCTTTTACATATATGCTTAAAAGGCTTCTGTAATTAAATCTACTTGAGTTACTAACAAATACTAGAAGTAAACCATAAATATGCTCTAGTGTATTTCCTGTAAATTGTTAAGGTTGGATGATTGAATAGGGTTTTGATTCTCAGTCAAGAATATTTCACTTATTGAGATGTCACCAGCTATAGACAAAGTGACAGAAATAATAAATTTTGACCTTTGCAATGTGCCCTGGGTAATGTGCAGAGAAGGTTCTTTGTTGTGCCACATCTATCATGACATGGGGCATATGTTTTTCAGGTAACCTCAGAAGGACCCCATGACTTTCATTTTTAAATGCCAAGTGCTTGACAAAAGAACAATAACAACTTTTTTTAAGTTTTGGTCATACCCAGCTAGGGTTCAAAGCCAACCTCCCAAATACGAAGAAATTGTTAGGGATAGTACCAGATCAGCAATTTTGTATATTATATTGTGTACTATGTAATGTTTTATTTTAAACTTTTTCTGTATTTATTCTATTAAATAGATATTATTCCTAGAAAAATCACAGCAAGGGCATATTTAGAAATGATTAAAAATCTAGATGATGAAGAGTCATGAAATTAGGACTGTTGTTATGGAAAATTTTTCAACAAAGACATCACACCTCATTAGAACAGAGAACTGGTTATTAAAGTACTGGTAATCTTAATATGGGCACTACTTCCTGTCATGAGACAATATTGCCATGGTGATATGCAATACAAAAGATTCAGTTATATGAATAAATGTTAATGAGTATAATGTGTTAATTAAAATATATAAAGAGAGAGAGAGAGAGAGAAATCTACTGAAATTGAAATATATATTGTATATATATTTTTTCTATAGTAAAGTGTGTGTCACAAGAATTTAAAGATGTTTGTTGTTATGTTTATTTCATACGTCTTATAAAAGGTAATCATATACTTGTATCATTATATGTGTATATGCAGTAGAATTATATAAAGGTATTGGGTTATATTTTTTAGACCCTAAAGTACTTTTTATTGTAACTGCCTGAAATATTTAGATGTTGCATTAAAGCACCATTTTTCCAAAAAAAAGAAGAACATCATCATCATTAAATTGTTGAAAGTGTCTGATATGGTATTGCGAGATGCAAAACTATGTTGAAATGTATATAAAATTGATGAAATAAAAATAGACATCAGATTTACACTTCTTAGTTTTCATGTTATAACAGCTGATACAGTGATTTTTATTTGTAAAGATATGCTTTGAAATAATACTCTAGTCTCTCATCATTAGTTTTAATGATTGATATCATTTAACTTTCAAAACTTGTTCAATGAACAAGAGGCCCATGGGCCTTTTTGCTCATCTGAGGATATGTCCAAAATCGTTTGCAAAGTACATTAGACAATAACTAATTACAGAAACTTCTCAGGTGTTTGCCAGTTTGGAACTGCTGCAATACTTAATCGGATTTATCTGCCACAGTTCATTTATAAATATCTAAAATGCATGTTGTAACTAAAGTGCAATGGATAATTTCCAGATGATTAACTGTTTCATTTTACTATACAGTTATGACCTTTACCTTTTAGCATATGACCTTGAACCATATACATGTATCAAAATAAACATGTCAATACCTGTAATATTTTAATATGAACTTGAGTTTAAATGTTTGACCTTGAACCACATCAAAATCTTCATCATCATATCAATACCTACAATATTCTTATATACATGCCTATACAAAATGTAAATAGTTTTCAAGCTAATTAACAATTTCAGTAGACTTATGCTGCTCCGATCTTGACCTTTGAACGTATTACCTTGAACCATATATCAAAATGATCATCATGACTACACAGTATTATAACATACATGCCTTTACAAAAAGTTTAGTTTTCAAGATAATTAACAATTCACTCTTCTTATGCACCTATGACTTTGACCTTTGAACATATGACCTTGAACCATACATCAAAATGATACTATACTGTATATAGCCAATTCCTTGAATGACTTCTTTTCTGAAACAAAAGCCAACATAGCTTACCGGTAATTTACTTTCTGGTTTACTTTTGAGCCAGTTGCGATTTCAAAATGGGTTTTATTTAGTTTTGACTGTGATGGATACAGATAATTGAGTGATTGGTATATTATAGCTGAAAACGGATCTCGCTTATCGAATGTGACTTTTACACCCAGAGTAAAGAATATTGTACTTATATCAGGTTGTCACCCCCTACAGCATTGGCAGATTCAAAGGGTTGGTTTCAACCCTCCTTTAAAATTAAAAGGACAACGAAAGAGAAAAATGTGGCCAAAAGATCCCCAGAAATATTAAGAATTCATCTTCGCCCGGGCTTTGTTTCCTGGACCCATAACAAGGCTCTGCCTTGGACCTGCTGAAGGTTTTAGCGGCCCAAAGATCAATGTCGTTAGGGGACTTTAGCCTTCAACGCTCCCAATATCTCATGATCAAATTCTTAACCCCCCCTCCCTCTTTCATAAAATTCTGGATCCGTTCTAGGATGGTTGAGGACACAGTATGACCCAGAGAGAATCGCGAACCTTTTTGCAAATCAAGGAAGTGAAAAACTTTATAATTTAAACCTTTGCTGTATTTTACAGAAATAGATAAGAATTTGGTTTCACAAATATTTTTTCTCAAAAAGTAACAGAAAGCAGTTTGTTGACGTTGAAAATGAAATCAGAAATACATGTACAATAACTTTGAAAATAACATTGTCTTTTACTTATATACGAGATGAACAGACTTTCCAGTTTATGCTTCATTTCAGAATTATAACCTTTGTCATGCATAAGTGTAAAAATCATGACTTGGGGCATATGGACAGCCTTTATAAGCAGGATATGACTGTCTGCTAGCAATTTCTTTTATTTTAAAGGTCGGTTAAGATGGGTATTTTTGTGAGATATCAGCAGTTTTTGAGGTGTTTTTCACGAAATGAATTGTTTTTGGTAATCCCAAAATATGTCAAGTTCATGCAGTGCAAGTTCTGTGTTAGTGTCACATATCTGCTTGGTATAAGTACATATTTCATAGCCTTTAGAATACTTAGTTTAAACTTGTCCACAAAGGTGCAGAAAGCCCTGTTTGTGGTGTATTTGTTAATACCACTACGGTAACGAAGGTTATAGTACTCAGTTGGTAGTGTGCTCGCTTCGTATATTGGAGGTCGAGGGTTCGAACCCCGATCGGGTCTGACCAAGATTTAAAAATTGAGAATGACTGTTCTTTCGCCATTTAGAAATAAAGGTCACGGGTTCCTTAGGATGAGACCTTTAAAAGCGATGCCCCGTGTCACGGCAGGCGTTGCATGTTAAGAAACCTCTCTGTACATTGCCCTACGCGCACTGCAAAGGTAAAAATTTCAGCCACTTCACCTATAGCTGGTGACGACTCTGATATAAGTGAAATATTCTTGACTAGGATGTAAAACCTCATTAAATCAATCAATCTATATAAAACGAAGCAAGTTGCTTGCAAATAAATTGTTGACTCGGGGATTATATTGAAGCTTATAATTAGGCTTAACAGGGTTCTCAAAATCTTGGATTGAAATCACAATATTGTTAATAAGTATGTTGTCGCTGTATCCAATATAAGCCTGAATATACAACAGTACAATTCCTTTCATACCCAATTATGAATTATGGCGAGTGTTAAATTATAATTTCTTAATCAGTTACTTCTATATGTAGAAGATGTACAAAAAAAAGTGTCTAATGTGATCTGACAAGCCAAAATGTGCTTACTTTGCCTATTGACAATTAGCCGTCAAGTTAGATCTAAAATGAAACAGATTTCCGGTATCGTCTGGTAGTCTTGTTTTAAAATACTTTGTAGTGCATCTAAAATGCAGTTAACTTTATCAAAGTATTAGAATTACTTCATTACACTGTTTACCCTTCCGGAGCACCCGACCTCACTTTCATGTTAAAAGTTCGCGTGTTTAACTTGAATTGCCAATTTTAATAGTTTTACATGTAGCTTTTGGGGTTGTGATTTGAACATGCACCTGGTATGTTTGTGTTCGATTCCACAAGCTCTTAATCCGTTATAACGAGTAGCAGTGTCATATATTTTTTAGAATTTTTTTTTTTTTAAAAATCATGACGCAGGATGACATTTTTAAAGGTATCAGATATTTTTTAAATATAGATAAATAACTTGTGTAACGTTTAAATCGTAGGATGCTACGTGCATACACACCTTATAAAGTCCAGACTCAAGAGTTAAAAACCAAAAATTATTCAAGCGAAATATTATTCACAAATCATTGAAGATAATCTAATCGGACGTGAAATATTTTCAAAAGGAAAAGTTTATCACTATTAATAAAACCCCGTTAATAAGTGTGAAAGTTTAAAGAATTTAAATAGAAATTCGTTGAATTGGTAAAAATCTTAAATTCAATATACCCTCCTTTTTTGATTCTGATCAGTTTGAATCATTTTGATATATTTTAAATACATTTTATTGTATAAGTAAATCGAATATACAAAAACTCCGTATGAAACTGTTACAATGAAAGGGTTTGGCTCCCGTTCCAAATCAAAAAATATATATTGGTGATTTTCATAAAAAATCATTACATTTTAAAATATATGATCGAAAATTCATTAGAATATCTTGTAAACATGACGTAAATTAATGACAAAAACGTATATAAATATTATTTATATTTTCTGTTCCTATTTATCAGCTGTTTCTAGAAAAATTATTTCAAAATAATTTTAAAGATGGGAATATTAGGATTTAAAATATTGATATTAATATTGTTAATCAGCATCGAAAAGACATTAGTGGAAGGTAACTACAATTATTATTATTATTTTTATTATTATTTTTATTATTTCTTCTTTTTTTATCTTTCTTTTCTCCACAAAAGAAAATGCTTTTTTTATAATATAGTTTTATAAAAATTAGCTCAAGAAATTAAAAGACAAAACTATTTAAACGTGGCTATTTAATTAATTTTTTTTTACTGTCATATGCTAATTTTTGATATTTATGAAATAAATTATCCTAAAATTAGCACATGCTAATTTTTGGAATACTTTATATAATCATATTCCATCTACACTTGTCTATTATCAACGAGGACATTGCAAATGTCAGATGACACTTTTTGAATTTAATCATAAAAATACATTCAAAAAATGGTATATGACAATATGTCATATACCACTTTTTGAATGTATTTTTATGATTAAATTTAAAAAGTGGTATATGACACAAGCGTCGGCTTATCAAATAGTTTTATTGCCGTCATCACAGTATTGTTGATAAGATATGATGATGTCGCTGTATCATTATTCCCCGATTAAAGTTCCAGGCCCCAGTTTCACAATCATTTCTTAACTAAGATTCCTTACCTTAAATTAAACTTTTTGTTGAACTCCTGATAAACATTTTTTGACAAAACACGATTAAATGTTCTTAGCTTGAAGTGATCTTCCAAAATGGCACCATAAATTCTTGATTATTATAAAAATTCATAAAGTTATTAAGATTTCAAATTTGTTTAATTTAACATAAATGAAAATCATAGTTAAAGAATGATTGTAAAATTTCGGTAAGGTTCTTTTCATTCCGAGTTTTGATCCAAAGCGTAGCCGGAGACAGGAGGGGCTTGCTCTTCCGGAGCATCCGACCTCACTTACCTCGTGGAAGTTTAAGTGTTTAACTTAACTTGCCAATTTGGTTTGGTTTTTTGGATTGTAATTTGAACACCGACCGATATATTGCTGTTTGATTCTGCGTTGACTTAGAAGTTTTGGTTAAAGACATAACCTCCAAACCCGGAAAGTTCAAACCCCCGGCCCAGTCTGACCAATACTTGAAAATTGGTAATGAGTGTTCTTTTACCAAGCACTCGGCATTTATAAATGAAAGTTACGGGTTCCTTCGGATTAGACCGTAAAAACCGACGCCCCGTGTCACAACAAGTGTGACTAGTTAAAAATAACCCTCCTTGCTATTCGCGGCTTGAAAATGTTAAAAATTTAACTTTTCTGCATATTCTGCTTGTTCTGATGGGAAGGGAAATGTAACATGACTTTGTCGGAAAAAAATTGTACACTTGAATTTTCATTTGTAGCAGCAGCATGCGGCACGAAGACAGTTGGAGCGACACCTACTGGTAATAACCAAGATGTTGATACAAATACAGGTAACACGCACAAAAAGCCTGTAGGAATAAATTAACAATATTCCTTAATGTGTTTATAAGTATTTTAAATTGAATATAAAATGTATATAACAATTGTAGCATGTTCTTTGCACTAGAAGTACGACGTAAATAACCGAGAATGCTTCGTAAGCAACCGTATTCTACCGATAATAGGACGTAAACAAAGGAGAATGCCACATTATCAACCATATTCTATCGAGAATTACCATATTTTACCGATAAAATGCGATGTAAGCAACCAAAACTTGAATGAGACGTTAACAACCGAAAATAAGAAGTAAAAACAGAATACTACATAAACAACCGTATTTGTACGGCGAATACGACAATATGACGTAAACATCCGAGAATACGACGTAAACATCCGAGAATACGACGTTAAAATCCGAGAATACGACGTAAACATCCGGGAATACTTTATATACATCTGTGTTCTCTCGCGAATACGCAAAAAAAAAAAAAAAAAAAAAAAAAAAAAAACGTAAAATCAGAGAATACTATTAAAACAACCGTATTCTACCCGACAAAAGAGTAAAGTAATGAAATGGGGAAAACTACATATTGAGACTTCAATCATGAAACTACCGACTTTAGACGGATACTTGACAAAATTAAACAATTGTATCAAATTTCAAATGTAATTTTGTCCTTTTATGTTATATTTGCATTTTTACAGTTATAAGCCTAATGTTCAGGGTTCTTTTCTCGAAATTTGTCGATTTTTTTCGTTTGACTGCGTTGCTTGCGTTGCTTGCGTTGTTTTCATTTGTCATGTTTGTTATTTCGTTACTCTTGATGTCAGATCAAGCTCAAGTTTTTACTAATTTATTGCTCTTTTTAAAAGCATCCAATTTTTTTTTTTTTTTTTTTTTTTTTTTTTTTTTGTCTTTGGCAATTTTAGTATTTGATTTAGTATTTCTTACAAATACAACGGATATTTTCAAACTTATCAGTTATCTGACAATTAATTGGTGTCATTTATAATCTAGGTGAGCGATAATGTTTATAAGCGTCTTGATTGCTCTTAGTCCATTGGCCATTTTCGCGAAAGGCGACAATCAAATTATTCAGTCGTCATTATCGCCGTCAGTATTGTCAGTGATTAAATTTAGATATTCACAATAGTCTTATTTCTTATGCCATATCTATATACAAATAAATAGAAATAATAATAATAAATAAATAAATTAATTAATAATAAATAAATAAATAATAATAATAATAATAATATATAATAATAATAATAAACCCTGCAGATTTTCATTATTTACAGAATATGCTTTTTCATATTTTAGGTAGTGCTTATGTGACTGCGTATAAATTTGAATGTTGTGGTGTGGTGAAAACTTGGAGTTTTTACCCTAAAGCTACCGGTACCATCAAATTACAAGTCTGGGAAGATTTAGGAACAGGTTCCTATAAACTTAAAGGAGAAGACTCGTTTCCACTTTCAACAAGTAATTTAAATATATTTTCTCAAGTCTCACACGATTAAACCAAAAATGTTTTTCTCCTCAAATGGCGACATTCTAATGTAAGTGAAATATTTGTTCATCCTATCGTTCATCCAACCAACCAATAAATCAACCTTCCAACCATCCAACCGACCAATCAATCAATCAACCAATCAATCAATCGATAATCAAATAACCCTTTTCCATAAAGTGTTCTGTGACGTTATAACCTTTTGTTCTATTTCATTTAACACCACTTGTTCTGTGACATGTACCACCATTTGTTCTGTG
This sequence comes from Tegillarca granosa, assembly GCA_029721355.1. Classification (NCBI taxonomy): domain Eukaryota; kingdom Metazoa; phylum Mollusca; class Bivalvia; order Arcoida; family Arcidae; genus Tegillarca; species Tegillarca granosa. The sequence continues at coordinate 20,188,526 of CM056610.1, read as the reverse complement.
ACGTGTAAAACCATTTGTTCTGTGTCGTTTAACGCTATTTGTTCTGTGACGTGAAAAACCATTTGTTCTATGACGTATAAAACTATTTGTTCTGTGACGTTTAACGCTATTTGTTCTGTGACGTGTAAAAACCACTTGTTCTGTGTCGTTTAACGCTATTTGTTCTGTGACATGTACCACCATTTGCTCTATGATGTGTAAAACTATTTGTTCTGTGACGTTTAACGCTATTTGTTCCGTGACGTGTAAAACCATTTGTTCTGTGTCGTTTAACGCTATTTGTTCTGTGACGTGTAAAACCATTTGTTCTGTGACGTGTAATACCATTTGTTCTGTGACGTGTGAAACCATTTGTTCTGTGACGTGTAAAACCATTTGTTCTGTGTCGTTTAACGCTATTTGTTCTGTGACATGTAAAACCATTTGTTCTGTGTCGTTTAACGCTATTTGTTCCGTGATGTGTAAAACCATTTGTTCTGTGTCGTTTAACACTATTTGTTCCGTGACGTGTAAAACCATTTGTTCTGTGTCGTTTAACGCTATTTGTTCTGTGACGTGTAAAACCATTTGTTCTGTGACGTGTAACACCATTTGTTCTGTGTCGTTTAACACTATTTGTTCCGTGATGTGTAAAACCATTTGTTCTGTGACGTGTAAAACCATTTGTTCTGTGACGTGTAACACCATTTGTTCTGTGTCGTTTAACACTATTTGTTCCGTGATGTGTAAAACCATTTATTCTATGACGTGTAAAACCATTTGTTCTGTGACGTGTAATACCATTTGTTCTGTGACGTGTAAAACCATTTGTTCTGTGTCGTTTAACACTATTTGTTCCGTGATGTGTAAAACCATTTGTTCTGTGTCGTTTAACACTATTTGTTCCGTGACGTGTAAAACCATTTGTTCTGTGTCGTTTAACGCTATTTGTTCTGTGACGTGTAAAACCATTTGTTCTGTGACGTGTAACACCATTTGTTCTGTGTCGTTTAACACTATTTGTTCCGTGATGTGTAAAACCATTTGTTCTGTGACGTGTAAAACCATTTGTTCTGTGACGTGTAACACCATTTGTTCTGTGTCGTTTAACACTATTTGTTCCGTGATGTGTAAAACCATTTATTCTATGACGTGTAAAACCATTTGTTCTGTGACGTGTAATACCATTTGTTCTGTGACGTGTAAAACCATTTGTTCTGTGTCGTTTAACACTATTTGTTCCGTGACGTGTAAAACCATTTGTTCTGTGTCGTTTAACGCTATTTGTTCTGTGACGTGTAAAACCATTTGTTCTGTGACGTGTAACACCATTTGTTCTGTGTCGTTTAACACTATTTGTTCCGTGATGTGTAAAACCATTTGTTCTGTGACGTGTAAAACCATTTGTTCTGTGACGTGTAACACCATTTGTTCTGTGTCGTTTAACACTATTTGTTCCGTGATGTGTAAAACCATTTATTCTATGACGTGTAAAACCATTTGTTCTGTGACGTGTAATACCATTTGTTCTGTGACGTGTAAAACCATTTGTTCTGTGTCGTTTAACACTATTTGTTCCGTGATGTGTAAAACCATTTGTTCTGTGACGTGTAAAACCATTTGTTCTGTGACGTGTAAAACCATTTGTTCTATGTCGTTTAACACTATTTGTTCTGTGACGTGTAAAACCATTTATTCTGTGACGTGTAAAAACATTTGTTCTGTGACGTGTAAAACCATTTGTTCTGTGACGTCAAAAACCATTTGTTCTGTGTCGTTAAAGACTATTTGTTCTGTGACGTGTAACACTATTTGTTCTGTGACGTGTAACACCATTTGTTCTGTGACGTGTAACACCATTTGTTCTGTGTCGTTTAACACTATTTGTTCCGTGACGTGTAATACCATTTATTCTATGACGTGTAAAAGCCGTTATTTCTGTGAAGTGTAACCCATTTGTTCCGTGACGTGTAACAACATTTGTTCCATGACGTGTAAAAACTGTTTGTTCTGTGACGTGTAACAACATATGTTCTGTGACGTTTAACACCACTTATTCTGTGACGTGTAAAAGCCGTTATTTCTGTGAAGTGTAACCCATTTGTTCTGTGACGTGTAACACCATTTGTTCTACGACGTTTCAAAAACTGTTTGTTCTGTGACGTGTAACATCGTCTGTTCTATGACATGTTATTTACTGTTTTTCTTTGACCACTTGTTTTTTGACGTGCAAAACCATTTGTTCTGTTACACTAACACCACTTGTACTTTGACGTGTGCACCATTTGTTCTGTGACGTGTAAAACCGTTTGTTCTGTGAATTTAACACCGTTTTTCATGAGGCTTTCCAGATCTTTTTCCTAATCTTTTGTGTACTGTCATTGGCTTGTGGATACCGGTCATTGGTCTAATCAAGAGTTCACACGTCATTAAATTAAACATTTAAACAAAACGGGATGTCATTGTTGTCTTTAATAATGTGTTGAAAAGTTTATACATTTGCAGACGACGTTTTATATGAGATTAGTTGGTTACACGGTTGTTTCAGCAATTAGCAAATTTTCAGCTATCCGCGACGAGAGCAAGTTAATTGCTAATGATAAGAATTAATGTAAGTTCGTGAATGTGTTAAGTGTAAGCTTTTTGGCTTGCCTGGTACTAGCGCGACTTTCTGTCGAGGTGCTAGCTCACCGAGTCAGTATGTTGCAAACAAGCATTCCACTCCCCAATTTACATCATTCTGAACTAGACGAACCATTGGATTTTCTGGCCCCTTAATTCCAAACGCAATGCGACCGAGGAAGCAGTTTTATGTATGTCCCAGTGGGAATTTGATCAAGCGACCTCTCGCTAGAGGAAGACGCTCTACAACTAAGCTACCGCGGTTGGCGTTCTGTAAAAGAGTATATTTTTTTTTTAATATTGTAGATGATCAAATTAACAACGAGCAAACTTTGCCGGGAACTGTCACGGTTACGGAAAAAGATGTCATTGGCTGGTGAGTAAAAATAAAAGTGGCGTTACGTCACAATAAGCTGATTTTATTTAAATCAACACGCCACAAATGATTTAATAATAGTTATTCCAATGCAAATCAAGGTTTCAGAACACGTTTCTGTATCAAAAACCCGGGATTTTGCGATACCAAATGGTATTTTTGAGGGGCTTCGCCTTATTTTGCTTCAAATTGAAAATATTTGTGGAAATGTAGAAAAGTTATTAACGTCGATCGATATTTGAATGATTTGTCTACTAAATTATTTATACATTTGAAGATGCCATCGCCGCTAGGATCAATTTCTTCGGTGTAGATGTTTGCCGACCACTTCTATTTTCAAAACAAGGCTACGCGACTTCGCAAAACTATTACATTCAAATATTTTGGAAGACAAATCTATAGAAATTGTTCTGACCTTACATATAGCCGTATAAAGTGTAGTAGGCTCTGAAGAAATTCGGACCACGTCTATTGATGAAAACGTGTAGAAAACCGATCATTAGCATTTTAAAGCAAGTTCAAGTTAAAGTTGTAACAGTATGTAAGAGGCCAGGTGTTTGCAATTTTTAAACACACTGATAACATATACATTGTATTTCGTTATTCCTACTGTAGTCCTTACGCATTTCTTCCGTGATTTGCATACCGGATGTTAACGTTACATCAAGTAGGGCTGGCAGCATGTCTGTCGTGCCAATAATAGATGTTAAAATTCATTTACACCGCTTCTTCATTGTTGGCACGACAATCTGACTAATATCCATTCATCACAGGGCACTCGATAAAGCAAGGAAACAATAATTGTTAGGCATATTGATGTATGTAACAGGAAAGAGAAACAAATTGCAGGATATGACCGACCGGCTACATCTCTCCCGTTGTTTTAAGTTTCTTATGGTTAAAATGGAAAATATCACCCAAGTTCCTTCGGGTGGATTTTATATGCCCTATGGTCAATCCATCCCTTTGAAGGGCAACACAAGCCTCCAAACCAACAGGAAGGAGAAAAATGGCAGGGTCGGAACGGGGATCGAACCAGGGACCTTCAACCTAGGTGAATACTCTACCTACTGTGCTTCCCAGACAGCCACATGTAATTTTAATTAATAACAGCAGTTGAGAATGCAGTCTTGTAAACAAAAGTATGTTTAGAATTAAATCAAGAAAAAACATTGCTCCTGCATAATTACATGATATTTGAAATATTAAATTTTGAAAACCTTTTTTTAATTTGGCATGTTGGCAGTATTTTCCTTTTACCTGAGTTTTACAGAAGATGACTCATATTTTTGTATGCTAAAAGTTGCATGAATAAGTTCATAGCATTCAGACAAACATTTTGATAAATAAAATATGTTATTTAATATAAATTCATATCAACTATGTAGGCATCAGTGACAGAGTAGACTTAAAGTGCATGCTTAAGGATCACACTGCAGCTCTTGCTGCCTAGGTTTGAACCCCACTCGGGCAGATCTCGTGTTAAAAAGTTTGTCAGGTTGCTTGGGGAAAGTTAGTAGTTTTCTCCAGGCACTCTGGTTTCCTCCACATCCCAGAACTAACCAGAACCTTGACCGGAGCATAAAATATCATTAATCCAATCCATGCAACTATGCAAAAAAGAGAGTTAAAAAAATTAAGGTTGAATTATTGATAAGCATCAGTTACCCTTCGTAGTTCTCCTTTGTAAAAAGACTGAAATTAAAATGTCGATGTTGTTATAGTTTCTTCCTTATTTTTAGGAGTACTTCTGGTACTGATATGGTGTCATACAAAGGAGGAACTAACACTAATGGGAATTACCGTAAAGGTAGTGTGACACCCTCTGTCGGGTCATCTATAGACTTTGCAAGTGGAAGTATTTTGAACTTTAGAACTTATGGAATCACAGCCACAACAGCTGACAGTAAGTGGAAATTAAAATATGTTACTTCCTATTTTCAAGCCATTATTGTATGGTATGGTGGAACAGTATAAATGATGTTCCAATACCTATATCCTAACAGAAAAGAACATGTGTCATGTGATATAATAATAATAAATAATAAAATAATTATTATTATTTAATAACAACAACAACAATATTTAAAAAAAGCAGCTTCTGACTGGGGATCGAACCTTGGACCTTCTCTACCAAATGAGCTACCCAGACTACTACAACTTCAGTTCAACTCTAAAGCCAGTAATTGTATAAATTAATTATGTCTGCGTATCAGCAGGCATCTTGTTGTTACTCGTAATCTTTATAATTATTTTTACTTTTATTTTCATTATTCCTCCTCGTTTCTGACAGATTTTTTTCAGAGACGATCGACATCTCCTCCTACTTTTCTTATCAGATCAGGTTGTAATTTTGTCAACTGGTAGGGGTTGACCATGGGGAGGTCGCTTCCTCACTGTTTTTCGGAATTAGGAAGGACTTCGGAGAAAATCACGGAATAGCGGAGAGTTCTTTCTAGAGAGTTCTTTCTTTCTTGGAATTTCCTCTGCTATTTGTTGCACCACTGAGAGAGCTAATACACAGACATATACTTGCTCGCAGGTATACATTCTAGTTTGTATATGCGTTTGTGTCCCTTCTTGTCTTGTTTTCCTGTTTCTCATATCGATTAGTTTTGTGTGGTGTTCTTGGTGGTGTCAGCTGTTGCTTAGTACATTTTTTCGAATAGTAAATAAACAAGGTATGAGAGGTGCCTTTAAATTGACTACTTATCTTTTATCCAATATAATCGGATCCAATATAATAAAATGTTGGGTATGACTTTCATAGATTTTCAATTTTAACTTCTGTCACATGAATATATGACATGAACTTCAGCTCTCTTCTGTTTTTCAAGATTTTTTTTTTGTGCTAGTTTAATGCATTCTTTGTTGTCCAAAATACCATACCACATCCTGCTCCAAATAGAAAATAGTGTTTCTGTTCACAAAAGAAATGTTTTCTCTGTGTGTGTGTGTGTGTGTGTGTGTGTGTGTGTGCAGTGAATGTTAAACACATTATCTTGTATTAATTTTATCTCATTTAAATTCCAGATTCCAGTGCCATATTTTACCAGTAATAACCCTCTGCCTCAACTTTGTGTGTGTGTGTGTGTGTGTGGGTGTGTGGGTTTGGGTGTGCAGTGATATCTTGCATTATTTTTATCTCATGTTAATTCCAGATACAGCACCATATTTTACCGGTGATAAACCTCTGCCTCAAACTGTAACAGCCAAAGATACAACCATACCTTTTTCCTTTTATACCATACAAGCTACTGATGATGATGCTAATGATGTTAGCACTTTGACAATCACATTCACATCTTCACCTGTGGAAGACATGTTTAAATTAGACAGTTCAAGTAAGTAGAATAAAAATAATGTTTTTGAACTGAAAGTCTAGTTCTCCTCAGTGCTTTTCATCACCTAGGTTTCAAATTTGCACAAGAAACCCTAGTGTGTATGAGTTTTATAGTTTGCTTGCTGACAGTCGGTGAAATTTTACTTTCGCTCTTATTTTCACTCAAAGTTAAGTATGTGACAACCCAAAGACTGAGGCTTCCCTGAAAAAATAGTGTAGAATGATTCATTTACATTCAATCAGAGACATCAATAACAGCGTCGGAATCTACAAAACATGCAACAAGAAACCAAAAAATTATCAGATTAGTATATAATACCGTATCTATGAGTTTAGTATCGGCCTCTAAAAATGTTATCAAACTTATAATAATAGATCTTTGTTGTTAGTTTCACTGAATCTACGAGTTTAGTAACAGCCTCTAAAAATGTTAACAATCTTAAAATAATAGATCTGTGATGTTAGTTTTACTGAATCTACGAGTTTAGTAACAGCCTCTAAAAATGTTAACAATCTTAAAATAATAGATCTGTGTTGTTAGTTTTACTGAATCTAGGAGTTTAGTAACAGCCTCTAAAAATGTAAACAATCTTAAAATAATAGATCTGTGTTGTTAGTTTTACTGAATCTACGAGTTTAGTAACAGCCTCTAAAAATGTTAACAATCTTAAAATAATAGATCTGTGTTGTTAGTTTTACTGAATCTACGAGTTTAGTAACAGCCTCTAAAAATGTTAACAATCTTAAAATAATAGATCTGTGTTGTTAGTTTTACTGAATCTACGAGTTTAGTAACAGCCTCTAAAAATGTTAACAATCTTAAAATAATAGATCTGTGTTGTTAGTTTTACTGAATCTGCAAGTTTAGTAACAGCCTCTAAAAATGTTAACAATCTTAAAATAATAGATCTGTGTTGTTAGTTTTACTGAATCTAAGAGTTTAGTAACAGCCTCTAAAAATGTTAATAATCTTAAAATAATAGATCTGTGTTGTTAGTTTTACTGAATCTAAGAGTTTAGTAACAGCCTCTAAAAATGTTAACAATCTTAAAATAATAGATCTGTGATGTTAGTTTTTCTGAATCTACGAGTTTAGTAACAGCCTTTAAAAATGTTAACAATCTTAAAATAATAGATCTGTGATGTTAGTTTTACTGAATCTACGAGTTTAGTAACAGCCTCTAAAAATGTTAACAATCTTAAAATAATAGATCTGTGATGTTAGTTTTACTGAATCTAAGAGTTTAGTAACAGCCTCTAAAAATGTTAACAATCTTAAAATAATAGATCTGTGTTGTTAGTTTTACTGAATCTACGAGTTTAGTAACAGCCTTTAAAAATGTTAACAATCTTAAAATAATAGATCTGTGATGTTAGTTTTACTGAATCTACAAGTTTAGTAACAGCCTCTAAAAATGTTAACAATCGTAAAATAATATATCTGTGATGTTAGTTTTACTGAATCTACGAGTTTAGTAACAGCCTCTAAAGATGTTAACAATCTTAAAATAATAGATCTGTGTTGTTAGTTTTACTGAATCTACGAGTTTAGTAACAGCCTCTAAAATGTTAACAATCTTAAAATAATAGATCTGTGTTGTTAGTTTTACTAAATCTACGAGTTTAGTAACAGCCTCTAAAAATGTTAACAATCTTAAAATAATAGATCTGCTTTGTTCGTTGTTATTTTCTGGATAGTTTGATTATGTGCATGTTTTTGAAAGTTTAGCATGTGAGCTTGATTTACATCCAAAATGTATATAACACATGCAATTAATGTGACTTGACAGGTATGCTACTGAAGTGTATCTACTCTTGCTATGGAGTGAATTGTAAATGGGTTAATTTTCAGGTTTATTTTAAAATTTTTGTGTAAATTTGCAAGAATAATTAGATCCAAAAAATGAAACTTTCAGAAATATTTTATTTTGATATATTTTACTTGCATTTGCACTAATTGACACCCGTTGGCACGAAAAAAAAGACACAAAAATTGTTAGATGACGATACCTACAAAATTAACTGGAGATATTCCAATAGCTTCAAGAGAAATAGTGATATAATTTTATATTTTCAGTTTCAACACTGCTCAACTTACAAAGATAGGGTGCATCTAATCACCTGCTATTGCATGTACTTATTATAAGTACATGTGCGCTGAAGATTTTAAGGTGACTGAGTAGATAATTGCTTCACTTAAACCCAAGATGTTGAACTATTTTTATTTTCACATTTTAAGCTTTTGAACCCTGAACTCCCAAATATGATGCAAGCACCAACTGAGCTACCATAGTGGTTTTATTCAATATGAAATTGAGTTGGTTAGTTATGTTTTTATATAATTATATAATACAAATATGTCTGATTTAAACCTCGTATTTGGTTATTCAGTATACGATTGAGTTTGGTTTGATATATTTTCATATAATTATATTTATACAAATATGTTTGAATTTCAACATCCTATATGGTTATCTAGTATGTGATTAAGTTGGTTTGATATATTTTTATATGATTTTTTTTTCAAATATGTTTGGATTTTAATTCTATTTAGTTATCTAGTATAAGATTGTGTACTTAACATTGGTTTGATTGTATTTTAGACAGAATCCAGTATAGGCAGTTATCTAAAGCTTATGATGTTGGTACATTTTATGTAACTGTGGTTGTGACGGACCAATGCCAAAACTCAGTGACTGGTATCCTTACAATTATTGTTGAGAATACAGTAAGAAAATGTTTTTGCATAATAAATGAAAATTGCTTCATCGTACCTAATCTTTTGATTATTGTCTTGTTCCCTCAGTTTTACAATCATTTCTTAACTATATGTTTTTTACCATATACAGGGTGTCCCAAAACATGTGTTAACACTTTTAAACTGTTGTAAAATTTTAATACCTTCAGTTATATTTATGAAATTTACAAAATATAACAAAAAGGTTTTAAATTTTTTGTTAAGCATACATTTGTCACAGTTTTCTTAATAATCACCAAAAACTTTCGTTGGAGAAAAATACAAAAAATGTATGTCATTTTACAATAAATGTTCCAAATGACGTCCTTTTGCCTTCCAAATTGTTTGAACACGATTTCTAAAGTTTTTTATCACAGCTTTACATGTATCAACAGAGATCGATCTAATTTCTCGTGTAATTGCTGTTTTTAGGTCCTCTGTTGTTTGTGTGGATGGATAGTACACTTTGTCTTTCAGATAACCCCACAAAAAGAAATCAAGGGGGTTCAGATTGGGGGAGTGCAGTGGCCAAACATTTGCAGTATGATAAGAAATGTATTGATCACCAAACGTTTTCTCAAGCCACTGAAGAACAAAACCTGCAGTGTGTGGCGTAGCACCATCCTGTTGATACCACACATTATCCAAATTTACAACTTTCCATCTAAGGGCTGGCAGAAATTTAGACTTCATTAACCCTAAATATCGTTCAGAATTTACGGTCACTGCATGACCTTCGGAGTCTTCGAAGAAAAAAGGGCCAATTATTCCGCTTGAACTTAACGCAGCCCATACAGTAACTTCCTCACAGTTTAGAGGTTTTTCCACATAAAAAATTAAGTTTCTCAGAACCCCAGAATCTAAAATTCTGTTTATTGACAACATTATTAAGATGGAAGTGGGCTTCATTGGAAAACCATATGGAATCTATTAATTCTCGGAGTCAGGGTCGACTTAAAATCCAATGGATCACTTGAAGGTTCCATTTTGAAAATGTGATGACGTCATTATGACGTCACAACTAGCTGCATGTTTAACAGATTTTCCCTAAATTTTGTGAAAAAAAATTATTCTAATATACTAGATGTTGGCAAGATACATTTGTAATTGCTTTTGATTTGACAAAGTTATAGATGATTAAAAGTGTAACACATGTTTTGGACACCCTGTATGTTCACCCAATTTCTTATTTGTTAGATTCTGGAAAGAGTTAATTATCATAAGTTAAAGTCACAGATAGACAAAAACCATTGGAAAAATGATTTGTTCTACAGTAAAAACATTTAAAAAATAATACCATATTCTATTTGCTATTGTATTAGATTTCAAATTGAAATCATGCCTAGCTTGTGTCCAAACCCAGAAAACAAATTTGTTCAAGTGAATTTCACATGTAAATTAAGGGGGCCTCTCACCGCCTGGGTTCGAACCCCACTTGGGACAGATTCTAGTGTGAGAAAGTTCGTCAGTTCGGTTGCCGAAGGTTGGTGGTTTTCTCCAGGCACTCGGGTTTCCTCCACCGTCCCAGGACTAGCCGCCTCAAAAGAATCTTAACTGGGGTGTAAAACACCATTACTCCACTCTACTCCTTTGTCACTGATTCTTTTGTTTTGTTTACAGATAAAAATGTGAGAGTTAAAGCAGGCATCGATTATGAATCATTAGACCGTGAGATTTTCCAAATCAAATTTCGAAATCATTACTCCACTCCTCTCCAAATGTAAATTAACATGAATTTAACACTAATTGAGCTTATATGTTAAATTCACTTGAAATAAATTTATGTGAAAAATTTCATGTGAAATTCATGTTGATGTGAAATTTATGTGAATTTCACATTAAATACATGAAATGTGAAATTCATGTAATGTGAAATTTATGTGAATTTCATGTGAACAAAATTTGACTGTGGACATGTGTATGTTTAATGTATTTATTTCACATCATATAGCTTCCTGATATAACCAGCTTAGCAGCATCCGTTTCCATGAAGGAACGGGATACATTTGGAGGATCTGCAGTGAGCTTGCATTCCTTAAGTGTAGTGGACATACACACATACACTTGTTATTTAAATGCTACAACGCCATCTACTGGAGGATTTACAGTGACAAGACCAGATGGCCCTGCCTCCAATGCTGCCAATCGTGAGTAACAAATTCAATAAAAAGACATACACAACAAAATTTATTGAAATGAAAAATTTAGGTGATTTAAACTGAATTTCCACATGAATTTCCACATGTCCCATTAAGTGGTTTAATTTTGGATCTTGAAATCACATGAAAAAAGGTTAGATACATGTATCTGAAAGAAATTTCAGAATCAACTGATATGCATATTCATTAACTCTTTGTAACTATTAGCATTTGTTTTTTTTTTTAATATATTTTGAAGTTTTCATTACTTATATATATATATATATATATATATATATATATATATATATATAATATAATATAATATAATATACAGAGAAGCCTCTTTATAACGACCCTCTTTACAACAACATTTACACATACAGACAAAACAATTGAGGGAACGAACATGTATAGTGCGTTTTGCTGTCTTTATTATTACATTTACAGCTTCATGCAACGGCAGTGAATATTTGAAACAAATATGCATTTAACATATGAAAAATTTTTTTTAAAATGAAATTGTCTACTGAAAAAGCATCAATACATTGTCTTCTGAAAAAGCATCAACACATTGTCTACTGAAAAAGCATCAACACATTGTCTACTGAAAAAGCATCAATACATTGTCTACTGAAAAAGCATCAACACATTGTCTACTGAAAAAGCATCAATTAAATCTCTTAGCTGGTTCAGTGATGTATGACAAAAGTCGCACTTGTGAAATGAGTGTTACTAGTAGTTTAATTAAAGTTTTAATTACCTGAAGATGGATCAATAAATTACAAGTGACATTTGTGTGTACTAAAGATTAAGAGATTAATAGCTTATTAATCAACCTGTTAATGAATTGTATAGTGATATTCATAAAACAAAATCAAAACTGGTGTTATTTTTCAATTTCTATATAGTATAGCTAGTGACTGATTTATTGAAATTCCTCATTGTTTTTATAACTACATGTATGAATCTGTCAAGAATATTCCTAATCTAGAGTTTAGAATATCAATATATATATATATATATATATATATATATATATATATATATATATATATATATATATATATATAATGTTTTGTTTTGTTGCTGATAACCCTGTTTCTTATGCTATCTGTTTCAGAATATACAATATCTAACACTGGCCTGGTAAAGTTGACCCCAGGTACATACCTTGTACATGTGAGCTGTGCTGATCAACACGGAGGACAGGCTCATGAAACACTAACTGTTGTTGTAGAGCCAAATCTTGCACCAAGCTTTTCTAAAACTAAAGGTAATTTTTTGGAATAGTAGAGCAGAATCTTGCACCAAGCTTTTCTGAAACTAACTGCTGTTGTAGAGGCAAATCTTGCACTAACCTTTTCTAAAACTAAAAGGATTTTTTTGGAATAAAAAAAAGAAAACAATAAAAGGTTCAGAAAAATAGGAGGGGCAGGCACTTGAAAATCTTACAGCTGTTGTTGAGGCAAATCTTGTGCCAAGATTTTCTAAAACCATTTGGTATTTTCTGGAATAAAATAGAGATAAATAAAAGGTCGAGTTTAGTTAGGGATTGGTGTTTAACTTCCCAGTCAAGAAAATATCACTTATATCGAGACATCGCCAGCTATAGACAAAAGTGCAGATATTTTACCTGTGTGTTGTGCTGATGGCATTATACAGCAGGGTTTTTTATCGTGCTATGCCTACCATGACATGGGACCTTGTTTGTTTTAAGTTTCCATCCGAAAGAACCATGACTTTCAGTTTTGTATTGCTAAGTGCTTGGGGAAAGAATAGTCACTACCCACTTTCAAGTCTTGGGTCAGACCTGGTCAGGGTTCAAACCTATGACTTCTACTTGATAATAAAAGGCTCAAAAAAATAAACTTATTAGCAGAATGTGCCAAAAATATTAATTAAAACCTTTATTACATATCCTGTGGGAAATGTTTATATAGCCTTTAAAATAGACCAAATTGATCTTACACTGGTGTCTAGACACCCCTTGCAATACACTTAAAGTGGTTTTACAAAAGAATATAAAACTAAGAAGTCTTGGATTTTTTTACCTAAAAAAATGTACCATTGGCTTTAGTAATAACCAACACAAACAATAACATAATACAATGTACAAAAAATAAAACTAGGTTAATGCCTTTCTTTCATTTTATGGCTTAAGTTAGATATAATGGTATCTTTTTTAAAAAAACAAAGTTGAAAGTGTTAACTTTATTTATACATGTACATATCATTCTTCTGAACTTATCTGTATTGCATCTTATTTTGGGTTCAAGAGCTAAGGCATGAAATGTTCAGAGCATAGTACAACAAAGTTCGTTATGGACAAAATATCTATTCCATAAAGAATGAATGATATAAATTATTGATTTATTCCAGACTCCATCACTGTAGATGCAACAGTAGTTAAAGCCGGGGACGTTATATACACACCTACAGCAACAGACCCAGAAAATGACCAGGTGTATTGTAATTTTACCTGTACTCCAGCCATAACATGTCCATTTGAAGTATCAACTGTTGGTAAAAAATATATTGCTTTTATTTGGTATTCCGCCCATAGGTAACCATGGGTAGGTTTCATGATTGCCCATTGGTACCAATGGTACTTATTTTACCCAAGGGTAGATATTCCCACAGATTTGAAATTGGTACCATTTGGCATTCAAAATTGTGACAATAGACAAAAATGATTGTGTTGTTTTTTTCTTCACTAAAGCAAGCACAATCTTTTGTCTAGTATGTAGATTGGGGTCTTCAATGGCCGAGTTGTCAAAAGTGTGCCGGTATAAATCACAGTGCCTCTCACCACCCAGGTTCAAATCTCACAGGGGCAAATCCTAATGTGAGTTGTCAGTTCGCTTGGCTGAAGGTTGGTGGTTTTCTCAAGGAACTCTGTTTTCCTCCACAACACCAGAACTTCCTTGATAAAAATGAAAGAATCTTAACTTGGTTGTAAAAAACCATTAATCCAGTCCCATTCTTCAGTTTGTTGAATTTTTTAAAAGTTCTAGTTAAGAGGGAAAATGTAAGAGTCTACACATTCACAAATTGTTTTAAATCCAAAATATTGAATGGTGTTAGCATTAAATTTAGCAACAAGTTAAAATTCTTATGTACTGCTGATATTAAACAGATTTTGAAATACAAGTATAAGTTTATTTTATTCTAACTGATTGTACTTCTGGCCCCAGTTTCACAATCTTTCACTCAATTGAGTTTACACTCAACTCAAATATTCTCATTTTTCTTTCATCAATATTTCAAAAATTTTAAGTTTTTTGAGATGTCCAGCATTTTGTTTAGTTCAACAAACCTAAACTAAACAATTTAGATATAAGATAAGGTATTCAGTTATGACTATGTAATGCATATGTCTTAAAAAGTGACATTGAAATATTCCCTAATTTGAGTTGAGTGTACACTCAACTGAGTGTATAATTGTGAAAATGGGGCCTGGCCAGCAAAGAATGAAACTTCTGTAATCAAGATTCTGATTGTGCTTCTATCTGCTTGTGACATGAGATACTAAAGATTATTACAAGTGTTAGAAAAAATATTGTTGCTGCAGAAAATGAATATAATATTGTAAATGTTTGTAACAGGAGGGAGGAAACACCTAAAAAAAGACCTCCTGGCTTAGGATTGAACCAGGCCATTCTGGGTAATAAACAATCGCTCTTCCACAAGGCTAAAGATCCAGACCACAAAGTCTAGCAGTAAATCACTCTATTATATTTCAGGGACATAGCTTACTATGAGGCAACCAAGGCAACTGCCTCAGTAAAAATCACATCGTATTTTTTTAACTTTTTAAAAACTTGTTACTAAAACACAAAGAAGATAAAAAAGAATAAAATATAATTTAGAGTAAACAAATATAAAATTGATATCAGAGGTTTGTGTGTTGTCAGAATGCACCATTTAATGCCAATTTCTTCGGATTTAATTCCGGGTAGCATGCCTCTGGATCCCCTAGATTTTTTTGCCTCTGATTTTACTACATGTGTGTACAACATTATGAATGACTTGGCTCTGCTTTTGTTAGAAAAAGAAGCTTAAAAAACCCAGTTCTTTATGTTGTAATGGATGGACCAGAGATTGAATTCTGTCTGAATTGGTTGGCATTTTGTTTTATCATTATGTACCATTCAAACTTTCTTATTTATTCCCTGTCAATTTAAGAAGAATGAATGGGATGTTCTCTGAGAGAAACTACAAAAATCTTCAACAAGCAACACATTTTCTCACATTAGTAACCGAAATATGGGATTTGCCCATAGGCAACATTGACAAGGCACAAGTCATCGAGATAACCAACTCCATACTTTAGATGTTCCAGATCTTTCATGATCATAATCTCTGTAAATGAGATATATTTACGCAACTTCCTCTTTTATTATTATTATACGCCCGTCAAAGACGGGGCATATTATGGGATCACCCTTGGCGGGTGGGCGGGCGGGCGTACTGGCGGCGGGTTTGTCCGGCCCATAACTCTGACATCTATGGTCAGAATGACTTGAAACTTGGTATGCTTACTTACCACGATGATGCGAAGTGCAGTGCTCAGGAACCGTAACTCTAGCTTCCTTAATTTTTGAGTTATTCCCCTTTGAATGCTGTTAGCATGTTTGTCCGGATCATAACTTTGACATCTATGGTCAGAATGACTTGAAACTTAGTATGCTTACTTACCACGATGATGCCAAGTGCAGTGCACAGGAACCGTAACTCTAGCTTCCTTAATTTTTGAGTTATTCCCCTATGTGTGCTGCCAGAGTACGTGGCGGGTTTGTCTGGCCCATAACTCTGACATCTATGGTCAGAATGACCTGAAACTTGGTATGCTTACTTACCACGATGATCCGAAGTGCAGTGCTCAGGAACCGTAACTCTAGCTTCCTTAATTTATTCTACCAGGGAGCAGATACACATAGAGTTGTAGGCTGAAGAACTTGCTGTCTTTGAAACAACCCAGTATACTAGAGATTACCTCAATTTTGTGATGAAGGTTACAAGAACATGATGGTAAAATTATATAAATGGTGTGGCTGGTGGTAAGTCTATTTTGTTACTGAAAATAATACCAAAATCTCAATAATTACTATTGTTTTTTATTGTACTTGTTGACTTGTGCACTGCATTTTGTATCATTGTGATGAATAATTGAATTGACTTATTGATTATGAACAGCTCATATGAACTGTATAAGTCCCTTTACAGTTCATAATAAACAAAATATCCACATAAATGACTTGCAGATTTGACGGGCGTATCATGCTCTGCCATGCGGAACTCTTGTTATTGTTTAAATGAATTATCTGTGTATACATGTACATATATTTTAAAATTTATATCAATAGATTGTAAAGTTCGTGCCAAAGTAGATTTAGATTTACATAAAATTCCTAACTATGACATGAGTATTGGCGTAAACGACGGTCTGACTGCTGGTGTTCCGTTAGCTCTTCAAATAACAATAGACAGTAAGTACACTTATCTTAAGCTTTTTCTTAAGTAATAATATTTATCACATTGAGGGATTTAAAGGGGAGGGTTTTTCGGTGGTTGCATCCTCCTCCTTTTTGAAAAATTCAAGAGGGAGGGAGTGGAAAATTGTGACCAAAAGATCCCCAGAAATATTAAAAATTTGTTTTTTTGCGAGGGACCTTGTCCCCTGGGCCCCAAAACAGGGCTCTACTCTAGACCAGCTAGGAGCCTTTAGTGGCCCCAAGACCCCTTGCTGCTGGGGGCTTGATTGTTTGGCGCTCTCAATATCTTATGATGATAAAATTCTCAGTCCTCCTTTTTTACAAAATTCTGGATCAGCCTCTGAAAATATACATTTGCTAGACATGCTAGTAGTTATATTTGGCTTTATTTCCAAATGTGTATGTATTAAGTGCATATAGTTCAAGGCCTTACTGTTGGAGTCACTGTGTTTGTGACTAATAGTCTTAACGAAAAATTGCTAATCGTCAAAAATGGTGATGTTTAAACAAGAAATAATGTTTTTGGTGATGCATTATGTTTTATGTGCAAAAGAATCCACAATTTGACTTGTTTTTTTTTTAACATATAAAATCCCTATAGAAGCAACAGTTTGCTTTTTACAGAAATATTTCATGGTCAATGTGGATGCACAAAGTAATTTTCAGTTACCAAAAAATAAAAAAAAAAAGAAGAAAAAGAAAAAAAAAAGAAAGTCTTGCATAATTCAAAAACAGTGACTCCAACTGTAGGTACACAAATAAAGTTAATGTATTAACTTCCACCTTGGAATTGAGACCAGGGGCCAGGTGATTGGGAAGGATACACACCTCCTGTCTAGCTAGTTACCAGTTATATATGTTTATTTATAACTTTCATTAAGTTGAAAATGTGGAATTCCCTCTGGAAAGTGAGGCCATGGGCTCCGGAAGGTTAGGCAATTCTTGTCAAGCTAGTTACCATTTAAATATGTTACGGTAATTTATAATTTTTTTTAATGAATTCTTATTGTGTAAACCTATAATGTATTTTCCAGAGATAAATAATCAACCAGTGATCACTAATTTACCAATTTCGGACTATGTTGAAGTTAAAGAAAATTCAGCTACAAACACTTTTATTTACAAAGTTTCTGTAACAGATAAAGACGCTGGTGATAAAATAAAACTTAATTATGAATTTATACCAGAAAAAGGATCAGATTTTTTTAAAATCGATGCATGTAAGTAAACATCATTATCTGTATAACATGTGTGAATCTTGTCATTTGATCAGTGCGAATAAGTGAATTCCTAGCTGTCATTTTTATCTTGCTGTATTTGCCACCTAGAAGAATATACATGTATATTTTAATGAATGCTGGTGTAGATTTACTTTTTTGTGGATTAATGTTTGGGGATTTTGAGAAAGCTCTATGCATGCAATCCCTTTTTAAAAAATTTGTTTTCCCTTATAGTAATGGATTATGGCCATCTCTTGCTTGGTAATGCTGTTTTTTTAATTTTGATCGCAGAAAAAGTGATAATTTTCTGGCAAGATGTCTATCCAAGTGTCTTTGGTGACCAAGAGGTTCAAAGAGTATGCTTAAACCTCTCACTACCTAGGTTGGGATACTGCTCGTGCAGAATCCTAGTGTGAGAATGTTTGACAGTTTATTTGCCAAGGGTTGCATTGTTTTTCAAGGCACTCCAGATTTCTCCACCATCTTAGAACTTACCACTTTAATATAAGTTAAGGAATCTTGACTGGGGTGTAATATACCATGACTCCACTCTACTCTTTCATGTCTTACATGATCTTGCAATCTGCTTTTGTTAGCCACAAATTCTCTACTGTTCTGTGTAATTAGAAACACGACTTTGGATGATGGGTGTATGGAATAGAAACACCACTTTGGACAACAATTGTATGGATTAAAAAACGACTTTGGACGACTTCTGTATGATAGTGGGTTCAAGAGCTATTTAACCTCATTTTATTGACACGAAGAGTAATAAAATTGTGGTTTACTAAAATTCTTAAAATCATATATTTGAACACACATATTTGTGATAATAGTTGTTTCTTTCAATATAATAAAAGAAATTTTGTCATTTTATATTTATTTAGACAATTTTTTGGAAAAGCAAACAAAATTTTTAAAATCTGCATTAAAAAAAAGGAAACCAATGTTAATATAACCTTCTTGATGGATGTGTATGAATGTGTATTGAATGTTTGTCCGTCCATCATAATTTTGTGAAAACTTTAAAATGATCAGCATGAAACTTCTACATAACTCTCTATTGCTTGAATGAGGAGTTATTTCCCTTTGTCACTGGGGCCTAAGTGGCCAAGTGGTCTAAAGGGCGGGCTTACGTATCACAGGGCCTCTCACCGCCTAGGTTCAAATGCCACTCAGGAATGATCCTAGTGTGAGAAAGTTTGTCAGTTGGCTTGCCGAATATCGGTGGTTTTCTCCAGGCACTCCGGTTTCCTCCACCATCCCAGAGCTGACTGCCTCGAAATAAGTGAAAGAATCTTAACTGGGGCGTAAAACATTATTACTCCACTCCACTCCACTCCTTTGTCACTGATTTTTTTGTTTTGTTTACAGATAAAAATGTGAGAGTTAAAGCAGGCATCGATTATGAATCATTAGACCGTGAGATTTTCCAAATCAAATTTACTGCAAACGATGGCAGAGAAGATTCTGTACCACAAGTATTGAACATAAAGATAGTGGACGTCAATGAACAACAAATTGAGTGTGAAAGACCGACGTATTCCATATCTGGTGGTGAAAAAGGGGTAAGATTAAGATTTATAAGAGATCCAAACCGGTATAATATTAAATATCCTTTAGAGTGAAAAGGCCTAAATACCCACTCTGACAGATCTAAAGTGCATGCTTACGGATAACGGGGCCTCTCACCACCTGGGCTCGAATCCTATTCGGGACAGATCCTAGTGTGAGAAAGTTTGACAGTTTGCTTGCCTAAGGTCTGTGGTTTTCTCTTGAACTGACAGCCTTGATATAGGTGAAAGAATCTAGACAGGGGCATTTAAAAGCATAACTGCCTCAGTTCACTCAACTTTGGTCGGACACAGGATAAACATGAATAAAATTCAATATTTATGTTATAAAATTGTTTAATGGTCTAGAACCATATCTTAAAGTTTGAAGATAGTATACAGTCTCTTGTTTGGTTGGAGATATTCATCTAGGCAGTCACTTTGAAATGTTCTATACTTCAAAATTATTCCACAAAGAGCAACTAGAAGGTCCCTAGAAATTCAACAATATTAAATGAAAAAAATAAAAAAAAATTTAACAAGTTTTTTGATAAGCTGCAGCTGTTACAGAAATGCTTCCAATGATGTTTGAAGGTAGATTGGTTGGTTGTATTGTTGTTGAATTACATGACAATTTTCAACCATTTGTGTCAAAAGCAAAATTATTAATCCTAATTAATCAAAGAACAAGTTTTTGGTTGTATGAAATTTTATGAAAAGAGTGAGTGTGTATGTAAAAGCACACACTCAAGGCTCGGTGACCAAGTGGTCTAATGTGTGTGCTTACGGATCACAGTGCCCCTCACTGCCTGGGTTTGAATCCCACTCGGACAGATCCTAGTGTAAGAAAGTTTGTTAGTTCGCTTGTCGAAGATCGTTGGTTTTCTCGAGGCACTCCAGTTTCCTCCCCTGTCCCAGAAGAACTGACCACCTCGAAATAAATGAAAGAATCATGACTGGGGTGTAAAACACCATTACTCTACTGTACTCCACTCATGGCAACTTTTTGCTAATGTGCTAGCTCACCAAGTAAGAATGCCACAGACAAGCATACCTCTTCCCCAACTAATTTTCCTGGCAACTGATGAACTTGTCAGTTTACACTGTCTTCCTAATGTCATGGGACCAGAGTTAAAGAAAAACATTGGTATTTAATATGACATTGAAAAAAAAAACAAATTCGTATTTAATGGTGAACTTAACTGTATGTATAACACATTATAGTTTTTAAATTAAAAAAAATATTAATGAATTAAGTTCAAACTGTCTCCACAAGTAAAAAAAAATGGCCTCATTGGGCATACTAGTATCTGTCGATTGATCAGCTAGAATTTTAAAACATAATACAAATTAAATAAACTATTTTTTTTTCTACATTTTTATTTTGAATTTATTTATTTTTTATTTCAATGGTATTACTAGTGTACACATAGTGTACTGACTATGATGTGTCCACAAATACGTCTCATCTAACATATCTGTCAATCATTTTTTCCCCAAATGGCATTTTCAGTTGTTTGCATATTCTGCTTAATTGCATAAAAATTTCTGACAAACAGACTATGGAATTAAGTGGAATCTACTGTAATATCATTATAATTCCTTTTTTTTCAGCCACTCACAGCACCTGGAATTAAAATCATTGACCCAGATGATGCTTCAACACCGATAACAAAATCTGATACTCAAAAGTATTCCCTGGACTGCGGGGCTCAACATGAAACTGATTTTATCATGGATCCATCTACGGGATTAGTGACTGTTAACAATGGTCAGTACGATTTGGACAATACCTGCAAGGCTACGGAAACCATTCCTTGTGTTATCACAGCAACTGATTTAGGTGATCATACAGTTAAATGTAACTTAGAAATCACAATTAGTGAGATTAATGAAAATCCGCCTGTGTTCGACAAAGAAAATTATGATTTTACAGTGCCATGGGATGCTACACCTGCAACTACAGTCGGACGAGCTACAACAACTGATCTGGATTGCCTATCAACACATGATGAGCGACAACATTTGTATGAGCTCTGCTGTAATGATCTGTTTTCAGTACGAGATAACGGACAAGTCTATTTATCAGGCGATATAACATCTGTTCCAAATTATAAAACGGCTAAATTTGACTTAACGTTGACAGTGACTGACAGAGGAGATCTGGCACCAAACGAATACATGGTGAAAACTGCCCCAGTGACAATCACTGTTGTTGAACCACCTACCACAACCACTACAACTACAACTACGACAACAACTGTGTTTGATATTAACAACATTGGTGCTGGTGGGAGTGGCACGATAAATAGTTTCTTCGATGTTCCGGAAAATTTAGCTTGGTTTGTACCTTGCATGATTTTATTGGGAATTATGCTTGCTTTGTTAGCATATATGATCTGGCGAATTTGTAGAAACCCTGCTGCTTTCTCAAGAATTTGGAGATTATTTAAATGCAATTGGTAAGTAACCACTGATATACAAGACAAAATTAATGATAAAAATATACCGCCATCCCATAAATTATTAAACATGTGTAAAACTGGTCATATCCTTTCAGAATAAAAATATTGAAATGATAAAATTATTGAAAATAACATGATTTACAAGTTGCTGAAAAGCGAGGTGTTGGCAGTCCAAGGATGTCTTGGAAAGAGCTAAAAGAGAGAGAGATTGTAGAGAGTTGAAGCTCTCAAATTCCAACCCCAATGACCGTAAGAAATGGGGTGAAATCTGCCATGTGTGCAGATTTTCAGTCATCAGGAAGGGAGCCTCCTTGAGTAGACAGTGCTTCTGAACCTGCACATTAATCAAAAGAAACCAATGATGATGATGATGATGATGATTCAACAGCAGGGTGTTTTTCAGCTATATTTATGTTTTATATCTTAAAAAACATATTTTAATCACTACAAAATTTAAAAAATTGAAAGGAAATGTTGTTTTTTTTTAAGACAAACAACTGTATTGCACGACCATATTTAGACCATTAATTTAGAATATAACTTTTACCTACATACCTATCCTCTCCGCTCCAGTCGGAGGATAAAGTCATACAAGCTCTCTCCAACTTATATAACTTTTAAAATCTGCAAAAACTTCATAATTTTAAGCTTATGAATAAAATTCATCATGCTGATTATACTATACACAAGTGACAAATATAAAAATAGTTATTTATGGACAGCAATGTATTATAAAATTGACTCTATAACGATTTTAGAAATTGATACAACATTCATTCATAAAACCTACCTTTCTACCTCTACTGATGAATGGAATTGAGTTGAGTAATGGTGTTTAAAGTCCCAGTCAAGAATATTTCACTTATATCAAGACATTGCCAGATGTAGGCGAAAGTACAGAAATTTTGCCTGTGCTTTGCACTGATGGCATTATACAGCGGGGTTCTTTATTGTGCCACACCTACCATGACACATGAACCGTGACTTTATTTGGTAACGCTGAGTACTTGGCAAAACAAAAGCCACTACGCAATTTTCAAGTCTTGGGTCAGACCTGGTCAGGGTTCAAAATCAAGACCTCCCACTTACAGAGTGAGCACTCTACCAACTGAGTTACCACAGTGGTCTGCTGATGAATGGAATTTGCTTACTACTTGATAAATACCTCTTAAAGTTTCTGTTGATATAAAAAAAGTTTTTATTCAAAATTCCTGGAATAATGTCATTTTTAATGATGATACATGTACCAGCTGATGCATAACTGGAAATTAGTTGGAGACATTGTTCATTGCCCATTTTCCTGGAATAACATTGTTTGAAAGGATGACATCATATCTAATAATGCATTGTCTATATCTGGAAATTGCTGGGTCATATTTTTTTATTAAAGTGCCTTATATCTGGAAATTGCTGGGTCATATTTTTTTATTAAAGTGCCTTATTAAAATTAGCTTCCTATTATATGTAAATGTATTTTGATGTTTAAAGTAATAAATAGATGTATATGTATCTGTGTTGACCAGCAAATTGTGTTAAATCAATGTGAACAATTTTGTCATTAGGTAATTGTACCCGTGATCCAAATTGTGTCACACTACTGTGAACCATTTTGTTATTAGTTTTGTCACAGTGTCCTGTCAATATAGTGTCACACCACTGTGAACCATTTTGTAATTAGTTTTGTCATGTCACAGTGTCCTGTCAATATAGTGTCACACCACTGTGAACCATTTTGTAATTAGTTTTGTCATGTCACAGTGTCCTGTCAATATAGTGTCACACCACTGTGAACCATTTTGTAATTAGTTTTGTCATGTCACAGTGTCCTGGCAATATAGTGTCACACCACTGTGAACCATTTTGTAATTAGTTTTGTCACGTCACAGTGTCCTGGCAATATAGTGTCACACCACTGTGAACCATCTTGTAATTAGTTTTGTAACAGTGTCCTGGCAATATAGTGTCACACAACTGTGAACCATTTTCTAATTAGTTTTGTCATGTCACAGTGTCCTGTCAATATAGTGTCACACTACTGTGAACCATTTTGTAATTAGTTTTGTCATGTCATAGTGTCCAGGCAATATAGTGTCACACCACTGTGAACCATTTTGTAATTAGTTTTGTCATGTCATAGTGTCCTGGCAATATAGTGTCACACCACTGTGAACCATTTTGTAATTAGTTTTGTCACATCAGAGTGTCTTGTCAATATAGTGTCACACCACTGTGAACCATTTTGTAATTAGTTTTGTTATGTCACAGTGTCCTGTCAGTAAAGTGTCACACTACTGTGAACCATTTTGCAATTAGTTTTGTCATGTCACAGTGTCCTCTCAATATAGTGTCACATCACTGTGAACCATTTTGTAATTAGTTTTATCACGTCACAGTGTCCTGTCAATATAGTGTCACACCACTGTGAACCATTTTGTAATTAGTTTTGTCATGTCACAGTGTCTTGTCAATATAGTGTCACACCACTGTGAACCATTTTGTAATTAGTTTTGTCATATCACAGTGCCCTGTCAATATAGTGTCACACCACTGTGAACCATTTTGTCATTAGTTTTGTCACATCAGAGTGTTTTGTCAATATAGTGTCACACCACTGTGAACCATTTTGTAATTAGTTTTGTTATGTCACAGTGTCTTGTCAATATAGTGTCACACCACTGTGAACCATTTTGTAATTAGTTTTGTCACATCACAGTGTCCTGTCAGTATAGTGTCACACTACTGTGAACCATTTTGTAATTAGTTTTGTCACATCACAGTGTCCTGTCAATATAGTGTCACACCACTGTGAACCATTTTGTAATTAGTTTTGTCATGTCACAGTGTCTTGTCAATATAGTGTCACACCACTGTGAACCATTTTGTAATTAGTTTTGTCATGTCAGTGTCCTGTCAATATAGTGTCACACCACTGTGAACCATTTTGTCATTAGTTTTGTCACATCAGAGTGTCTTGTCAATATAGTGTCACACCACTGTGAACCATTTTGTAATTAGTTTTGTCATGTCACAGTGCCCTGTCAATATAGTGTCACACCACTGTGAACCATTTTGTAATTAGTTTTGTTATGTCAGTGTCCTGTCAATATAGTGTCACACTACTGTGAACCATTTTGTAATTAGTTTTTTCACGTCACAGTGTCCTGTCAATATAGTGTCACACCACTGTGAACCATTTTGTAATTAGTTTTGTTATGTCACAGTGTCCTGTCAATATAGTGTCACACCACTGTGAACCATTTTGTAATTAGTTTTGTCATGTCACAGTGTCCTGTCAGTATAGTGTCACACTACTGTGAACCATTTTGTAATAAGTTTTGTCACATCACAGTGTCCTGTCAATATAGTGTCACACCACTGTGAACCATTTTGTAATTAGTTTTGTCATGTCACAGTGTCTTGTCAATATAGTGCCACACCACTGTGAACCATTTTGTAATTAGTTTTATCACGTCACAGTGTCCTGTCAATATAGTGTCACACCACTGTGAACCATTTTGTCATTAGTTTTGTCACATCAGAGTGTCTTGTCAATATAGTGTCACACCACTGTGAACCATTTTATAATTAGTTTTGTCATGTCACAGTGCCCTGTCAATATAGTGTCACACCACTGTGAACCATTTTGTAATTAGTTTTGTCATGTCAGTGTCCTGTCAATATAGTGTCACACTACTGTGAACCATTTTGTAATTAGTTTTTTCACGTCACAGTGTCCTGTCAATATAGTGTCACACCACTGTGAACCATTTTGTAATTAGTTTTGTCATGTCATAGTGTCCTGGCAATATAGTGTCACACCACTGTGAACCATTTTGTCATTAGTTTTGTCATGTCAGTGTCCTGTCAATATAGTGTCACACCACTGTGAACCATTTTGTAATTAGTTTTGTTATGTCACAGTGTCTTGTCAATATAGTGTCACACCACTGTGAACCATTTTGTAATTAGTTTTGTCACATCACAGTGTCCTGTCAGTATAGTGTCACACTACTGTGAACCATTTTGTAATTAGTTTTGTCACATCACAGTGTCCTGTCAATATAGTGTCACACCACTGTGAACCATTTTGTAATTAGTTTTGTCATGTCACAGTGTCTTGTCAATATAGTGTCACACCACTGTGAACCATTTTGTAATTAGTTTTGTCATGTCAGTGTCCTGTCAATATAGTGTCACACCACTGTGAACCATTTTGTCATTAGTTTTGTCACATCAGAGTGTCTTGTCAATATAGTGTCACACCACTGTGAACCATTTTGTAATTAGTTTTGTCATGTCACAGTGCCCTGTCAATATAGTGTCACACCACTGTGAACCATTTTGTAATTAGTTTTGTTATGTCAGTGTCCTGTCAATATAGTGTCACACTACTGTGAACCATTTTGTAATTAGTTTTTTCACGTCACAGTGTCCTGTCAATATAGTGTCACACTACTGTGAACCATTTTGTAATAAGTTTTGTCACATCACAGTGTCCTGTCAATATAGTGTCACACCACTGTGAACCATTTTGTAATTAGTTTTGTCATGTCACAGTGTCTTGTCAATATAGTGCCACACCACTGTGAACCATTTTGTAATTAGTTTTATCACGTCACAGTGTCCTGTCAATATAGTGTCACACCACTGTGAACCATTTTGTCATTAGTTTTGTCACATCAGAGTGTCTTGTCAATATAGTGTCACACCACTGTGAACCATTTTATAATTAGTTTTGTCATGTCACAGTGCCCTGTGAATATAGTGTCACACCACTGTGAACCATTTTGTAATTAGTTTTGTCATGTCAGTGTCCTGTCAATATAGTGTCACACTACTGTGAACCATTTTGTAATTTGTTTTTTCACGTCACAGTGTCCTGTCAATATAGTGTCACACCACTGTGAACCATTTTGTAATTAGTTTTGTCATGTCACAGTGTCCTGTCAATATAGTGTCACACCACTGTGAACCATTTTGTAATTAATTTTGTCATGTCACAGTGTCCTGTCAATATAGTGTCACACCACTGTGATCCATTTTGTTATTAATTTTGTCACGTCACAGTGTCCTGTCAATATAGTGTCACACCACTGTGAACCATTTTGTTATTAATTTTGTCATGTCACAGTGTCCTGTCAATATAGTGTCACACCACTGTGAGCCATTTTGTAATTAGTTTTGTTACATCACAGTGCCCTGTCAATATAGTGTCACAACACTTTGAACCATTTTGTAATTAGTTTTGTCATGTCACAGTGTCCTGTAAATATAGTGTCACACCACTGTGAACCATTTTGTAATTAGTTTTATCATGTCACAGTGTCCTGTCAATATAGTGTCACACCACTGTGAACCATTTTGTAATTAGTTTTGTCACGTCACAGTGTCTTGTCAATATAGAGTCACACCACTGAACCATTTTGTAATTAGTTTTGTCATGTCACAGTGTCCTGTCAATATAGTGTCACACCACTGTGAACCATTTTGTAATTAGTTTTGTCATGTCACAGTGTCCTGTCAATATAGTGTCACACTTCTGTGAATCATTTTGTTAACAGTTTTGTCATGTCAGTGTCCTGTCAATATAGTGTCACACTACTGTGAACCATTTTGTTATTAGTTTTGTCATGTCAGTGTCCTGTCAATATAGTGTCACACCACTGTGAACCATTTTGTAATTAGTTTTGTCACATCACAGTGTCCTGTCAATATAGTGTCACACCACTGTGAACCATTTTGTAATTAGTTTTGTTATGTCACAGTTTCCTGCCAATATAGTGTCACACTACTGTGAACCATTTTGTAATTAGTTTTGTCACATCAGAGTGTTTTGTCAATATAGTGTCACACCACTGTGAACCATTTTGTAATTAGTTTTGTTATGTCACAGTGTCTTGTCAATATAGTGTCACACCACTGTGAACCATTTTGTAATTAGTTTTGTCACATCACAGTGTCCTGTCAGTATAGTGTCACACTACTGTGAACCATTTTGTAATTAGTTTTGTCACATCACAGTGTCCTGTCAATATAGTGTCACACCACTGTGAACCATTTTGTAATTAGTTTTGTCATGTCACAGTGTCTTGTCAATATAGTGTCACTCCACTGTGAACCATTTTGTAATTAGTTTTGTCATGTCAGTGTCCTGTCAATATAGTGTCACACCACTGTGAACCATTTTGTCATTAGTTTTGTCACATCAGAGTGTCTTGTCAATATAGTGTCACACCACTGTGAACCATTTTGTAATTAGTTTTGTCATGTCAGTGTCCTGTCAATATAGTGTTACACCACTGTGAACCATTTTGTAATTAGTTTTGTTATGTCAGTGTCCTGTCAATATAGTGTCACACTACTGTGAACCATTTTGTAATTAGTTTTTTCACGTCACAGTGTCCTGTCAATATAGTGTCACACCACTGTGAACCATTTTGTAATTAGTTTTGTTATGTCACAGTGTCCTGTCAATATAGTGTCACACCACTGTGAACCATTTTGTAATTAGTTTTGTCATGTCACAGTGTCCTGTCAGTATAGTGTCACACTACTGTGAACCATTTTGTAATAAGTTTTGTCACATCACAGTGTCCTGTCAATATAGTGTCACACCACTGTGAACCATTTTGTAATTAGTTTTGTCATGTCACAGTGTCTTGTCAATATAGTGCCACACCACTGTGAACCATTTTGTAATTAGTTTTATCACGTCACAGTGTCCTGTCAATATAGTGTCACACCACTGTGAACCATTTTGTCATTAGTTTTGTCACATCAGAGTGTCTTGTCAATATAGTGTCACACCACTGTGAACCATTTTATAATTAGTTTTGTCATGTCACAGTGCCCTGTCAATATAGTGTCACACCACTGTGAACCATTTTGTAATTAGTTTTGTCATGTCACAGTGTCCTGTCAATATAGTGTCACACCACTGTGAACCATTTTGTAATTAGTTTTGTCACGTCACAGTGTCCTGTCAATATAGTGTCACACTACTGTGAACCATTTTGTAATTAGTTTTGTCATGTCAGTGTCCTGTCAATATAGTGTCACACCACTGTGAACCATTTTGTAATTAGTTTTGTTACGTCACAGTGTCCTGTCAATATAGTGTCACACCACTGTGAACCATTTTGTTATTAATTTTGTCACGTCACAGTGCCCTGTCAATATAGTGTCACACCACTGTGAACCATTTTGTAATTAATTTTGTCATGTCACAGTGTCCTGTCAATATAGTGTCACACCACTGTGATCCATTTTGTTATTAATTTTGTCACGTCACAGTGTCCTGTCAATATAGTGTCACACCACTGTGAACCATTTTGTTATTAATTTTGTCATGTCACAGTGTCCTGTCAATATAGTGTCACACCACTGTGAGCCATTTTGTAATTAGTTTTGTTACATCACAGTGTCCTGTCAATATAGTGTCACAACACCTTGAACCATTTTGTAATTAGTTTTGTCATGTCACAGTGTCCTGTAAATATAGTGTCACACCACTGTGAACCATTTTGTAATTAGTTTTATCATGTCACAGTGTCCTGTCAATATAGTGTCACACCACTGTGAACCATTTTGTAATTAGTTTTGTCATGTCAGTCTCCTGTCATTATAGTGTCACACCACTGTGAACCATTTTGAAATTAATTTTGTCATGTCACAGTGTCCTGTCAATATAGTGTCACACTACTGTGAACCATTTTGTAATTAGTTTTGTCATGTCACAGTGTCCTGTCAATATAGTGTCACATCACTGTGAACCATTTTTATTAATTTTGTCACGTCACAGTGTTCTGTCAATATAGTGTCACACCACTGTGAACCATTTTGTAATTAGTTTTGTCATGTCACAGTTTCCTGTCAATATAGTGTCACACTACTATGAACCATTTTGTAATTAGTTTTGTCAAGTCAGTGTCCTGTCAATATAGTGTCACACCACTGTGAACCATTTTGTAATTAGTTTTGTCATGTCACAGTGTCCTGTCAATATAGTGTCACACCACTTTGAACCATTTTGTAATTAGTTTTGTAACGTCACAGTGTCCTGTCAATATAGTGTCACACTACTGTGAACCATTTTGTAATTAGTTTTGTCACATCACAGTGTCCTGTCAATATAGTGTCACACCAATTTGAACCATTTTGTAATTAGTTTTGTCATGTCACATGTCAAATAGTGTCACACCACTGTGAACCATTTTGTAATTAGTTTTGACATGTCACAGTGTCCTGTCAATATAGTGTCACACTACTTTGAATCATTTTGTAATTAGTTTTGTCACAGTGTCTTGTCAAACAGTGTCACACCACTTTGAACCATTTTGTAAAATTTTAGTTTTGTCATGTTACAGTGTCTTGTCAATATTTTGACTTATCTTTAATTATTGTTTTTCTTTTTTAATTTTTTTAAAATTTATTACATTTATTTTATTTTTGTCTTTTAGTGATAACTGCTGTAAACAATCACCAAGAAAGATAAAAGGTATTTATTATTACACAACAATTGAGTCTAATCTTCTTTTTCAATTAAAGCTCCATTAAATTTTCAATTTTCTGAATTTCTTTTGATTTTCTAAAAATATATTTTTTTAAAAAATAGATAACTTCTAATCATGATCCTTAAGATTAATTTCCAAAATTTTCATTCCCATTAGCTGTAAATAAACGGGTTGGTCACTTGTTTAATGATGATTATTATTAGCTTGGAGTATGCACACTGATGTACAGAGACTCGAATGAATTAAAGGGGAATCCTGACAAAGTGCTTTTTTTGTTTGTCATTGCCAAATGTACATATTCGCAATAGTGTTATTTATTCCTTACAAAGTCACAAATGACAAATTCAATGAAATTCTGGGTTTAATTTATTGTATTTCACCATTATGTTAGCTGTGTTTAATGACCCACTTTTTTTTAATGACTCATCCATGTTATAAAATAAGACCCAACAGGTCTACATGTTGCTTGGAAATTACTGTTATTTCTATATTTATTTGAGCTTTTATCGTTGAACCAAATGTAACATTGTTCATTAGAAACACCATTAAGTAAATAAGCACTGTTTTAATTTTTTTCTAGGAAAACTTAATGCATCTTTAATAATTTTAACATGATTTAAAATTTCAATCAAAAACATATTACAGTCTTACTGAAACTCTTTTATTATAAACTAACAGGGAACATCTTTAACATTATTTCCAAACCTACTTAAAAGGCCAGAGCTTTTGGGAGTTGCATTGGATGTGTTCATTAAGTCCGTCAACATGAAATCTTCCAAGTGTTTCTTTGTATTTCAAAGTCAAATACTAGACATCCTAGACTTGGTGGTCATTAGTAGTCTAAAAGGACAAGATACAGATGACCCACATCTCTCATCAAACTGGTTTTGAATCATCTCAGCAAGACAGTTCATATTGTGATGAAGTTGGCATGTGCTTGTAAGATAGCTTGCTGAAGGTTGGTGTCTTTCCCCGAAATGACTGTCTCGATATATTGAAACTTTTTAGCCAAGGCAATTAACAACATTCAAGATGAACATACATTTTTAACTTTGTACCAAAACCCTGATATAAAAGATCCATATAAATATTGGTTTATACATAAAAAATATAGAATTTTTTATTATAAAACCAGGACATGATGGCAAAGTAGTCCAACATGTTCTCTTGTGAGTAACAGCTCCTCTTGTCACAAGGCTCAAATCCCACTTTGGGTCCTAGTGTAAGAAAGTTTGTCTGTTCTCTGGTCGTCTGTATCATTCCTGAAATGACCACCTAGATATACAAGACAGAATCTTGATTGGGGCATAAAACACCCTTACTCCTATACATGGGTTGAGATACTAATGGAACAATTAATTACACCCTTAAAAAACTGGGGTCCTTGGTGGCCGAGTGGTCTAAAGTGCGGGCTTACGGATCATAGTGCCTCTAACTGCCTGGTTTCGAGTCCCACTCGGGACAGATCCTAGTGTGAGAAAGTTTGTCAGTTCACTTGCCGAAAGTCGGTGGTTTTTTCTGGGCACTCCGGTTTCCTCCACCATCCCAGAACTGACAGCCTCGAAATAAGTGAAAGATTCTTGACTGGGGCGTAAAACACCATTACTCCACTCCACTCCTTAAAAAACTTACTTAGCTGTAAACCACACCACTAGAAATCATGATTTATTAATCCAGTGCCCCCCCCCCCCCCCCACCTCCCATACACACACGTACACTTTTAAAGAAAGTTGAGTTTTTAACATCCCAGTCAAGATTTTTTTCACCTATATTTAGAAGTTGCCAGCTATAGGCCAAAGTGCAGAAATTTTCCTGTGTGTTATGCTGATGGCATTATACAGCAGGGTTCTTTATCATGCCATGCTTACTGTGACATAGGACCTCATTTATTTAAAGTTCTCATCTGAAAGAACCATGACTTTCATTTCGTAATGCTGAATGCTTGGTGTAAGAGCAGTACATCACTACCCACTTTCAAGTCTTGGGTCAGACCTGGTTGGGTTTCAAACCATTGACCTCCCACTTATGAAGTGAGCACTCTACCAACTGAGCTACTGCAGTGGTCTACTGATAAATGGGAAAGAGGATTTATAATATTGCATCAACGATCTTTGTTATTGTTACTCTGTATGTTATTTATCTGAAATTTTTGTTCATTTTAGTTACACAAGCAGTAAGAAACCCTGCCAAAAATCCTGCTCATACTGAGTGGAATATCTGGAAAGATTCAGATTTTAGTAATCCAAGGTAAGTGGTGTCTTGCTTGTTTATTCTTTCATGATTGTTTGTTCTTCATTTATGTTTGTTTTCAGTATGGCACATTTTGCCCCTTCCTGTTACTGTTATTGGCTAGACACTCCTAGCACTTCAGTTTACATGGTGTTATAAAGGAGGACTAAAAAGAAATTGAAAGGTATTGAAATGTTTTCTGAACACCAAACTATACAATAATGAACTGCTGTCAAAACAAACTATTTAAGAAGAATAAGACTATTTATTCAAATGATGTATATGTCCTACACATAGTTGTAAATAGTCTGATGAAAAAGTCAAGAAAAGGCACATTGTAATTCAAAAATGTTTCTGAGAGTCTGATGAAAAAGTCACGAAAAGGCACATTGTAATTCAAAAAAGTTTCTGAAAGTCTAATGAAAAAGTCAAGAAAAGGCACATTGTAATTCAAAAACGTTTCTGAAAGTCTAATGAAAAAGTCAAGAAAAGGCACATTGTAATTCAAAAATGTTTCTGAGAGTCTGATGAAAAAGTAAAGAAAAGGCACATTTTAATTCAAAAACGTTTCTGAAAGTCTAATGAAAAAGTCAAGAAAAGGCACATTGTAATTCAAAAATGTTTCTGAGAGTCTGATGAAAAAGTCAAGAAAAGGCACATTGTTTTTCAAATAACTTTCTGAGGGTGTGATGAAAAAGTCAAGAAAAGGCACATTGTAATTCAAAAATGTTTCTGAGAGTCTGATGAAAAAGTCAAGAAAAGGCACATTGTAATTCAAAAACATTTCAGAGAGTATGATGAAAAGGCACATTGTAATTCAAAAATGTTTCTGAGAGTCTGATGAAAAAGTCAAAAAAAGGCACATTGTAATTCAGAAATGTTTCTGAGAGTCTGATGAAAAAGTCAAGAAAAGGCACATTGTTTTTCAAATAACTTTCTGAGGGTGTGATGAAAAAGTCAAGAAAAGGCACATTGTAATTCAGAAATGTTTCTGAGAGTCTGATGAAAAAGTCGAGAAAAGGCACATTGTAATTCAAAAATGTTTCTGAGAGTCTGATGAAAAAGTCAAAAAAAGGCACATTGTAATTCAGAAATGTTTCTGAGAGTCTGATGAAAAAGTCGAGAAAAGGCACATTGTAATTCAAAAACATTTCTGAAAGTCTGATGAAAAAGTCAAGAAAAGGCACATTGTAATTCGAAAACATTTCTGAAAGTCTAATGAAAAAGTCAAGAAAAGGCACATTGTAATTCAAAAACGTTTCTGAGAATCTGATGAAAAAGTCAAGAAAAGGCACATTGTAATTCAAAAATGTTTCTGAGAATCTGATGAAAAAGTCAAGAAAAGGCACATTGTAATTCAAAAATGTTTCTGAGAGTCTGATGAAAAAGTCAAGAAAAGGCACATTGTAATTTAAAAACGTTTCTTAGAGTATGATGAAAAAGTCAAGAAAAGGCACATTGTAATTCAAAAACGTTTCTTAGAGTATGATGAAAAAGTCAAGAAAAGGCACATTGTAATTCAAAAACGTTTCTGAAAAATGTTTAATCGAACAAATCCAAACCTAAAACAGATAACCAATAGACTTGCAATTTGATAGACATTGATAAGTTTATTCTATAGTAATCAACAAGATGTTTATATCCTACCCAGATAACCGAAACACAATTCCTGCCCTGATTTAGATTGTTAAATACATTTTACAATGTTTATATACAATCAAAATAAATTTCCTTCAATAAACTATTTGTCTAGGAATAGATATATGTTTCAATAAACCAGTTGCTTCACGTGAAACTCTTCCTCTTTCCTTGACATCACAAAAAGTTCAAAGTTGTTGATGCCACAAAAAGTACAAGGTTTGCTATTTTTACACAATATGTTCGACAATTCCATTTTAAATCAGAAGGTGTGAAAAAAACATGGATGGGATAATAAATATAAGCAATGAACTTTGATTGTAATCAATTTATTGACATGTACTCTGTTGGGATGGTATCGTAAATATTAGCAATGAACTTTAATTGAAATCAATTTATTGGCATGTAAATCTTTTGGGTTATGCACAAAATTTTCCATGAACCTCTTTGGAGTTCATTCAATTTGCATGTGACCCAATAGAGCTACATGCTGATAAATCGATTACAATCAAAGTTCATTGCTTAAATAAGCAACACGATGTTTCCAGCCTACCCAGAATGTTGTATTTTTGCAGTTGGAAGTAAAGGGGCTGCAGGATAACCTGTGAAACAGGTACAGCAATTCAAAATAATTCAATAAAAAGTTTCTGAGATATATCTAATCAGACAGAACTATAACTGAAACGAAAAAACCACAATGCTTATAATTTCTGATTCCATCAGCAATAATAAGTACTGGTATATTTTATAAGCAACTAGATGTCCATAGCCTGATCAAGAATTTTGTATTTCAGCATCTGTTTCTTTGTATTTTAGCATTGAAATTGTTTTATTTTTACCTCTGTCTTTTTGTATTTTCAACATTGAATTTTTTGTATTTTTAGCTATGACTCTGTATTTTCAGCATTGAATTTTTGTATTTTCACCTATGTCTTTGTGAATTTGTTGTATTTTCAGCATTGAATTTCTTATATTTTTACATGTGTATTTATGTATTTTCAGCATTGATTGTCGTTGAAGAAAAGAAAAGCAAGTCAATCTGAGTGGTACAGCACACAAATTTTCATGGACAGATTGTTGTAACCTGATCATAACAAAAAACTGAAATTTTAACTCTCATCATTGTAGGGCATCAAATGAAGATGACCAAATTATAAAATTACAAAATTTTCATTTAATTGACCGATTCAATCATTTCTATCATAAAATAGATTCATTGGGTACAATGATTTTATTGTTAATTTTACTGTTTTTTAATGTCTTTTATCATATACTTAGTAATAAATACGTAATACGCATACCTTGATACGGATAAATTCTTGTGATCCATATCACAGAAGGTGTGTGGCCATCGGAAAAGCCATATCGCCAGTCTGACATCAATATCAGACCATTACTTGGAACAAATTTATCCTTTCCAGTCTCCTTCAGGATTCAATTAAACTTTCTCCAAGCTGATGCAGGATATGCCATTGTGGCAGACAATTGTTTTTAGCTCACCTGACCGAAAGGTCATGTGAGCTTATGGCATGGCGCGGCGTGTGTATGTGCGTGCCTGCGTGCGTGCGTGCGTGTGTGCGTCGTTAACACCTATTTTCGACTTCTCCTCCAAAACTGCTGGACAGATTTCAATGATACTTTGTCAGAAGCATATATGGGCCGGTGCAATTCAGATTTGTTCATGGCGTTGCCATGGTTACCAAAACTAGGTCAAGGTGACCTAGGGGTCCAAAAATCTTAAAAAATCTTCTTCTCCAAAACCGATGATGGGAGAACAAATCTGATGTGATATTTGGGTTCTCTAGGGTCTTAAGCCTGTAGTTTGTTCATTTCGTGAAATTTGGTTGAAAAATGGGTTACGCGTTTTTGCGTTTAATTTTAAAAATTTCGTAAAATGGCTTCAAATTGTTATAACTTGACTATTTGAACAGATAATGACATGAGGTTTTCAGTTTTGACTTTTTCTTGAAATGACCTTTAAATTAGGGTCAAGGTCACCAATCAAGGACATGACCTAATTTGTGATTTATGCAGTTTTAGGCAATTTTCTTGCAAATATTAAGAGATACATGAAATCAAATCATTGTTAAAATATTCAGCATGACAAAATTTACCAAGGTACCAAGTTTCGTAACTATATGATAATCCATGTAGGAGTTGTTGCCCCTGAAATGTTATTTTTGGCTTTTAAATACCAAAATTGTGCATTAGCTTGAAAACTATAATCTTTTTGTATAGGCATGTATATTAGAATATTGTAGGTATTGTGACAATGATCATTTTGATATATGGTTCAAGGTCATATGATCAAAGGTCAAGGTCACAGCTGCAAAAGAAGACTTAAATTGCTAATTATCTTGAAAACTATTAACTTTTTGTATAGGCATGTATATTAGAATATTGTAGGTATTAACATGACAATCATTTTGATATATGGTACAAGGTCATATGTTCAAAGGTCAAGGTCACAGCTGCAAAAGAAGACTTAAATTGCTAATTATCTCGAATACTATTAACTTTTTGTATAGACATGTGTATTAGAATATTGTAGGTATTGTGAAAATGATCATTTTGATATATGGTTCAAGGTCATATGATCAAAGGTCAAGGTCACAGATGCAGAAGAAGACATAAGTTGCTAATTATCTTGAAAACTATTAACTTTTTGTATAGGCATGCATATTAGAATATTGTAGGTATTGACATGAAGATCATTTTGATATATGGTTCAAGGTCATATGTTCAAAGGTCAAGGTCACAGCTGCAAAAGAAGACTTAAATTACTAATTTTCTTGAAAACTATTAACTTTTTGTAAAGGCATGTATATTAGAATATTGTAGATATTGAGATGACAATCATTTTGATATATGGTTCAAGGTCATATGTTCGAAGGTCAAGGTCACAGCTGCAAAAGAAGACTTAAATTGCTAATTATCTTGAAAACTATTAACTTTTTGTATAGGCATATATTTATGAATATTGAAGGTATTGCAGCATTTATTATTTTGATTTTATGGTTCAAGGTCATGTATTTAAAGGTCAAGGTCACAGCTGCAAAAGAAGACATTAATTGCTTATTATCTTGAAATCTATTAACTTTTTGTATAGGCATGTATAATAGAATATTATAGGTATTGATATGATGATCATTTTGATATATGGTACCAGGTCATATGTTCAAAGGTCAAGGTCACAGCTGCAAAAGAAGACTTAAATTGCTAATTATCTTGAAAACTATTAACTTTTTTAATAGGCATGTATATTAGAATATTGTAGGTATTGATATGATGATCATTTTGATATATGGTACAAGGACATATGTTCAAAGGTCAAGGTCACAGCTGCAAAAGAAGACTTAAATTGCTAATTATCTTGAAAACTATTAATTTTTAGATCACCTGACCGAAAGGTCATGTGAGCTTATGGCATGTCACAGTGTGTGTATGTGCATGTGTGCGTCATTAACACCTATTTTCGACTTCTCCTCCAAAACTGCTGGACAGATTTCAATGATACTTGGTCAGAAGCATAGATGGGCCGGTGTTATTCAGATTTGTTCATGGCGTTGCCATGGCTACCAAAACTAGGTCAAGGTGACCTAGGGGTTTAAAAATCTTAAAAAATCTACTCCAAAACCGATGATGGGAGAAAAAATCTGATGTGATATTTGGGTTCTCTAGGGTCTTAAGCCTATAGTTTGTTCATTTCGTGAAATTTGGTCGAAAAATGGGTTACACGTTTTTGGTTTAATTTTAAAAATTTCGTAAAATAGCTTCAAATTGTTATAACTTGACTACTTGAACAGATAATGACATGGAGTTTTCAGTTTTGACTTTTTCTTAAAATATCCTTCAAAATGGGGTCAAGGCCAAGTTCAAGGTCATGACCTAATTTGTAAATTTGCAGTTTTAGGCTATTTTCTTCAAAAATTTTAAAAATAATATCAAAACATTGTGAAAATGTTAAGATTGACAAAGTTCAAAAAGATACAAAGTTTCGTAACTATATGGTAATGCATATAGGAGTTGTTGCCCCTGAAATGTTATTTTTTGTTTATAAAAACTAAAATTGTGCATTAGCTTGGAAACTATTTACTTTTTGTATAGACATATGTATCAGAGTATTGTAGGTATTGACATGACGATCATTTTGATATATGACTCAAGGTCATACATTCAAAGGTCAAGGTCATAGGTGCATAAAAAGACTCAAATTGTTTATTATCTTGAAAACTGTTAACTTTTTGCATAGGCATATATATCAGAATATTGTAGGTATTGACATGACGGTCATTTTAATATATGACTCAAGGTCATACATTCAAAGGTCAAGGTCATAGATGCATAAAAAGACTCAAATTGTTAATTATCTTGGAAACTAATAACTTTTGTATAGACATATATATCAGAATATTGTAGGTATTGACATGACGATCATTTTGATATATATGTCTCAAGGTCATACGTTCAAAGGTCAAGGTCATAGATGCATAAAAAGACTCAAATTGTTAATTATCTTGGAAACTGTTAACTTTTTGCATAGGCATATATATCAGAATATTGTAGGTATTGACATGACGATCATTTTGATATATGACTCAAGTTCATACATTCAAAGGTCAAGGTCATAGGTGCATAAAAAGCCAGAAATTGTTAATTTTCTTGGAAACTTTTAACTTTTTGTATAGGCATATATATCAGAATATTGTAGGTATTGACATGATGATCATTTTGATATATGACTCATGGTCATACATTCAAAGGTCAAGGTCATAGATGCATAAAAAGACTGAAATTGTTAATTATCTTGGAAACTAACCTTTTGTATAGGCATGTATATTAGAAAATTGTATGTATTTTTGCCAATGATTTTGGCCATATTCTCAGGTGAGCGTTAAGGCCCATGGGCCTCTTGTTTTAAAATGCATTTTTCGTGTAACTTATACGAGTTGAATTTGGTAATTTTTTTTTCATACAGTAGCC
The DNA here is from genome assembly GCA_029721355.1 of Tegillarca granosa. Classification (NCBI taxonomy): domain Eukaryota; kingdom Metazoa; phylum Mollusca; class Bivalvia; order Arcoida; family Arcidae; genus Tegillarca; species Tegillarca granosa. The sequence continues at coordinate 20,149,232 of CM056610.1, read as the reverse complement.
AATATATACCGGTATTGTATATTAAAAACAACAAAAGTTTAAGTATATGATAAACAGAATAAAACATGATGAAATCCATATCATGTGCTATATCAGACCTCAATATTGGACCTCGAGCTAAAGCGCTCTGTCTGTTATTGGGCTCTTGGTCCGAAATGGCATATGAATATGATATGGATTTCACCATGTATTATTCTATATGTATTTCATGTTAACGGGTCACAATTTTATACAGTGTGGAAATCATTAACCTTCTTTATAAATGTATAAGTACAGTCAAAATTTGATGGCTCCCAGTGGTTTTGTTTGCCTAAAATTACTACCAAATAAAGGTAGTTTCCCCTTGAGAAATAAGACTAAAATTTCCCAATTTGACAACTAAAATTCCCCAAAAGGCAAAACGACACACAATCAAATAGTTTAAGTTAAATCCAGTTGTCTAAAACTGTTCTGACAGACAAAAAATGTTAGTAGTGTCACAATATAAGATCTTTGCAATGAATTTCAAAATTCTGAGCATAATATGTGACATAAAAAGGGTCCAAATTTTCACAATCTGAAAGGTAGATGGTAGTTTTTAAAAACCACTGGCTCCAACTCTAAATGACTTTGCAATATTTTCGAGCCAAATTGAGGGGGTGGTGGGTGTGTTTTAAGGTTTTTAACATTGAGTTTTGCATGGTCATTGTTATTTTGAATGTGCATGCAAGTTACATGTAACCAGGTAAAATTTTAATGTAAATTGATTCATCTTAATAAAGGGCTTTTATTAAATATGTCTACTTCTATTTCAGAGTTAAAGACAGTCTGAAAATTAAATAAAACTTGGTGCAATTAGGTAAATTTAGGGAGTGGAGTAATAAGTTATATCCCAGTTAAGATAAATTTGTACCCTGCTTATATAGAAGCAGTAAGTCCTGGAATGGTGGAGGAAACTGGAGTGCCAGAGAAAACCACCAAACCTTCAAGCAAACTAATAAACTTTTTTACACTAGGATTTTCGAACCCTAGGTGAAATAAGAGGCACCATGATATGTAAGAATGAGTAAATTTTAAAGTTGAGTTGAGTAATGATGTTTAATATCCCATTCAAGAATATTCAACTTATATCAAGACGTCGCTAGCTATAGGTAAAAGTGCAGAAATTTTGTCTGTGCATTGCTCTGATGGCATTATACAGCATTATCATCGTGCCATGCCTACTGTGACATGGGACCTTGTTTATTTTAAGTTACCATGAATTTCATTCCGTTATGCCAGGTGCTTGGCAAAAGAACAGTCACTACCCACTTTCAACTCTTGGGTCAGGGTTGGAACTAATGACCTCCAACTTATGTGTGTGTGTGTGCATTTGAAAATGCATTGTGGATGCTTCAAAATAAGAACTAAGACCTTAAAATTGGTAGTTAAAATTACTATTCTTTCACCAAACACTGGGCATTTAGAATTGAAAGTCACAGGGCCCTTTGGAAAAGGACCTTAGAAACCAATGCCCAGTGTCAAGGCAGGCATTGCATGTTAAAGAACCTCCATGCACATTGTCCTGAATGCACTGCAAAGTTCAAAATTTATTCCACTTCACCTATAGCTAGTGACATCTCAATATAAGTGAAATTTTATTGACTGCGATGTAAAACCCCATTTAATCAATCAAATCATTAGATGATATTTTGTCAATACAAGGGATGATGCATCTGTGTGCGAGGCAGACCCTCTGTCATCTGTCCGTCAACAATTGCTTCAAACGACTTCTACTCAGAAACTTCTGGTCACATTTGTTTAAACTTGGTCAAAAGCATCTATAGAACATTGCCTTTCATATTTGTATTTTTGGTTGCCATAGCTACCAAATGTGGGTCACAATGACCTAATAGTTAAAAACCTAAAAAAATCTTCTTTTCCAAAACCACTTCACTGAGATAAAATCTGATGTGATATTTGGCATCTACGGCATCTTATATACCAAATTTGTATATTTCAATAATTTTTGTGAAAAATTAGGTTACGCGTTTTTGCGTTAATTTTTTGTATATTGAAAATGGTACCTTTTCACAAAAATTACAATAATGAATAAATTTAGGTGAACTCTTTTTCCAAACATCCTTTTCCTATGTAAAGAAACATATGTTTGACAATTTTCATGAAATTCTGTAAAATACAAGTCGCTTTTTTCGACCTTTTTCATTTTCAATTCTAGCAACCCAAGGGTTGAGGGTTCAAATCCCAGTGGGGCCACTTTTTTTTTTTTTTTTAATTTTTTAATTTTTTTTTTATTTTCTGAATTTTTTTACTTACAATGGTGCATGGAAGAGATTTTATGAATTTTTACTTTTTAGTGTAATTATTTTTTTTTGAAAAACATGTGATACTGCAACCCAAGGGTCGAGGGTTCATATCCCAGAGGAGGCCCCACCTTTTTTTTTTTTCTTTTTTTTCTGAATTTTAATGACTTACAATGGTGCATGGGAGAAATTTGATGAATTTTTACTTTTTAGGTTGCCATAGCTACACTGACCTAAATAGTTGAAAACCTAAAAATATTTTCTTCTCCAAAACCACTTTACTGAGATAAAATCTGATGAGATATTTGGCATCTAAAGCATCTTATAAACCAAGTTTGTGAATTCCAACAATTTTGTTACAAATTAGGTTATGTGTTTTTGCATTTATTTTTTATAAATTTTCATGAAATTCTGTAAAATAAAGTCGCTTTTTTCGACCTTTTTCTTTTTCAATTCTAGCAACCCAAGGGTCAAGGGTTCAAATCCCAGTGAGGCCACATTTTTTTAAAAAATTTTTTTATTTTTTATTTTTTTTTATTTTTTAGCTCACCTGAGCAGAAAGTGCTCATGCGAGCTATTGGTATCAATAAAGGCAGACCCGTCCGTCAACAATTACTTAAAACGACTTCTTCTCAGAAACTTCTGGTCACATTTTGTTTTAAACTTGGTCAAAAGCATCTATAGAACATTGCATTTCAGATTTGTGTTTTTGGTTGCCATAATAAGCTACCAAATGTGGATCACAATGACCTACAAAGTTAAAAACCTTAAAAAAATCTTCTCCAAAACCACTTCACCGAGATAAAATCTGATGTGATATTTGGCATCTAAAGCATCTTATAAACCAAGTTTGTGAATTCTAACAATTTTGTGAAAAATTAGGTTACGTGTTTTTGCGTTTATTTTTTATACATTGTAAATAGTACTTTTTTTTACCAAAATTACAATATTAATAAATTTAGGTGAATTCTTTTTCCAAACATCATTTTCTCATGTGAAGAAACATATGTTTAAAAATTTTCATGAAATTCTGTAAAATACAAGTCGCTTTTTTCGACCTTTTTCTTTTTCAATTCTAGCAACCCAAGGGTCAAGGGTTCAAATCCCAGTGAGGCCAATTTTTTTTTTTTTTTTTTCCCTTTTTTTATTTTCTGAATTTTTAGGACTTACAATGGTGCATGGAAGAGATGTTATGAATTTTTACTTTTTAGTGAATTATTATATTTGAAATACATGTGATACTGATATGTAGATTTAGCTAAAACCTTGATGATTTTTTTTTTTGTTTTGTTTTACAAAATCATTGTTATGTGACATTATTTAAATTAATTGTACAATTTTTAAAAAAAAATTTGCAGTAGAATCTTACAATTTTTTTTTTTTTTAATTTTCTAATTAATGTGTCAAATCTGTAAAGTCTTAAATCCGGATCTGAAAATTGCTCATGTGAGCTTTTGTTATGGATAGGAACTCTGCCATTCATCCATCAAAAGTCTTCTTCTCAGACACTACTGGTCACATTTCATTTATATTAGTCAATAGCACCTTTAAACCATTGCCATTCTCATTTGTGTTTCTGGTCATTTTGGCTACCAAAAGTAGGTCACAGTGACCTATATAGCTAAAAACCAAAACAATAAAAATAATGTTATCTGAAACCACTTCTATTGAGGCAACATGTTATGACTTAACCAGGTATTATCAAGACATACCAGTTACATTTAAACTCAGGTGAGCAAATTAGGGCCATCTTGGGCCCTCTTGTTTCTTATTCCGGTTATCTTGTTGTTTTTGAGTTCCAATTTCGAATTCCATCTTTTTCTTAGGTATTGGTACATGTATTTTATGGATATATATTATGGGGGTTTACTGGAATTTCAAATTTTTAAGCATTTATGTAGACCATGTACTAAAGTACTTGGGAATAGTATTTGTTCCCCCAACAGTACATTATCATAACTATACCACTAAACACCATTTTATATTAAAATCAAATGCTTTTGTAAAGTAGAAAGCTTTATAATCAGTTGACCTAAGACTGACCTAACAAAACTGACCATTTCAGTATAAATGAAAAAATGTTGCTTGTAGCTTGAAACGGTGTTACTTGGTTCAATCTTCTCCTCTTGTGCACTTCTCTATTTATTGGTAATTCTCTGTTTATTCAAAACTAACTATTTTAAGAAATAATCAAAATGGCTAAATTTTGTCTTTTTATGCTTTTTCATCAAAACTATGATTTTATAGTAAAGGGAATAACGAGAAGTCAATCTAATACTGTAAAATCAATGTACTTATTTTAGCATGTACATATTTTAGTGCAATTTACATTCTCAACTAATTTGCATACATGTATTTAAATTAGCACAAAGAAACTTTTCAGAAACAGACTATAAGTCAAAAAAAACATGTATTTTAGTGGTGTATTTAAATAAGTGCTACTTTCCTAACACAAAAATTGCTGAAATCAATACAACACTAAAAATAGTACATTTATGGTATTTATAGAACATTGTAAACTTAAAAATAACAAAACAAAATTAAGTTCTAAAAAAATATTATTAAAAAAATATAATTTGAAATGGAATATATACAGTTTTAAAAGATAAAATAAGAAGATATTAAAATATATGTTTAAAACAATCTCATAGTATGAAAAAAACAATCTCATAGTCTGAAAAAAAAAAACAATCTCATAGTATGAAAAAACAATCTTATAGTCCTGAAAAGACAATCTCATAGTATGAAAAAACAATCTCCTAGTATGAAAAGACAATCTCATAGTATGAAAAAACAATCTCATAGTCTGAAAAACAATCTAAAACAATCTCATAGTATGAAAAGACAATCTCATAGTATGAAAAAAACAATCTCATAGTCTGAAAAACAATCTAAAAACAATCTCATAGTATGAAAAGACAATCTCATAGTCTGAAAAAACAATCTAAGACAATCTCAAAGTATGAAAAAACAATCTAAGACAATCTCATAGTATGAAAAGACAATCTCATAGTCTGAAAAAACAATCTAAGACAATCTCATATTCTGAAAAAACAATCTTATAGTCTGAAAAAACAATCTCATAGTATGAAAAAACAATCCCATAGTATGAAAACAAAATCTTATAGTCTGAAAAGACAATCTCATAGTCTGAAAAAAACAATCTAAGACAATCTCATAGTATGAAAAAACAATCTTATAGTCTGAAAAAACATCTAAGACAATCTCATAGTCTGAAAAAACAAACAATCACATAGAATAAAAAACAATCTTATAGTCTGAAAAGACAATCTCATAGTATGAAAAGACAATCTCATAGTATGAAAAAACAATCCCATAGTATGAAAACAAAATCTTATAGTCTGAAAAGACAATCTCATAGTCTGAAAAAACAATCTAAGACAATCTCATAGTATGAAACAACAATCTTATAGTCTGAAAAAACAATCTTATAGTCTGAAAAAACAATCTAAGACAATCTCATAGTATGATAAAACAATCTCATAGTCTGAAAAAACAAACAATCACATAGAATAAAAAACAATCTTATAGTCTGAAAAGACAATCTCATAGTATGAAAAGACAATCTCAAAGTATGAAAAAACAATCCCATAGTATGAAAAAAAAATCTTATAGTCTGAAAAGACAATCTCATAGTCTGAAAAAAACAATCTAAGACAATCTCATAGTATGAAAAAAACAATCTTATAGTCTGAAAAGACAATCTCATAGTATGAAAAACAAGAGGCCCATGGGCCTTAACGCTCACCTGAGGATATGGCCAAAATCATTGGCAAAAAATACATACAATATTCTCATATACATGCCTATACAAAAGGTTAAATAGTTTCCAAGATAATTAACAATTTCAGGCTTTTTATGCACCTATGACCTTGACCTTTTAATGTACAACCTTGAGTCATATATCAAAACGATCGTCATGTCAATACCTACAATATTCTGATATATATGTCTATACAAAAAGTTAATAGTTTCCAAGATAATTAACAATTTCTGGCTTTTTATGCACCTATGACCTTGACCTTTGAATGTATGACCTTGAGTCATATATCAAAATGATCCTCATGATAATACCTACAGTATACCGATATATATGTCTATACAAAAAGTAAATAGTTTCAAAGATAATTAACAATTTCAGGCTTTTTATGCGCCTATGAACTTGACCCTTGAACATATGATCTTGAGTCATATATCAAAATGATCGTCATGTCCATCTTTACAATATTCTAATATATATGCCTATGAAAAAAGTTAACAGTTTTCAAGATAATTAACAATTTGAGTCTTTTTATGCATCTATGACCTTGGCCTTTGAACATATGACCTTGAGTCATATATCAAAATGATCGTCATGTCAATACCTACATTATTCTGATATATATGTCTATACAAAAAGTTAATAGTAAATTCCAAGATAATTAACAATTTCAGGCTTTTTATGCACCTATGACCTTGACCTTTGAACGTATGACCTTGAGTCATATATCAAAATGACCATCATGTCAATATCTACAATATTCTGTGATGTGTGTCTATACAAAAAGTTAATAGTTTCCAAGATAATTAACAATTTCAAGCTTTTTAGGCATCTATGACCTTGACCTTTGAATGTAAGACCTTGAGTCATATATCAAAATGATCATCATGTCAATACCTACAATATTCTGATATATATGTCTATACAAAAAGTTAATAGTTTCCAAGATAATTAACAATTTCTGGCTTTTTATGCACCTATGACCTTGACCTTTGAATGTATGACCTTGAGTCATATATCGAAATGATCGTCATGTCAATACCTACAATATTCTGATATATATGTCTATACAAAAAGTAAATAGTTTCAAAGATAATTAACAATTTCAGGCTTTTTATGCACCTATGAACTTGACCCTTGAACATATGATCTTGAATCATATATCAAATTGATCGTTATGTCCATCTTTACAATATTCTAATATATATGCCTATAAAAAAAGTTAACAGTTTTCAAGATAATTAACAATTTGAGTCTTTTTATGCACCTATGACCTTGACCTTTTAATGTATGACCTTGAGTCATATATCAAAATGATCGTCATGTCAATACTTACAATATTCTGATATATATGTCTATACAAAAAGTTAATAGTTTCCAAGATAATTAACAATTTCAGGCTTTTTATGCACCTATGACCTTGACCTTTGAACGTATGACCTTGAGTCATATATCAAAATGATCGTCATGTCAAAACCTACAATATTCTAATATATATGCCTATGCAAAAAGTTAATAGTTTTCAAGCTAATGCACAATTTTAGTTTTTATAAGCAAAAAATAACATTTCAGGGGCAACAACTCCTATATGCATTAACATATAGTTAAGAAACTTTGTATCTTTCTGAATTTTGTCACAATGTTTTGATATTATATATCTTTAAAATTTTTGAAGAAAATAGCCTAAAACTGCAAAATTACAAGCTAAGTCATGACCTTGAACTTTGACCTTGACCCCATTTTGAAGGTTATTTTAAGAAAAAGTCAAAACTGAAAACCCCATGTCATTATCTGTTCAAGTAGTCAAGTTATAAGAATTTGAAGCCATTTTACGAAATTTTTTAAAATTAAACGCTAAAACGCGTAACCCATTTTTCGACCGAATTTCATGAAATGAACAAACTATAGGCTTAAGACCCTAGGAAAGTCAAATATCACATCAGATTTTTTCTCCCGTCATTGGTTTCAGAGAAGAAGATTTTTAAAGATTTTTGGACCCCTAGGTCACCTTGACCTAGTTTTGGTAGCCATGGCAGCGCCATAAACAAATCTGATTTGCACCGGCCCATATATGCTTCTGACCAAGTATCATTGAAATCTGTCCAGCAGTTTTGGAGGAGAAGTCGAAAATAGGTGTTAACGACGCACACACGCACGCACATACACACGCCGCGCCATGCCATAAGCTCACATGACCTTTTGGTCAGGTGAGCTAAAAAAACAATGTCATAGTCTGAAAAAACAATCTAAGACAATCTCAAAGTATGAAAAGACAATCTCATAGTCTAAAAAAAACAATCTGATAGTCTGAAAAGACAATCTCATAGTATGAAAAAACAATCTCATAGTTTGAAAAACAATCTCATAGTCTGAAAAGACAACCTCATAGTCTGAAAAAAAAAACAATCTTATAGTCCGAAAAAACTATCTTATAGTGTGAAAAAATCTCATAGTATGAAAAAAAAACAATCTCATAGTCTGAAAAAAAGTGTAATATCCTGAAGATTTTGTTATTGTTCTTGGTACTCTGTTATAAGTTTGTTCATGGTAAAATATTTACTAAATCAAAAGGAGCAGAAAGATAAGTTATTGGCCATAAAGAAAAAACAAATACTAGGATGTAGAACTATGCAGTTTTAATACACATAGTGTGTGACCTTGACAATAAAGGTCACATGAATTCCATAAAATTTTCTTATATAGCAGAATTGAATCTCCCTGCAATTCATACAGTGGATTGTTAAATGCCCCAATGCTCATTTTTTCAAACATGCTCCAACACATAGCATGGATTGTTATGCCATATCTATGACATCATCATTGTACCACCACTATTCAATTTTATAGTACTGTTTGAATAAACTGATCTTTGCTCATATTGTAAGCTGACAAAGTTAAACAGACCCTGATTTCACAATAATTCCCTAACTATGATTTATCATAATTAAACCTGGTAAACTTGAAATCTTTATAGTTTAGTAAATTGTTTAGATTTTTAGGAATTTGAGACGTCATTTTGAAGATCATTTCAAACTTGTAACATCTGCATTTAGTTCCATCAAAAATTATTTGTTTTAATTCAAAAAGAGCCAAATTTAAGTTAAGGGAAATCTTAGTTAAGAATGATTGTGAAACCGGGGCCAGTAGTTGGGCTAGTGGTTTAATTATTATAATAAGCTTTTTTCACAGTCTTGGTTTCTGACTGAATTAAAATTATATTAAAATAGTGTTGCTTAGTATGCACAAGGGTTAATTGTTCTGATACAAGATTTCACTTCTAATTTTGTTGTCCATTCAATATTAGTTCATGCAAATCAGGTGGTCATTTCCAAAAATGTGGAAGAATTTGAAGCAAACTTCAAGTTGATTTGCTAAAATGAAACCATTTTGCCCACCCAATGAGTAAAATCACTTTAATGAGAATTTACTAATATGTATGTATCAAACAACAGCATTATAAATTTTTGTATTATGCAGCAACTTTGAGGACAATTAAACCCGCAATCCATTTACTCCATTGTAGATTCAGAGACTATATTCATTTAAAACCAATATTTGCATTGAGGTTAAACTACTGCCAATTAACAAAAAAAAAAAAAAAAAAAAAAAAAATTTGTATTAAAATACTACAATAAATATCTGAATAAAATAATAGATTCTATACACAAATTTGATTGTTTAAAAACAAAAAGGCAAATAAATGTGAAACATGAGTTGCTTCCATAAAAATGATAGATGCTTATTAATACACATGTAGATTATTAATAGATACATTTTTAACAAATTTTGTGTTGTATAAAATAACTTTTTCATTTATATACAAAGGTTATACAACATACTGAAATACATTATCTGTTTATTGTATAAAAATAAATATTCACTTGTATAAACAGTTTTTACAACATACCATAACACATCGTCTGTATACTGTATACACAGATTATACACAGTTTATACAACATATCGCAACACATCATCTGTATATTGTATAAACAGATTATACAACATACCATAACACATTATCTGTATATTGTATACACAGATTATACAACAATTACCGTAACACATCATCTGTTTACTGTATAAACAGATTATACAACATACCATAACAAATCATCTGTATATTGTATAAACAGATTATACAACACACCGTAACACATCATCTGTATACTGTATACACAGATTATACAACATACCATAACACATCATCTGTATACTGTATACACAGATTATACAACAAACCATAACACATCATCTGTATATTGTATACACAGATTATACAACATACCATAACACATCATCTGTATACTGTATACACAGATTATACAACAATTACCGTAACACATCATCTGTATACTTTATACACAGATTATACAACAAACCCTTACACATCATCTGTATATTGTATACACAGATTATACAACATACCATAACAAATCATCTGTATACTGTATACACAGATTATACAACATACCGTAACACATCATCTGTATATTGTATACACAGATTATACAACATACCGTAACACATCATCTGTATATTGTACACACAGATTATACAACATACCGTAACAAATCATCTGTATACTGTATACATAGATTATACAACATACCGTAACACATCATCTGTATATTGTATAAACGGTTTATACAACATACTGTAACACATCATCTGTATATTGTATAAAAAGAAATATTCACTAAATTCTTGTATAAACAGTTTTTACAACATATCATAACACATCATCTGTATATTGTATACACAGATTATACACAGTGATTTTGCTTTGGTTCTTAAAAACTACCTTCTACCTTTCACATTGGGAAAATTTGGACCCTTTTTATGTCACATATTAGGCTCAGAATTTTGAAATTCATTGCAAAGATCTTATATTGTGACAATATCTAACATTTTTGTCTGTCAGAACAGTTCTGGACAACTGGATTTAACTTAAACTATTTAATCGTGTCACTTTTGCCTTTTGGAGAATTTCAGTTGTCAAATTGGGAAATTTTAGTCTTATTTCTCAAGGGGAAACTACCTTTATTTGGTAGTAATTTTAGGCAACCAAAACCACTGATACAACAATTACCATTACACATCATCTGGTTATTGTATAAACAGAAATATTCACTTGTATAAACAGTTTATACAACAAACACAAAAGTTTTAAATTTAAAGCAAATTTTAGTTATTTTTCAAATAAATGTACAATGTTTCATGTTGTTAAAGATAGGAAGCAAATACAACAACAAACTTTTGCATGCACTATTTTTCTCTTTATTAACCCATGCTTACTTCACACACACACACACACACACACACACACACACACACACACACACACACACAGATATAATAATAATAATATGTTTTAGAAGCACTTTGTATAGCAACTATATAAAGTCAAATCATAAATCAACATTTCATTTCACTGTGGCCAAAAAAAAAAAAAACAAAGAATTAAAGCTTTAAGAACAATTATGGTGTGGTTGTTGTAGTCGCTGATTCGACTGTTGTTTTGGAATCATCAGATGGTACTGGACTGGCTGTATTTGGAGGTGGAGTTGAAACACGAACAAATCCCAGATCTGAAATTTAGAATTAAAAAAAGATTTGCTTTTATTGAAAAATAATATCTTTATGCAACTTTATTTATACAAATCTGCTTGGTGGTGTCTAGAAATAAGAAAAATAATCTCGTCTTGGAAGTAAAAATCTGTTTTAAATTTTTAACCGAAATACATGAAATATAAAAATAATTAGGTCAACAGTTTTGTCATGTTTTCACTGTAAAGTTTCATTTTTTAGGACAAATCTAACAGGTGTGATTAGACACCTCAAAATGATGTCAAAGTACAAGTATTGATATTGGTAACATTAAATGACCAATGATATTAACCGAATATCTGTCCAATCAAAACACATTTATTGATACAATTAGTTTTGAAGACTGATAAGTTGGTAAATTGTTTTGGTGACATAATTATGACAACAATATCAAAGCCTGATTTTTTAGTTGTGTAATGGTGTTTTATGCCCCAGAAATCATGATTCTTTCATTAATATCTTTAGAGTTGTATAATGGTGTTTTATGCCCCAGAAATCAAGATTCATTCATAAATATCTTTAGAGTTGTATAATGGTGTTTTATGCCCCAGAAATCAAGATTCATTCATTAATATCTTTAGAGTTGTATAATGGTGTTTTATGCCCCAGAAATCAAGATTCTTTCATTAATATCTTTAAAGTTGTATAATGGTGTTTTATGCCCCAGAAATCGAGATTCTTTCATTAATATCTTCAGAGTTGTATAATGGTGTTTTATGCCCCAGAAATCAAGATTCTTTCATTAATATCTTTAGAGTTGTATAATGGTGTTTTATGCCCCAGAAATCAAGATTCTTTTACTTACATCTTTAGAGTTGGGTAATGGTGTTTTATGCCCCAGAAATCAAGATTCTTTCACTAACATCTTTAGAGTTGTGTAATGGTGTTTTATGCCCCAGAAATCAAGATTCTTTCACTAATATCATTAGAGTTGGGCAATGGTGTTTTATGCCCCAGAAATCAAGATTCTTTCACTAATATCTTTAGAGTTGTGTAATGGTGTTATATGCCCCAGAAATCAAGATTCTTTCACAAATATCTTTAGAGTTGTATAATGGTGTTTTATGCCCCAGAAATCAAGATTCTTTCACTAACATCTTTAGAGTTGGGTGATGGTGTTTTATGCCCCAGAAATCAAGATTCTTTCACTAAAAACTTTAGAGTTGTATAATGGTGTTTTATGCCCCAGAAATCAAGATTCTTTCACTAACATCTTTAGAGTTGTGTAATGGTGTTTTATGCCCCAGAAATCAAGATTCATTCACTAACATCATTAGAGTTGGGCAATGGTGTTTTATGCCCCAGAAATCAAGATTCTTTCACTAACATCATTAGAGTTTGGTAATGGTGTTTTATGCCCCAGAAATCACGATTCTTTCACTAACATCTTTAGAGTTGTGTAATGGTGTTTTATGCTCCAGAAATTACATTTCATCCACTAATATCTTTAGAGTTGGGTAATGGTGTTTTATGCCCCAGAAATCAAGATTCTTTCACTAATATCTTAGAGTTGGGTAATGGTGTTTTATGCCCAGACATCATGATTCTTTGACATAATATTACTGTATCTAATTTCAACTATTATTCAACCAATTGTCTGATGTAGCTATAGATAACATTTTTATCTACGGTCCCAGGGCCACAATCATTTCTTTGCTACGATTTTCCTTAAGTTAGATTTAGCAATTTTTTGCAATTTCTTTTGGATTCTTGTGTAAATGTTTTTTTTATTTTTTAATTTAATTTTTTTTTTTTTTTGCTTTATTATTATTATTATTTTTTTTTTTTTTGAAAACTAAATACAGCTTGAACTGATCTTTAAATTGACACCTACATAACTGTATATCTTAATACAGTCAAACTTGTCTATAAAGGCCACCCATGGGAATCAGTAAAAGTGGCCTTTATGGACAGGTGGCCTTTATATACAAGTTCAATTAATAAGAATAAAGAACATCTGGGATAGAATTTTATTGGCCTTTATAAGCAAGCGGCCCTAATAGAGAGGTGGCCTTTACGGCAGGTTTGACTGTAATTAATAAAATTATTATAATGTAATTTCAAAATTGTCAGATTTAAAGTAGGAAAATTCTAGTTAAAAAAAATTGCGTGATTGAAAATATCAAATTTTGGGAATTTATAATTTTATATTAGGAGTACAAAAAGCAAAAATTTTAAATTTTATTTGAACAAGAATTCCATGGAATTACATGTCTCGCGTGGTTAGTTTTTGATCAAGTAGAAAACAAATTTTTTACAATTCAGTCTTACCCTACTATTAATTAAATTTTGTGATATACTGTAAACTTCCACATTTTGACACGCTGCTGCCACCTATGACGACACCAGAAAAGTAACACCTAAGTCTTGTCTAATGGTGATGCCAGGCTCGACAAAAACTATATTGATCTTACTTGTTATCTGATTAATCCAGTCCCAATGGTAAGATACACTAGCATATATATCTGGAATATGGTCCTTAAAACACCCTCTATACCCATATGATGTAACCCCTACCAGTTCCCAACGTCCTTCTTCATTCTGACATACTAGTGGACCTCCTGAGTCTCCCTATAATGAAGTATATGCATAGTATTTCCAACTGATGAAAAAGTATGCAGCAAAAAACCAATGCAATAAAGACTTTACAACAAATAGTTAAATTTTGAAAAAATAAAAAACAATATTAAAACAACAACAACAACAACAACACACACACACACACACACACACACACACACACACTCTCTCTCTCTCTCCTCTCTCTCTCTCTCTCTAGTTCTTTGATTATAAAACTAGCATTTTACATAGATAAACAATCATTGTACATAGATGCAAATTAAAATTTTTATTTGCTGATTGAGTTTATTTCTACTTCATTTGCAATTTTCATGTGAATGTTAATTTGAAATAAGAATAAAAATATGTGTTACATGTAATATGGATAATATTTTTTCAGTTCTTTAATTGTTTAATCATTTCAAGTCTTTTAAAATGCAGGGAGTGTTGACCTACTTTGCTGTTTGTGTGTCATCATTGTAAACATTGGTCTTTTAATAACAGCAGAAAACATCAAAAGTAGTTCGACAAAAGTGCAAAGTTATACGAAAATAAATTGTCAAAAATGATGTCATACAGAATACATCGACCAATCAAAACACAATAAAATCGGACATCACGCGCAGTTTGTAATTATTTTGAAATAAGAATAAAAATATGTGTCACATGTATAATGATCTAGTTTTTAAATGCAAAAACAAAATTTTTTAACTACCAGTAATTCAAATTTTGAGGACAACATCTGAAAGAACACCAATTAAAGGCCTATGATGCTCATCTGCTCAGATTTATTATAATATTATTACAACAAAATTTAGTTTCAATCAGTCCAGTAGTCCCATAGTAATATTTTAGATTTTTAACAATTAGCACCTTTAAAAAATTTTGCAGAAAAATACATCTACATTCTATATCATATTAGCTCATAAATAAGCTTTATTCACCATTTATATATATGTATTGTAGTAATGGCTTTCATCTTTGAAGCTAGACAAAGCTGATTTGTGAAAACTTTCAAACTATATTAGGAATCTTCCATTCCAAATTTGGTACAAATTGGATGATTAAAATCAAAGAAATTTTCAAAACTAACAGGATTTAGAAAACATGAATTTAAAAAAAAAAATGGAAGGAGTTAACAAAAATTGGGTGAGTTAAAGAAAATCTGGGAGGAAAAAACAAAAATGTAGGTGGAGTTGAAGAAAATCTGGGAGGGGTTAACACAAATGTAGGTGGAGTTAAAGAAAATCTGGGTGGAGTTAACTCAAATGTAGGTGGAGTTAAAGAAAATCTGGGAGGAGTTAACACAAATGTAGGTGGAGTTGAAGAAAATCTGGAAGGAAGTAAAGAAAAAAGTACAAGCAGGGGTGGATTGTCTTTTTTCATTTACAGTGAAGCTCTAGGAATCCCATTTTCCGTCTCCCGTTCCAAGTGAATTTTGGTTATGGGAAAGTGATAAATATTGGCTTTCTCCTCCATGGGAAAGTGAAATTCATTACAAAAATGCATATTATTCATTATCAAATGCAGTTTCTTTTTAAATTTTCCACTAGTAAACGTTCTCAGCAGAACATCATCAGTTGAAATAATAACCTTTTCAAATTGAAACCATGTTCTCAGAATTTCCATTCTTTAACAGTAAAGGGAGATAACTTGTATAGTATCTGTATGTTCATATTGGCTTTAGTTTGGAATAGAGTAGCGAATTTTTGTTTTGTTTGTCAGAACATCTGTTATTTGTTTTCTAATATAGAATATTAAAAACAACTGACTTTTTTAAAATTTTGTTATTTATAAAATGTTAAATGTTAATATACAATAAACAGAGTTTGAAGAACAGCTTTACTACTTGTGGAATACTACTTCCAGTTCATTCAGATGATACTGACATATCTTAAATGAATTGATTTGACCTCTGCATGTTTTTTAATTTTCATTTACTCGCATCCATATTTTTCTTGCCAAGAGATGGAGAAAGTGAAATTTTTCTGGGGGAAAGTGGATTTTCTATTGTGACTTTCCCATGGAAAGTTAGTGTCATGGAAAAATCATAGAGCACTGATTTAAACAAATTTGTAACCTAAAGCATTAGCAATGACATTTTCTCAGGTTAAACAAACTTAAGGAGGTGATACACAACACCTTTAACATCAGTCCAGTAGCATAAAGGCCTGGATTCTAACCTGTTCTGTCTCAATGTACATTTAAAAAATGTCATGATGCACTTACAAACTGAACTATCTGATGGCACATGATAAAAATCCTTGATCAATTTTGTTTTTAAAAATCCCAAAAGTTTTTTAGAGTTTAAAAAAATATAAGGCAATGTTTCAGCAATATCAATTAATCATCAGGCAATCATTTTTTTTTTCTGTTAATTTGTTTTTTTAGAAACATAAACAGAAAATGTCAAAATTATGTAAATTCAGAATTAGTGAATAATTCTGCTTCTAAACTAGAAATATGTCTGGCTGACATGGTGCCCCCGCGCTGTTTTTGTCACTGTTGTAACTTACTTCAGTAGGGTACACTACACATAAAAGGCTGTGCATTGTTGTTATGATTTGTGGGCAACGGATGTATTGTTGGATTACAAGTTATATACAACCATACCAATTTTAGTGATGGAGAAAAATCCTAGAATAAATGGATAGAACCATCAACTTTCTGGAGTTACTTGCAATTGAAAATTGGTCTAGAAATAAATTTTTGATATTTTTTCAGAGAAAAATTTCCAATTTAAAATTGAATGCAATAGGAAACTTCCATAACACTAAAAGCTCTTCAGATTGATACTACATGTACTATTTATTGGTTAGGCCACACCAAATTAATTTTTAGTTCTACAGATTTTTTAAGAAAAATATAGAGGCAAGCAAGTGAATAAAAATTAATTTTTTTTTTTTTCTAAAACACATTTTTCATAGGCAAACAAAATTTGAACCTTGCTAGCAAGCACAAAAAAAAAAATAATAAATAAATAAAATAAAAAAATAATAAATAAATATATAAATAAATAAACCAAGAACTGTTTAATGGTAAAACACTGGACAAATGTTGCTCTGATATTGTTAAATTTACACTGAATGCAGCTAAAGATTTTGCAGAAAAAAATGGATGAAGGATTCTACCGGAAATTTTAGACAGGCAAAATATGATTTGGAAATGAAATTAATTTTATTTAAATTATAAATTTTTGAGGTGAGTGGATCCGATGAACTACAAATTAATTTGTCATGGCCTTAACAAACAAGAGGCCCACGGGCCTTAACACTCACCTGAAGATATGTCCAATATTGGTTTCAAAGTGCAATAGACAATATATTAAGTACAGAAACTTTAAAAGTTTTCTCAAGTTAAGAACTCCCACAAAACTTAATCAGAAATATATCCACTCACATTTCATTTATTAGTAGCTTATATAATATGCATGAAGTAACTATAGTGCAATGAATAATTTCCAAATCATTAATCAATTTCAGTATACTTATGCAGCTATGTCCTTGACCCTTTGAACATATATGACCTCGAACTATATATGATTGTCATGTCAATACTTACAATATTCTAATATACATACCTATGCATGAAATTAATAGCTTTCAAGATAATTGATAATTTTAGTATTCCTATGTTGATATGACCTTGACCTTTCAACATATGACCTTGTACCATATATCAAAATGATCCTTGTTGCAATACCTACAATATTCTAATATACATGCCCATACAAAAAGTTAATAGTTTTAAAAGATAATAAGCAATTTAAGTCTTCTTTTGCAGCTGTGACCTTGACCTTTCAACATATGACCTTGAACCATATATCAAATTGATCGTCATGTCAATACCTACAATATTCTAACATACATGCCTACCAAAAAGTTAATAGTTTTCAAAATAAATAGCAATTTAAGTCTTCTTCTGCAGCTATGACCTTGACCTTTCAACATATGACCTTGATTCAAATATTAAAATGATCGTCATGTCAATACCTACAATATTCTAATATACATGCCTATGCAAAAAGTTAACAGTTTTCAAGATATAGTGACAAATATATAATTTTTAGCAATTTCCCCACTCAGTGCCTTACAATTTCCCCATTTTGTGCCCCATGGCTACCATTTGTGCAAATCTGAAAATAGATGAGCTAAGGATGTTATAAATGAAATAACTAAGGTATATCTCTTGTAGATTCAGAGCAGAAGATTTTTAAAGTTTTTCACTATTTCCCCCCTTGTGGGGCCCCAAGGGGACATAACTCCTTCATTTGTGCAAATCTGAAAGGGCTTCACCCAGGCATGATGGTTACCAAGTTTCATAAAATTTGGTCCAGTGGTTTTGGAGGAGAAGATTAAAATGTAAAAAGTTTACACACAACGCACAATGGACGACGGACGACGAATAACGGACGAAGATGGATAGCAATAGCTCATCTGAGCTTTCAGCTCAGGTGAGCTAAAAACTTACATTACAAACAGGAGAATACTGATTTCTGTTGTCTACACAAATACCATCAGGCACTACATACATCCTTAACAGATCAATGTGTGATTTATTACACCAATTAAAATCCTTGTTTGCTTGAACTTTGACCTCTTGTAGTCTATCAGGAAATACATTTCCTAAAAAATTAATTTAAAAAAGTTATAAAATCACACTTTATTTTGTCTTGCAAAAAAAAAAAAAAAATTAAATAAATAAATAAATAAAAAAAATAAAATAAATAAATAAAAAATAAAAAAAAAAAATAATAAAAAAAAAAATTAAAAAAAAGAATACGGAATCTGAATCGCAATGCATTGGTTTTTGTTTTAGTTTTATTTTTGTTTTGTTTTGCTTTTTTTTTCAATTTTCTATTTTCCAAAGGATAAACAAGATTATGGCACAAAAGGGCCTGTACTGCTCAATGGCAGATAAAATGCATTGCTAGATATAAAACATGGTTTCGATAAGTTGTTCAAGTTTTGGAAATGTTTAAAATTTCTGTAAAAGTGTGGATATATCCACACTGGCTTTCAACTAAGGTGATGTCTTAATTAAACTTATATAATGGCCATTTTCTGGTTTTTCTATTTAAAGTAATTCTTGAATTTAGCATCATCCTGAAAATCACAAACATCAATCTACTCCACCTAGGGACCTTCCACATCAAATTTGGTTTCATTTGGTCATGTGGTTTTAGAGAAGAAGTTTTTCAAAGAATCAGCTTTATTAAACTACTAATTTGCATTTTGCACTAAAACATGCAAATGACAAAAAGTTATATAAAAACCTGTGAAATATATTTTATACTTTGTACATAACAAATTCGAACCAAATTGGTCAACAAAAATATGTAATGGCCATTTTCTGTTTTTTCTATTTATAGTAATGACAGCCATTTTTGATTTAGGATCAACCTGAAAATCACAAATTTTAATCTTATCCATCTTGAGATCCTCCACATCAAATTTGGTTTTAATAGGTCAAGTGGTTTCAGAGAAGATTGAAGTTATTCATGCACAGATGCACACAAGGATGCTTTGCCATGCAAAAGCTCAGCTGGCTGTAGTCAGTTAAGCTAAGAAAAAAATATGTAAAAAATGATCAATAGTTTCTTACCTATATGGATATCAACATGTGTTTTTTCCCCAACCTGTTACATAACAGTTGTCATACGTTTCGCGTAAATATGGAGACAAGCAAACAGTCCGAACTTTATCATTTATATTGACAGGTTGGCTGAGGTGGAGCAAGGCTATGTCATTTCCATATCTAAAACTAGTGTAGTCTCTATGTAAAAATGGACTAGATGACAAATTCCGTCGCTGTGCCTCTATCTTAAACTTTGACTGGTATATAGATCCAGCATATATATAATATGTTCTCCTTGAAGAGTATCTAAAAAAAAAATAATAATAATAACAATGAATAAATAAGCAAATAAATAATAAATAATCAAGAATAAAAACATTGAAATTAGATTTTATTTTTTTTTAATTTTCATTTTTTTTTTACAAATGTGTGGCCCATGTAACTGATCACTCACCTGAAAACATGCTTAATATTAGTGCGGAAATATTGTATCAGTTCGAATGATATCTCCATGATTTACTTTAAACAATAATTGAATATTTATATGTCTGCAGCAGATTTGTAAAAATATGTATGCATAGTCCTGATTGTTTAATTTTCTTTTAAAAATAGCTTAGACAATCAGTTTAATCAGACCTTTGTAAAGGTCGAGGAAATATATTCCAGATCTATTAATTACAATTTTTAAAAACTGTGATAAGAAACTGTATAGTTTTGTTTACACAAGGGTTTATAAAACATCACGAAAATGTAACGAATTTTTCACAATTTTGGTTAGAATACTGGTGCCCATTAAACGTAGG
>CM056610.1:20109552-20128520 GCA_029721355.1 Tegillarca granosa | reverse complement strand
CTTGAACCATGTTATGACTTGGAAGGAAGAATGTGGGTGCCATTCATTTGTTAAAGTAGACAAGTTAAGAGTATATACAGGGGCATAAATAGGAACCAATTATAACTGAGGCAGAAAAAGGAGGAGAACCAAAGGTGCTTCAAATCTAGGGGCTCCCCCGAAAAACGGCATTAAACAGTGCATTTTGACAACACCTGATCACAATATTTGCTAAGACCATCAGAATAATCAAGTCTGTACAACCAAGGACAAAACAATTTTATAATTGTTTACTATTAATTAATTTTTAACCTTTTCATAACTTTTTTCGTGTTTCTTTTTTAAAAAATAAAAAATTAATAAATAAATAAAAATTAAAAAAAAAACAATCTGACTTTTACCAAGGCAATTGCCTCAGTTGCCTCAAAATAAGCTACGCTCCTGATTTTATATATATTTTTCAATTTAATTTTTGTCGAACCTGGCATTGCCATAAGGCGAGACTTAAGTGTTACTTTTCTGGTGTGGTCTTAGTCGGTGGTGGTGGTGGCCAGCATGTCAAAATGTGAAAGTTCATGTTGAAGTAATGTATTTTCTACTTGATCAAAAACTAACCAGGTGAGACATTCAAATCCATGGAATTCTTGTTTTGTTTTTTCAGTTAACGCTACATGTCTGAGGTTTTATTACCATATGTACGGTACAGACATTGGACATTTGGCAGTTTATCTCAACAGTACCAGGAAATGGATCAAATATTATAACCAAGGCAATACATGGAATGAGCAAGAAATATTTTTTCCAAGTTTAACTGGACAAACGGTAAAGAACAGTCATGCATGTTAAAAAATTGCACTACCTGCTATTTTTAATTAAATCCTAATTGTTACTTTTGAATTTTCCAATTTTTTTTGTAAAAAAGGAATTTGTGTCTTGTTTTCTCATTTCCCAGGCTTTACATAATTAGGTAACTGGCCTCATACACAACTCTTTTTCTTGTACAGATTAATAAAAATGATTTACGTAATTTTAAGCAAGTTGGATTATTTCTCTTTGATGGGGTCCTATGGCCGGGAAGTCTGAAGTGTGAACTTACAGATCACAGTTTCTATTACTGGTTGGGTTTGAATCCTGCATGAGAAGATCGTTATGTAAGAAAGTTTTTTCAGTTTTCTGAAGGTTGGTGGTTTTCTTTATCTTTCAAACATTTTTATTTTATTTGCCACGGAACATGTTATATAATCATATTACAGAAACAAAGGTAAAAATACTTGACACAGAGTAAATGTATATATGTATGTTAAAAGATATGTGTAATACTGTAACAGGGGGCGGAAACACCTGAAAAAAAAAAACACATCCTCACCGAGTGCCCTGGCTGAGGATCAAACCCAGCCCTTCTGGGTGAAAAGCGAGCGCTCTACCACAAGGCTAAAAGATCTTGACCAGATAGTCGGGCAGTAAATCACTCTATTATACCTACTGTATACACCAACACCACGACTAGCTCAGTTCCGCTACATTCCTCCCCTGTTATCTTGAGATTTCCCACCTTGGAAATCTCACACAACCCCTCTGTGGGTAATTTTGTTGGCTCCAAATGTAACAGTGGGAGGAAACACCTGAAAAAAACACATCCTCACCGAGTGCCCCAGCTGAGGATCAAACCCAGCCCTTCTGGGTGAAAAGTGAGCGCTCTACCACGAGGCTAAAAGATCCGGACCAGATAGTCTGGCAGTTAATCGCTCTATTATACCTACTGTATACACCAACACCACGACTAGCTCAGTTCTGCTACAATACAATGGCATAGTGTGTAAAGAAGAACAGTTTAGGGGTCGAAACAAAATATCTTACAAATAGTTAAATTATCAAGATCACTACAGATGTAGATGTGAAAAGCACCGTGCCATAACGTTATACACTACCTATATAGAAGAACAATAATACATCACTGACGTTACATTTAACAAAGGGAGATAATAAAATAAATTCAGCAATTAAATAAAAATAGTGATAATGAAATGTGGGGGAAAAGTTAACATTATTATATTGATATAAACTTGTAAACTTATAAAAAGTTTTTGTTATCAATTTGTGAACCCGAAAAAATTAAGTTTGAACCTAATTTTCGTCAAAAAGGCTCATCCATTGTCTCCAGTGTCTAACAAGTTCTTGCCATTTACATTTTTTTAAACGTGAGGAACTTCTCGATATGAAAGAATAAACTGCCTTTTTGAATTTTGACTGGTGGTGTAAAATATCATTACTTCACACCACTGTATCTTTGAAATAAAGATGGTTAATAAAGTTTAAATGGTTTTTAAATATTTCAGATTTACATAGAAGCCACCAGAGGTTACAGTTATCAGGGTGACATTGCATTAGATAACATTGCTTTACTTCCAGCAGAATTGTGTGGGCGTAAGTTAATGGAGTGTAAAACAGATATGTTTTTATTTCCTGTACTGTGAGACTTTTTTTTAAAATTATGATCGAATTCATTTGCATATAATTAAATTTATAAACAAGCCAGCATTGTAAATTTTTTATGTCAATGATCTCATAGACAAAATTTCTTTTACCAA
Organism: Tegillarca granosa; assembly: GCA_029721355.1. Classification (NCBI taxonomy): domain Eukaryota; kingdom Metazoa; phylum Mollusca; class Bivalvia; order Arcoida; family Arcidae; genus Tegillarca; species Tegillarca granosa. The sequence continues at coordinate 20,125,953 of CM056610.1, read as the reverse complement.
ATATGTCATACGTCATTACCCCCTAGCAACCGCTGACGCCAGTTTCCTGACAACTAGGTCAAATATTCAGTCTGACGCCATTTTTGTCTAACTTGACGTATGCCATTGGAGTCATTTGTTTTCTTCATTGAAAAAACATGAAAGTTGTTAAATGTGTGGATAAGCATTAAGATCTGCAGTCATAAATGATGATCATGATGACAGCAGCAAATTTAAGTTTTGTGAACCTGTAGGTGCATCATATCATTTATGGATATGTTATGCTGATGACAGGGAAATGTCCCCGCTCAAGGAACATCAACAGTTGGCTACCAGCTACAAATAAGGGAGTGATATAGATGCCTTGGATTTTATGAGCCAAGTTGTTGTTGGAAACTCACTACAAATAAGGGAGTGATATAGATGCCTTGGATTTTATGAGCCAGGTTGTTGTTGGAAACTCACTTCAAATAAGAGAGGGATATAGATGCCTTGGATTTATGGACTAAGATAAAAAATCTGCCATATGAGATTAAATACTAAAGTTGTGAGAAAGCGCTGTGTTGATATAAACAGGTTACACTATATACATGGTATATGTTAACTCTATCTGGCAAATATTAACCCAGAATGTTTAAACAACAGTAATATAGGATTATTGAACTTAAATTGTGAAATATTGTTCCAAGTTGACTCAACATTGGCACGAGCATGCAAGTATATTTACAAAGTATATTTCATTTGCTTCCCAATTGTATTTTATCTAAAAATACTTTTTTTTTAGCTCACCTGAGCACGAAGTCCATTGTTCTTCACTTTTCACAAGAATGTTCCTTGCAACACAAGACAAGAAAAAAAAAAACCTATTTCTTGACAAAAGCCAAGTCAGATTCATACATAGGTCATGTTTTGTCTTGCACAAAATCATCATCTTTGTGTTAACTAGCCAATAAGCTGTACATTTTGTTAAACTATTGAAGAACTCTGTAAGCCCTCTATACATTTCATTATTGAAAAATTGCTCCAAATTCAAAATATTCTCAGGTGAGTGCCCAGGGTCTCATGGCCCTCTTGTTTCTCTTAATACACAAATATTGCACTAGTTCTTATATTTTGATATAAAAACAAGTGCAATATCATTTTAGGAAAAAACATCCTAAGACAACAGTGTCAGGTGACAAAGTTTGCAGTATGAAAAAAATATAATCAGAAGACCTCAGACTTGAATGAAGTTTATGTGCAAATATAGATATAGATATATATATTGCACGCTAACACCTTGGGATTTATCGTTTTATTTTTATCTGAAGCATATATTGCTATATAATAATTCTTTTATTGCAGAAACCAGTAACAACACATCAACAAATTTTGCAGAGAATTATGCTGTACGACTTGTAGGTGGCCATGACAGATCATATGGAAGATTAGAAATAATGTGGAAAGGAAAATATTATGTTATATCAAGTTATAGATGGAATGAGTTGAATTCAAAAGTTGTTTGTAAACAGCTAGGTTACACGTTAGTATCTCATTATTTCTATTATCACCATGGTAACAGCTGAATTTAAATGGAGACTTGCTCTCTATTTGTCACTTCACATTACTTTCTTACTTTACTCACTCACTCAATTTACTTTTCTTGCCTACTTAACTTATTTCACTCAATTTAATCATTCAATTCAGTTATTTTTACTCACTACACCTTATTCACTTCTTTCACACACTCATCATACTATGACTATTCCACTCACTCCTCCCTACCCACTCATTCCTTTCACTCAACTCAGTTACTCACCTCACTTTTTTCACATGCTTACTTTATTCTACTTATTCACTACTTTTTCATTCCTTTGCTCATTATCTCCCTCACTCTTCTAAGACCTCATTCACCCCCACTAACACACTCATCCACCTAACACTTACACCCTCATTTACTTCCCTAACTTTCTGAGACCTTGTTCACTCCACTTACACCCTCATCCACCCACCCACTTACACCTTCACTTACTTCCCTCACTCTTCTGAGATCTCATTAACTCCACTAACACACTCATCCACCCACCCACTTACACCTTCACTTACTTCCCTCACTCTTCTGAGATCTCATTAACTCCACTAACACACTCATCCACTCACCCACTTACACCTTCACTTACTTCCCTCACTCTTCTGAGAACTCATTAACTCCACTAACACAATCATCCACTCACCCACTTACACCTTCACTTACTTCCCTCCATCTTCTGAGATGTGATTCACTCAACTAACACACTCTCACTTATCTGAGATCTCATTCACTCAACTAACACACTCATCCACACACCCTTAACACCCTCACTTATCTGAGATCTCATTCACTCCACTAGCACACTCATTCACTCACCTACTTACACCCTCACTTATCTGAGATCTCATTCACTCTACCAACACACTCATCCACCCACCCACTTACACCCTCACTTATCTGAGATCTCATTCACTCTACCAACACACTCATCCACCCACCCACTTACACCCTCACTTATCTGAGATCTCATTAACTCTATTTACACAATTATCCACTTACACCTCCACTTTCGTCCTTCATTCTTGTAACACCTCATTAACTCCACTTACACATTCACCCCACTAATTACACCCTTGCTCTTCTAAGATCTGATACTCAATCTACATACATCATTCACTACATTCAATCTCTTTTTTACTTGCCTGTTTCCCACACAAGTTGAGTAATGGTGTTTAACATCCCAGTCAAGAATAATTCACTTATATCGAGATGTCGTCAGCTATAGGTGAAAGTGCAGAAATTTTGCCTGTGTGTTGCGCTGATGGCATTATACAGCAGGGTTCTTAATCGTGCCATACCTGCCATGACACGGGACCTCATTTATTTTAAGTTCCCATCCAAAAGAACCGTGACTTTCATTTCGTAATGCCGAGTGCTTGGCAAAAGAACAGTCACTACCCACTTTCAAGTCTTGGGTCAGACCCGGCCAGGGTTTGAACCCATAACATTCCACTTATGGAGTGAGCACTCTACCAACTGAGCTACCGCAGTGGCTTTCCCACACAAGTGTTTTTTTTCCATAAAAACAATGTACAAAGCAGAGTAAAATCACATGCATCAAACTCACCACAATGTTTGTTTTTAGATTACGTTCTTGTGATTTATAATGCATTATCTTGTCACAAGTAGTTTAAAACTGCTGATATTATGACCAGCAATGTCTTTACAAAATCGACTTTACAGCCATTCTGTTAGATAGATTTATTTAAAAGATACTGATAAATCGGGAAATTTTCACCATAATATATTTTTTTTGGGGGGGGGGGGATTTGCAAGGGTAACAAGCCTCATGAATAAAACTTTAACAAATTTTTTTTTTGGTATTAATCACTTTCATTTGCACCGACCATCATATGATAATAAAAAGCATATGCTCATCTTGAAATGACAATTCTCTCAAAAATAAAGTGACACCAAAATTTTCCGATTAATAGTGTCACTTTTATTTTTTTGTAGAAAAAAGCATAAAACATATTATAATAGTGAATATGGTAATGGACGAGCACCATTTATTAACATGGCATTTTTTTGTATTGGAAATGAGGCTCATATGAAAAACTGCAGTTCCAGTTATTACTCATACAATCCATTTACTGTAGCATTAGCATGCTCCAACACTGGTGAGTATTATAACAAATTAACTGGGAATGTCTAAGTTAAAAATGTGTGTTTTTGGTCCAGTATAAAATTATTTAACTCATATTGATGTGATCAGTTGTGAGTGATAAGTTGTGAGTGATCAGTTGTGAGTGATTAGTTGTGGATGATCAGTTGTGACTCATCAGTTGTTAGTGACTAGTTGTGAGTGATTAGTTGTAATTGATCAATTGTGAGTCATCAATTGTTAGTGATTAGATGTGAGTGATCAGTTGTGAGTAACTAGTTGTAGATGATCAGTTGTGAGTCATCAATTGTTAGTGACTAGTTGTGAGTGATCAATTGTGAATGATTAGTTGTAATTGATCAATTGTGAATCATCAATTGTTAGTGATTAGATGTGAGTGATCAGTTGTGAGTGATTAGTTGTGATTGATCAGTTGTGAGTCATCAGTTGTTAGTGATTAGTTGTAATTGATCAATTGTGAGTCATCAATTGTGAATGATTAGTTGTAATTGATCAATTGTGAGTCATCAATTGTGAATGATTAGTTGTAATTGATCAATTGTGAGTCATCAGTTGTTAGTGATTAGTTGTGATTGATCAATTGTGAGTCATCAGTTGTTAGTGATTAGTTGTGATTGATCAATTGTGAGTCATCAATTGTTAGTGATTAGTTGTGATTGATCAATTGTAAGTCATCAATTGTTAGTAATTAGTTGTGATTGATCAATTGTGAGTCATCAGTTGTAAGTGATTAGTTGTGATTGATCAATTGTGAGTCATCAGTTGTAAGTGATTAGTTGTGATTGATCAATTGTGAGTCATCAATTGTTAGTGATTAGTTGTGATTGATCAATTGTGAGTCATCAGTTGTAAGTGATTAGTTGTGATTGATCAATTGTGAGTCATCAATTGTTAGTTATTAGTTGTGATTGATCAATTGTGAGTCATCAGTTGTTAGTGATTAGTTGTGATTGATCAATTGTGAGTCATCAATTGTTAGTGATTAGTTGTGATTGATCAATTGTGCCTTTCGACTGCAGTATTAAACTTGCTAAAATTAGAATTGTGAAAATTTTTGTGTACCGATAGACTATAAGTGAATTGTTTTAGATGGCCAAAAAATAAAGACGATAAAATTTTCAACTGACTTTTTTTATATCAAATTTGCCAAAATTTAGCCCTGCTAAAATATCTGCTATACAGTGTTTTAATCTTCCTTAACTACTTTGACGTCAGTAGTACATCATTGCTGTGGACAGGATGGCAGGCTTGGAAAATCATAAGTAGCTTAATTCCTTAATAAATTGTGTCATTTACAGATGTTACAGCTAGCATTATTTTTCAAGTACTAATTAGGTGGGCAGGCAAAAGTGTTGACTTTTTACATCTCAGTCAGAATTTATCACTTATATCAAAGAGCAGTCGGTTCTGTGATTGGGGGTAGGAAACAAGAGTGCCTCAGAGTAAGCAAACTGATAAACTTTCTCGAACTAGGATCTGTCCTGAGTAGGATTTGAACCTAGGTCAGGTGTGAGGTGCTGTAATTGATAAGCTTATGGAGTAGACCACTAGGCCATTGGGCCCCTTGTTGGGCACAAAACTGAAAAATCTTACGGTGAAGTTGCTTTTTTTATCTCATTTTATGTATAAGTATCTATATTTTCAATCATTTACTACTTTTAATTTAAATAGACTGTTTCCATGGTGACATAGCTTGTCCAGACATTGATGGCGCAAATAGTAATGTAACATGTATAGCATCCAGGGCTTGGTGTGATGGTCAGTTTGATTGTCCAGGTGGTCAAGATGAACTAAATTGTGGTATGTATGAATATGCTTTATCTACCTGGTGCATTGCGGGATTTGGTTATAAATTTAATGGGGTCTATAAGTGTGCCATATTATGCCCATAAACATTTCTGTAGAACCATTTTTCAGTCTTATAAGGAATCTCTAATTTTACAACAGTTGTGAAACTCATCCAACCCAATAATGCTATTTCGACTGTTTTTATTCAATGTTAATGTGGCTACTATGCTCTTCCTTACTTCCAATATATTCTCACAACAAAATAACAACTGAGAATTGCTTGATACAGATGTCAAAGTTTAGTTTTATGATTCAAAACTTTAATTTCAAAACCAAATTGGTAATATATAATCATAACATGGTGTGTTGGTGATCTAATATGGTTTATACATGGTCAGTAAATATCATACCTTCGGTTAGGAGAACATTTTTTTTAAGACAGTAGTATTTGATACATGTGTTTCATAGCTGTTGCAAAATCTGTAGTGTAAGTATTTCTGACCATTCCTGGTTGAAATAATCGCAGACATTTATTTTTTACATTATAAACTACTTACCTAATATCAAAAATAAGTACCTGTGGTAATAATGCCCTGACGACGCAGGTTTGGTCGCATATTGTCTTATTTCAATCTTATATGGAATCTCTAAATGTGACATATTTTTGATAAAAAAATCTTGCGCATTTTTGCAATGTAAATAAACTTTTTCTGAAACTTTTTGCAGAAATTATTAGCTATAAGCTATGAGGTGATTTGGCTTTGGTGATGATTGCCTCATCTATAAGCTATGAGGTGATTTTACTTTGATGATATTTGCCTCAGCTATAAGCTATGAGGTGATTTGGTTTTGATGATGTTTGCCTCAGCTATAAGCTATGAGGTAATTTGGCTTTATTAAAGATCGCCTCAGCTATAAGCTATGAGGTGATTTGACTTTGGTGCTGATTGCCTCAGCTATAAGCTATGAGGTGATTTGACTTTGGTGATGATTGCCTCAGCTATAAGCTATGAGGTGATTTGGCTTTATTGATGATTGCCTCAGCTACAAGCTGTAAGGTGATTTGGCTTTATTAATGATTGCCTCAGCTATAAGCTATGAGGTGATTTGGCTTTATTGATGATTGCCTCAGCTCTAAGCTATGAGGTGATTTGGCTTTGGTCATGATTGCCTCAGCTATAAGCTATGAGGTGATTTGACTTTGGTGATGATTGCCTCAGCTATAAGCTATGAGGTGATTTGGCTTTATTGATGATTGCCTCAGCTACAAGCTGTAAGGTGATTTGGCTTTATTAATGATTGCCTCAGCTATAAGCTATGAGGTGATTTGGCTTTATTGATGATTGCCTCAGCTCTAAGCTATGAGGTGATTTGGCTTTGGTCATGATTGCCTCAGTTATAAGCTATGAGGTGATTTGGCTTTGATGATGATTGTCACAGCTATAAGCTATGAGGTGATTTGGCTTTGGTGACAATTGCCTCAGCTACAAGCTATGAGGTGATTTGGCTTTGGTGACGATTGCCTCAGCTATAAGCTATGAGGTGATTTGGCTTTGGTGATGATTGCCTCAGCTATAAGCTGTGAGGTGATTTGGCTTTGGTGATGATTGTCACAGCTATAAGCTATGAGGCGATTTGGCTTTGTTGATGATTGCCTCAGCTATAAGCTATGAGGTGATTTGGCTTTATTGATGATTGCCTCAGCTACAAGCTGTAAGGTGATTTGGCTTTATTAATGATTGCCTCAGCTATAAGCTATGAGGTGATTTGGCTTTATTGATGATTGCCTCAGCTCTAAGATATGAGGTGATTTGGCTTTGGTCATGATTGCCTCAGCTATAAGCTATGAGGTGATTTGGCTTTGATGATGATTGTCACAGCTATAAGCTATGAGGTGATTTGGCTTTGGTGACAATTGCCTCAGCTACAAGCTATGAGGTGATTTGGCTTTGGTGACGTTTGCCTCAGCTATAAGCTATGAGGTGATTTGGCTTTGGTGATGATTGCCTCAGCTATAACCTATGAGTCGATTTGGCTTTGGTGATGATTGCCTCAGCTATAAGCTGTGAGGTGATTTGGCTTTGGTGATGATTGTCACAGCTATAAGCTATGAGGCGATTTGGCTTTGTTGATGATTGCCTCAGCTATAAGCTATGAGGTGATTTGGCTTTATTGATGATTGCCTCAGCTATAAGCTATGAGGTGATTTGGCTTTGGTGATGGTTGTCACAGCTATAAGCTAGGAGGTGATTTGGCTTTGTTGATGATTGTCACAGCTATAAGCTATGAGGTGATTTGGCTTTGTTGATGATTGCCTGAGCTCTAAGCTATGAGGTGATTTGGCTTTGGTGACAATTGCCTCAGCTACAAGCTATGAGGTGATTTGGCTTTGGTGATGGTTGTCACAGCTATAAGCTAGGAGGTGATTTGGCTTTGGTGATGATTGTCACAGCTATAAGCTATGAGGTGATTTGGCTTTGATGATGATTGTCACAGCTATAAGCTATGAGGTGATTTGGCTTTGGTGACAATTGCCTCAGCTACAAGCTATGAGGTGATTTGGCTTTGGTGATGGTTGTCACAGCTACAACCTATGAGGTGATTTGGCTTTGATGATGATTGCCTCAGCTACAAGCTGTAAGGTGATTTGGCTTTGGTGATGATTGCCTCAGTGGTTCAGTCAGGCAGAGCATTAACCTTGATCATGTTAAGAGCGAAAGGTTGTGGGTTTGACCCCTGGCCTGGTCATACATGAAAATTTAAAATTTGAGATACTGCTTCTTGTATGGTGCTTAGAATTGAAAGGAAAGATTTTTAAATTGTTAACAGGTGGCAGGATAATGTAATTGGGGTATGCAGTGTCCCGATGACCCTTTGAGCTGGTACATTTATGTGGCTTTGGGTGCACACTAGTACAAGAGTTGAGTAATGGTGTTTTAACGTCCCAGTCCACTTGGCCATGCATCTAGACTGAGTGAATGAGTGAGTTATGGTGTTAAACATCCCATCATGAATATTTCACTTATATCGAGACGACGCCAGCTATAGGCGAAAGTACAGAAAGTTTGCTTGTGCATTGCGCTGATGGCATTATACAGCAGGGTTCCCTATCATCCCACGCCTGACGTGACACAGGGCCTCATTTACTGTAAGTTCCCATCCGAAAGAACCGTGACTTTCATTTCATAATGCCAGGTCTTTGGCGAAAGAACAGTCACTACCCACTTTCATGTCTTGGGTCAGACCCAGTCAGGGTTCGAACCCAGGACCTCCCACTTACGGAGCAAGCACTCTACCAACTGAGCTACTGCAGTGGTCACACTAGTACAAGGGAAATCATAAAACTTACTGGACATCCAATGCATACCTTAACATGTTTCAGATTATTCTTCAGAGATCATTAAATCTGCTCTCACCTTGAATAGCTGAAAAATTGTGGATGTGATGTTTAACAGTATTGCAACTGACCATTTAAAAAATACAATGCTGCCGATATTGAGCTCAAACCCACAACTCTTCAGTCATGAGTCTATATTTACCACTTATACCTTCAATAATAAAATGGATGCTCTATTTTCAAATACCATAGATGTATTTTTTTTAGTTATTCACTTGAAATTTTTTCAGCCAACTGCACAGATTCTGAGTTTGAATGTCAGGATCATACATGTATATCAGGTCATCTGAAGTGTGATGGAATTGATCATTGTACGGATGGTTCAGATGAGTACAAATGTGGTGAGTATCCCTCTCTCTCTCTCTCTCTCTCTCTCTCTCTCTCTCTCTCTCTCTCTCTCTCTCTCTCAATACAAACACACAAAGAAACAAACACACACACACACACACACACACACACACACATTTGTTACATCACACTCTTTCAGAAGTGCCAAGTTTGAGCTCCATTAGGTTAAATAGAGATCAATAATAATTCAATATAAAACATCTTTATCCTCACTAAAATTCAACTTAAAACTTTTAAGACAGCTTTCTTTACTAAGGGGAGGTGGGGGGGGCATATGGCCAAGGAGTTGTAAGACCAAGGTTATTTGAATTATCACAGCTTTATCTGTGTCAAAATTAACAATCCACATGGACACATCCCAGTGTGAGAAAGTTAGTAAGTTTGTTTGCCTAAAGTCAGTTTTCTTTTCACTGGGCACTCCAGTTTCCTGCACCTTCTCATAACTGACATAAAAGAAGTCTTAAATGAGACATAAATCAACATAATTCTGCTCCACTTTTTAGAGTCTTTTTTTTTTTAAAAAAACATTGGAGTTGAGTGTTTTAAACCCCAGTCAAGAATTAATCACTTGTATTGAGGTTCGTGATGTCCAATCGGACAAAAAATCATAATCGATAATTGGAGAGGCATAATCGATCAATTAATCTATAATAATCGGAATTACTTAGTAACTGTACATCAGTATTCAGAAACAAATAAAGCTGAATATAAATACAGTATTCAGAAACAAATAAGGCTGAATATAAATACTTTAATTGTAAAAGCCAAGTGTTCTTGCTTTGTGATTATAAGTTAAAGGCCAGATAGCTCCTTGCCCTGATAGACTGATAGTGGCCAAAGCATCGTACTGTGTAAAAAGTGTCTGGATACAATATATTATCCGATCCTCGTCTGCCATTGTTGTTTTTAGTAGCAAGAACCGGAAAGGAAACGGACTTTACTACAGTCTGGAAACTACTCGCCGACATCAGCGATGATCAATTATTTATCTTGTGATCGATAATAGGATCACTGCCCTGACAACGACCAACAATCGATCATCGGCGATAATCGCGACATCACTAATTGAGGTGGTTGGTTCTAGGGTGGTGGAGAAAACAGAAAACCACCAACCTTCGGCAAGTGATCCAACAAACTTATAAATCTAGCATTAGCATCTACCCAAGTAGAATTTAAACCTAAATGTTGAGGGGCACTTAACTTAATGTACTTTAAATTTGAAGTTGTGAAAATAAAACTCTAGCTAATATAAATAGTCAACATTATTTGTGCTGGTAGTCACCAGATTATGCAGTTTTAAAAGTATGCGAATAATTTCCATGTCTTTCGCGAATATTAACTGAAGCTAAAATTTCCCTATTTATGGTAATTGAAACTGTAGTACATGTACTTATTTTCGTAATGTAACTGTTTTTCATTATATTTCAGTACATCTTTTCACTAGTAATAACACAGTAAAAATAAACCGTAGAGGAGAATGGTATTGGTTATGTTACAACAATGTAGACAGAACTGTGGCATCACATTTGTGTAGTATCGCTGGATATGGGTGAGTTCTGTGTATAAACATACACACATGTTCACAAACATGTACACACACACACTCACAAGTCTCAAATATACACACACATGTACGCTCACACTCACATGTACACAAATGTTCACACACACATATACACACATGTACACACACACACATGTGCACACATAGGTACACACATGTACACACATGTTCACACACACATATACACACATGTACACACACACATGTGCACACATAGGTACACACATGTTCACACACACACATATACACACATGTACACACACACACATGTGCACACATAGGTACACACATGTTCACACACACATACACACATGTACACACACACATGTGCACACATAGGTACACACACACATACACACATGTACACACACACATGTGCACACATAGGTACACACACACAATTGGTTCACATTTTAATATACTGTAGATCTTTGATAACTCGAGGGACATTTTTTACACTCTGAAAAAAACTTAACATGATTTGGTCTTTGAATGCTGCTTTAGAATATTCTGGATGTTAACCAGGCCCCAGTTTCACATCAATCATTCACTCAGTTGAGTGCTCAAAGTAGGGGATATTTCATCGTCAATATTGAAGACATTTTACTGTTACAATTAAATATCTGATCTTATATTTAATTTGTTTTGTGTAGGTTTGTTGAACAAAACAAAACATTGTCTAATAACACTTAAAATTTTTAAAACATAGATGAGAGAAAAATGGGAATATTTGAGTTGAGTGAATACTCAGTTGAGTGAGTGATTGTGAAACTGGGGCCTGATTATAACAAGCCAACATGATATTTTAGTTTACCTAGAGGACACATTGATTATGAAATGGTCCCAATTTAAGAATATCAAAAGTAAACCTTGATCATTAGTTGTCGAAGTCAAATTTTCTAGCTTTCTTTCCTTTTAACTAAACTAAACCAGGGGTTTAAAAATTTATATTTCACAATAATATATAGGTCCAGGACTCTTTACCTTTATTATTGGTAGGTCCCAAATTAAGATTGGGAGCAGGCTCCACAAACACCGGTAAGGACAAATGGTACATCAAACCCTTTGAATCATATTTTGTCTTATTGTTATAGGGAAAAAAGCCGATTTGGATATTTTCCATCGGCTTTTTGAAGTTTGAATCAGCATTTTATGCCATAAACAGGCGTTTGTGAAGGCTTGATTGGGAGGTCCCATATCAATGCTGGCTACATGTCTTGTCGTCCATTTTTTGTTTTGTTTTGTGATTTTGAGACCGATTTTAATACGCAAAGGAAGAGTATTCTAAAAATGTTTTAATATACAATGGAATTGTATTCTAAAAATCATCTTGACAAAAAAATGCAGGTCCATTAGACTTTTACAGTAAAAATTCCAAGGGTCCCAAAGTAAAATCAAAAGGTCCCGGACCTCGGACCTTAGGAATTTTGAACCCCTGTTAAGCTCTTAGAAATTTATAATATTTCAATACTTACAGGTCAATTGATGCTTATCATTCAGTACCATGGAATGATGAAGGATTAACAGTTTATCCCACAGATAATCCAGATGGTGTGGTTATAAATCATCGACTTGTTTATACTAGGTAGTATACAATAAAATATAGAACAATAAAAAGAAAGGAACAATTTCCTGGTAAAGCATCATACCAAAATAAAGTTTCATTATTATTGTTCCAGGAGCAAGGAAATGCCTGAAAAAACCCATCCTTACACTGGGTGCCCTGGCTGAGGATTGAACCCAGTGCAATTCCAGATGATAAGCAAGTGTTCTATCATGGGGCTAAAAGATTATGACCTAAAAGTCTGGCAGTATATTACCTGGTTATCTACTATATATACAACACAACAGCACTATGACAATCATTGACATTTTAGTGCCGCATTCACACCTCAAGAAAATGCATGCCTATAAGTTTAAAATGGTGGTTGACCTTGACCTTTATTGACGTCACAGTAATCTAAAGTAGTAAAATCGTTAAGGATTTTCATTCATCATAGCAAGATCTAGAAGCTTGAAACTTTAAATATAATATTAGTGCTTAAACAGCATTGTAAAGTTGGTTGACCTTGACCATCATATATGGTCTGGATGATCTTCATTAGCATTTCTAAAAAAAACATCTTTTGTCAGTTGAAAGGCCTAGGTCTACACACTTGAAATTTCATTTGTCAATAGTAAATATAAGTTGAAATTTGATTGATTTTAATGCCATAGTAACTTTAAAAAAACAAAGTTAAACAGCACTTTTTCAGCTTGATTGAATTGATTGATCGAATGGGGTTTTACGTCCCAGTCAAAAATATTGTAATTATATCGAGACGTCACTATAGGTGAACTGGTAGAAATTTTGTCCTTTGCATTGCACTTGGGGCAATGTGCAGGAAGGGTATTTATACGCCTGTCTATGATGGGACATATTATATGGTGCAGTCCGTCTGTATGTCCACATATCGTACGCTAACTCAAGAATGCCTTGAGCAATTTTAATGAAACTTTTGTGAAATGTTTGTATCTAAGGCAAAAAGCTCCCTTTCGTTTTTGAGATTCGTATGTATTCTCATTGTGGAGTTATTGGCCTTTAATTGTCAAATTTTAGGCATATTTTTGCATGTTGTACAAAAACTCAAAAATGCTTTGAACAATTTGAATGAAACTTTTGTGTTATATTGGTATCCATGGCAGAGAGCTCCCTTTTATTTTTGAGATTCCTTTTTTTGTCACTGCGGAGTTATGGGACTTTAATTGTCATATTTAAGGCATTTTTTTGCATGTTGTATAATAACTCAAAAATGCTTTGAACAATTTGAATGAAACTTTTATGTTATATTGGTATCCATGGCAGAGAGCTCCCTTTTATTTTTGAGATTTATATGTTTTCTTGTTGTAGAGTTATCCGCCTTTCATTGTCAAATTTTAGGCATTTTTTTTGCATGTTGTAACTCAAAAATCATTTGAACTTTTTTTTAATGAAACTTTTGTGTTATATTTGTCCTACAATCAAAAAGGTTTGTGAACAAACATTGAGAAATAAATTTGCTACTTTTGTTTTAAAAAAATATGTTTCAGCTAAATGTCAAGTTGTTTAAGACATTAAAAAAAGAAGTTTAAATATCTGACGCGCGTATCATGCTCTCCAGGCGCAGCTGTTTATTTAGCATGACACGCCTGCCACGAAACAGTGCATTGATTTTTAAGGTCTGTTTTAAAGGACCTGTAACTTTCATTTCTAAGTGCTGAGTGCTTGGCTAAAGAACAGTCACTACCAGTGTGCAAGTCTAAGTCAGACCTGGCTCAAACCCCGAAACCTCCCACATACTAAGTGTACATTAAACGAAAGGCTTAGCAGGTTTTTAAATAAAATAATTTTTCTTGACTTTCAGGTCATGTTCACTGCTTGGTTTGACATGTGAAACTAATCCACGTAAGTAACTGGAATGACTTCATTCTTTTCTTTTAAGGCTATGGTTTAGGGTTCAAACCCCAGGGCTGTTTAATTACTGTAAACGTACTAATTTTAGTGTGTACATATTTTAGCACAATTTACATTCTCGGCTGATTCATGTGGATTTAGATTAACATAAAACAACTTTTGAGAAACACTATAAGTCAAACACGTATTTAGCTGTGTATTAACAATTAGCCTGTCTTAACACAAAAATTAGAATGTTTACAGTATTCAGAAATCTTTCCTCTTTTTCTCATTCATTTCTACAATAGCTGCAGAAATGAAATTTGCAATATGTGGGGAGTCCTCTATGAAATCTTCTTGTAGATAAGGTACGATCTTCGTAGTCATTCGTTCACATCTTTGATATTTAATATATTTTATGAACATGTTCAGATGTCTGGTTATTTGACTGGTGGGGATGGAGTTGAGTAATGGTGTTTTGTGCCCAAGTCAAGATTTTTATTACTTATATGAAGGCAGTCAGTTCAAAGATGGGAGAGGATTCCAGATTACCTAGACAAAATCATTAACCTTTGGCTAGCAAACTGACAAATTTTCATACACTAGGATCTGCTCAAGAGGGATTCATACCTTGGTGGCGAGAGGCACTGTGATCCTTATGTGTTTGCTTTAGACCGCTTGGCCACTGAGACCATTTTTACTGCTGTTGGGTAATTATAGAGATGGATGAATCAGACATAAACTTTTTTAGAGAAATCATCATGCATGTTATCTTCTAGATATAGTTTCCATTTCAGATGGGTGTTAGTGTTCACTTGACGGAGATCAGTGGCTTTTGCTCCATACTATGGTTTTTACAACCATTCCTTATTTCGCTTCTTCACTTCTGATTTATAATTTTGCATATATTTTTTTAGAATGTGGTTTACAGTCTCTGAATCATCCTGGTATACAGACCTTTGTCATAAATGGAGAGGATGCTGTGTTAGGAGAATGGCCATGGCATGTGGCTCTCTTTGTTTATGACTCTTCCACTAACAGGGACACTTTTTATTGTGGTGGCTCCCTTATTCACCCAGAATGGGTAATAACAGCTGCTCATTGTGTTGAGTAAGTATTAGGAAAATGATTGTGGCATGTAGCTATCTTTGCTTATGATTCATCTTGTAACAAGGACTATTATCCTACATCCTTTTAGAATTGCTGCTAATAGCACCCCATTGTGTGAAGTAATAGAAAATGGCTTTCACATGTGGGTATCTCTTTTTACAATTCTCGACTAAAAGGCCCATAATTTTGTGGTGGCCCCCCTCATTCATCTAGACACCTGTTTAGGACAGTGCATGTATGCTTTCGCTTTGATGTGGAAGCTGTTAAGGAATGATTGTTTGCCCAAGCGCACATGATTGACCACATTGTGATTGTAAGGTTGTTCACTTTAGATCCATAATAGCATCCCTTGGACAAAGTTTATAAGAAATGTTTTTAAAAAAATTCTGAAACCAACATGCATTTCAGTTTATTTTTCAATGCAAGTGTATTGTATTTTGCTAGAATGGATTTGAATGGTATAATTACAGTCAAACTTCGATTATTCGAATAATCAGGGGGTTCGAATAATCGAATAAGTTAATTTGAAACTTCGATCCACCTTTCGGTATCTTAAGACACAACAGTATTCTATTGCACATTGAAAGTGTTTAGCTGTGTCAGTTTATAATGAATAATGTCATGACCTTTCGTGATTAATTCCTTAAAAACAGAAATATTAATTTTATTTCAATTAAAATAAAAATATAATAACATCTGGTACAAAATCAAATACGCGTGGTAAAACATATGACAGAGTAGGTACAGTCATCCAGAACAAGTACACCATGCTTGTTTATGCACACAAAATACACGTTATTATAATTTTACAGAATTTTAAACGAAACGAAACAGAACAGGTTTATATAATTTCTAGAACTGAAATGTGAATAAGGCGGAAAACTGTCTCCGTCAACTTTATTACAAATGATGATTTTTTTTTAATTTTCTGACTAGGCTATATGAAATATCAAATTAATATTCTAATGCCAATTTTTCCTTAATCTTTTTATGATGGTAAACGTGGTCAACAGAATTCTTTTTATCGTTTACTTGAGTATCTCTACACACGTGCAGCTCATTTTCTGTTACACCTGGGATTATAATTACTGTTTAATTGAACAATTAC
>CM056610.1:20082114-20109452 GCA_029721355.1 Tegillarca granosa | reverse complement strand
ATTCAAAAACGTGATGAAGTCTTATGAAAAAGTCAAGAAAGGCACATTGTAATTCAAAACATTTATGAGAGTCTTATGAAAAAGTCAAGATAAGGCACATTGTAATTCAAAACGTTTATGAGAGTTTTGAAAAAGTCAAGAAAAGGCACACTGTAATTCAAAAACGTTTGAGAGTCTTACCAAAAAGTCAGAAAGGCACATTGTAATTCAAACATGTTTCTGAGAGTCTTATGAAAAGTCGAGAAAAGGCACATTGTAATTTAAAAATGTTTCTGAGAGTCTGATGAAAAGTCAAGAAAAGGCAATTGTAATTCAAAAACTTTCGAGAGTCTTACCAAAAGTCAGAAAAGCACATTGTAATTCAAAAACGTTTATGAGAGTCTTATGAAAAGGTCGAGAAAAGGCACATTGTAATTCAAAAATGTTTCTGAGAGTCTTATGAAAAGGTCGAGAAAAGGCACATTGTAATTCAAAGACGTTTTTGAGAGTCTTATGAAAAAGTCAAGATAAGGCACATTGTAATTCAAAAATGTTCTGAGAGTCTTATGAAAAGGTCGAGAAAAGGCACATTGTAATTCAAAAACATTTCTGAGAGTCTTATGAAAAGGTCGAGAAAAGGCACATTGTAATTCAAAAACGTTTATGAGAGTCTTATGAAAAGTCAAGAAAAGGCACATTGTAATTCAAAACATTTATGAGAGTCTTATGAAAAAGTCAAGATAAGGCACATTGTAATTTAAAAACGTTTATAAGAGTTTTATGAAAAAGTCAAGAAAAGGCACACTGTAATTCAAAAACGTTTCTGAGAGTCTTACCAAAAAGTCAGAAAAGGCACATTGTAATTCAAAAATGTTTCTGAGAGTCTTATGAAAAGGTCGAGAAAAGGCACATTGTAATTTAAAAACATTCTGAGAGTCTGATGAAAAAGTCAAGAAAAGGCACATTGTAATTCAAAAACATTTCTGAGAGTCTTACCAAAAAGTCAGAAAAGGCACATTGTAATTCAAAAACGTTTATGAGAGTCTTATGAAAAGGTCGAGAAAAGGCACATTGTAATTCAAAAATGTTCTGAGAGTCTGATGAAAAGGTCGAGAAAAGGCACATTGTAATTCAAAAACGTTTTTGAGAGTCTTATGAAAAAGTCAAGATAAGGCACATTGTAATTCAAAATGTTTCTGAGAGTCTTATGAAAAGGTCGAGAAAAGGCACATTGTAATTTAAAAATGTTTCCGAGAGTCTTATGAAAAAGTCAAGATAAGGCACATTGTAATTTAAAACATTTCTGAGAGTCTGATGAAAAGTCAAGAAAAGGCACATTGTAATTCAAAAAAGTTTATAAGAGTCTTATGAAAAAGTCAAGAAAAGGCACATTGTAATTCAAAAAAGTTTATAAGAGTCTGATGAAAAAGTCAAGAAAAGGCACACTGTAATTCAAAAACGTTTCTGAGAGTCTTACCAAAAAGTCAGAAAAGGCACATTGTAATTAAAAAATGTTTCTGAGAGTCTTATGAAAAAGTCAAGAAAAGGCACATTGTAATTCAAAAACGTTTATGAGAGTCTTATGAAAAGGTCGAGAAAAGGCACATTGTAATTCAAAAACATTTCTGAGAGTCTTATGAAAAGGTCGAGAAAAGGCACATTGTAATTCAAAAACGTTTATGAGAGTCTTATGAAAAAGTCAAGAAAAGGCACATTGTAATTCAAAAACATTTATGAGAGTCTTATGAAAAAGTCAAGATAAGGCACATTGTAATTTAAAAACGTTTATGAGAGTTTTATGAAAAAGTCAAGAAAAGGCACACTGTAATTCAAAAACGTTTCTGAGAGTCTTACCAAAAAGTCAGAAAAGGCACATTGTAATTCAAAAATGTTTCTGAGAGTCTTACCAAAAAGTCAGAAAAGGCACATTGTAATTCAAAAATGTTTCTGAGAGTCTTATGAAAAGGTCGAGAAAAGGCACATTGTAATTTAAAAATGTTTCTGAGAGTCTGATGAAAAAGTCAAGAAAAGGCACATTGTAATTCAAAAACATTTCTGAGAGTCTTACCAAAAAGTCAGAAAAGGCACATTGTAATTCAAAAACGTTTATAAGAGTCTTATGAAAAGGTCGAGAAAAGGCACATTGTAATTCAAAAATGTTCTGAGAGTCTTATGAAAAGGTCGAGAAAAGGCACATTGTAATTCAAAAACGTTTTTGAGAGTCTTATGAAAAAGTCAAGATAAGGCACATTGTAATTCAAAAATGTTCTGAGAGTCTTATGAAAAGGTCGAGAAAAGGCACATTGTAATTCAAAAACATTTCTGAGAGTCTTATGAAAAGGTCGAGAAAAGGCACATTGTAATTCAAAAACGTTTATGAGAGTCTTATGAAAAAGTCAAGAAAAGGCACATTGTAATTCAAAAACGTTTATGAGAGTCTTATGAAAAAGTCAAGATAAGGCACATTGTAATTCAAAACGTTTATGAGAGCTTTATGAAAAAGTCAAGAAAAGGCACATTGTAATTCAAAAATGTTTCTGAGAGTCTTATGAAAAGGTCGAGAAAAGGCACATTGTAATTTAAAAATGTTTCTGTTAGTCTTATGAAAAAGTCAAGAAAAGGCACATTGTAATTCAAAAACATTTCTGAGAGTCTTACCAAAAGTCAGAAAAGGCACATTGTAATTCAAAAACGTTTATGAGAGTCTTATGAAAAGGTCGAGAAAAGGCACATTGTAATTCAAAAACGTTTATGAGAATCTTATGAAATGAAGAAAAGGCACATTGTAATTCAAAAATGTTTCTGAGAGTCTTATGAAAAGGTCGAGAAAAGGCACATTGTAATTCAAAAACATTTCTGAGAGTCTTATGAAAAGGTCGAGAAAAGGCACATTGTAATTCAAAAACGTTTATGAGAGTCTTATTAAAAAGTCAAGAAAAGGCACATTGTAATTCAAAAACATTTATGAGAGTCTTATGAAAAAGTCAAGATAAGGCACATTGTAATTCAATAACGTTGATGAGAATCTTATGAAAAGGTCGAAAAAAGGCACATTGTAATTCAAAAATGTTTCTGAGAGTCTTATGAAAAAGTCAGGATAAGGCATGTTGTAATTTAAAAACATTTCTGAGAGTCCTATGAAAAAGTCAAGAAAAGGCACATTGTAATTCAAAAACATTTCTGAGAGTCTTACCAAAAAGTCAGAAAAGGCACATTGTAATTCAAAAACGTTTATGAGAGTCTTATGAAAAGGTTGAGACAAGGCACATTGTAATTCAAAAACGTTTATGAGAGTTTTATGAAAAGTCAAGAAAAGGCACACTGTAATTCAAAAATGTTTCTGAGAGTCTTACCAAAAAGTCAGAAAAGGCACATTGTAATTCAAAATGTTTCTGAGAGTCTTATGAAAAGGTCGAGAAAAGGCACATTGTAATTTAAAAATGTTTCCGAGAGTCTTATGAAAAAGTCAAGAAAAGGCACATTGTAATTCAAAAACATTTCTGAGAGTCTTATGAAAAGGTCGAGAAAAGGCACATTGTAATTCAAAAACGTTTATGAGAATTTTATGAAAAAGTGAAGAAAAGGCACATTGTAATTCAAAAATGTTTCTGAGAGTCTTATGAAAAGGGTCGAGAAAAGGCACATTGTAATTTAAAAATGTTTCTGTTAGTCTTATGAAAAAGTCAAGAAAAGGCACATTGTAATTCAAAAATGTTTCTGAGAGTCTTATGAAAAGGTCGAGAAAAGGCACATTGTAATTTAAAAATGTTTCTGTTAGTCTTATGAAAAAGTCAAGAAAAGGCACATTGTAATTCAAAAACATTTCTGAGAGTCTTACCAAAAAGTCAGAAAAGGCACATTGTAATTCAAAAATGTTTCTGAGAGTCCTATGAAAAAGTCAAGAAAAGGCACATTGTAATTCAAAAACATTTCTGAGAGTCTTACCAAAAAGTCAGAAAAGGCACATTGTAATTCAAAACGTTTATGAGAGTCTTATGAAAAGGTTGAGACAAGGCACATTGTAATTCAAAAACGTTTATGAGAGTTTTATGAAAAGTCAAGAAAAGGCACACTGTAATTCAAAAATGTTTCTGAGAGTCTTACCAAAAAGTCAGAAAAGGCACATTGTAATTCAAAAATGTTTCTGAGAGTCTTATGAAAAGGTCGAAAAAAGGCACATTGTAATTTAAAAATGTTTCCGAGAGTCTTATGGAAAAGTCAAGAAAAGGCACATTGTAATTCAAAAACATTTCTGAGAGTCTTATGAAAAGGTCGAGAAAAGGCACATTGTAATTCAAAAACGTTTATGAGAATTTTATGAAAAAGTGAAGAAAAGGCACATTGTAATTCAAAAATGTTTCTGAGAGTCTTATGAAAAGGTCGAGAAAAGGCACATTGTAATTCAAAAACGTTTTTGAGAGTCTTATGAAAAAGTCAAGATAAGGCACATTGTAATTCAAAAACATTTCTGAGAGTCTTATGAAAAGGTCGAGAAAAGGCACATTGTAATTCAAAAACGTTTATGAGAGTCTTATGAAAAAGTGAAGAAAAGGCACATTGTAATTCAAAAACGTTTATGAGAGTCTCATGAAAAAGTCAAGATAAGGCACATTGTAATTCAAAAACATTTCTGAGAGTCTTATGAAAAAGTCAGGATAAGGCACATTGTAATTCAAAAACATTTCAGAGAGTCTTATGAAAAGGTCAAGAAAAGGCACATTGAAATTCAAAAATGTTTATGAGAATTTTATGAAAAAGTCAAGAAAAGGCACACTGTAATTCAAAAACGTGTCTGAGAGTCTTATGAAAAGGTCGAGAAAAGGCATGTTGTAATTCAAAAACGTGTCTGAGAGTCTAATGAAAAAGTAAAGATAAGGCACATTGTAATTTAAAAACATTTCTGAGAGTCTGATGAAAAAGTCAAGAAAAGGCACATTGTAATTCAAAAAAGTTTATAAGAGTCTTATGAAAAAGTCAAGAAAAGGCACATTGTAATTCAAAAAAGTTTATAAGAGTCTGATGAAAAAGTCAAGAAAGGCACACTGTAATTCAAAAACGTTTCTGAGAGTCTTACCAAAAAGTCAGAAAAGGCACATTGTAATTAAAAAATGTTTCTGAGAGTCTTATGAAAAGGTCGAGAAAAGGCACATTGTAATTTAAAAATGTTTCTGAGAGTCTTATGAAAAAGTCAAGAAAGGCACATTGTAATTCAAAAACATTTCTGAGAGTCTTACCAAAAGTCAGAAAAGGCACATTGTAATTAAAAAATGTTTCTGAGAGTCTTATGAAAAGGTCGAGAAAAGGCACATTGTAATTTAAAAATGTTTCTGAGAGTCTTATGAAAAAGTCAAGAAAAGGCACATTGTAATTCAAAAACATTTCTGAGAGTCTTACCAAAAGTCAGAAAAGGCACATTGTAATTCAAAAACGTTTATGAGAGTCTTATGAAAAGGTCGAGAAAAGGCACATTGTAATTCAAAAACGTTTATGAGAATCTTATGAAAAAGTGAAGAAAAGGCACATTGTAATTCAAAAACGTTTCTGAGAGTCTTATGAAAAGGTCGAGAAAAGGCACATTGTAATTCAAAAACGTTTCTGAGAGTCTTATGAAAAGGTCGAGAAAAGGCACATTGTAATTCAAAAACATTTCTGAGAGTCTTACCAAAAAGTCAGAAAAGGCACATTGTAATTCAAAAACGTTTATGAGAGTCTTATGAAAAGGTCGAGAAAAGGCACATTGTAATTCAAAAACATTTCTGAGAGTCTTATGAAAAGGTCGAGAAAAGGCACATTGTAATTCAAAAACGTTTATGAGAGTCTTATGAAAAAGTCAAAAAAAGGCACATTGTAATTCAAAAACATTTATGAGAGTCTTATGAAAAAGTCAAGATAAGGCACATTGTAATTTAAAAACGTTTATGAGAGTTTAATGAAAAAGTCAAGAAAAGGCACACTGTAATTCAAAAACGTTTCTGAGAGTCTTACCAAAAAGTCAGAAAAGGCACATTGTAATTCAAAAATGTTTCTGAGAGTCTTATGAAAAGGTCGGGAAAAGGCACATTGTAATTTAAAAATGTTTCTGAGAGTCTTATGAAAAAGTCAAGAAAAGGCACATTGTAATTCAAAAACATTTCTGAGAGTCTTACCAAAAAGTCAGAAAAGGCACATTGTAATTCAAAAACGTTTATGAGAGTCTTATGAAAAGGTCGAGAAAAGGCACATTGTAATTCAAAAATGTTCTGAGAGTCTTATGAAAAGGTCGAGAAAAGGCACATTGTAATTCAAAGACGTTTTTGAGAGTCTTATCAAAAAGTCAAGATAAGGCACATTGTAATTCAAAAATGTTCTGAGAGTCTTATGAAAAGGTCGAGAAAAGGCACATTGTAATTCAAAAACATTTCTGAGAGTCTTATGAAAAGGTCGAGAAAAGGCACATTGTAATTCAAAAACGTTTATGAGAGTCTTATGAAAAAGTCAAGAAAAGGCACATTGTAATTCAAAAACGTTTATGAGAGTCTTATGAAAAAGTCAAGATAAGGCACATTGTAATTCAAAAACGTTTATGAGAGCTTTATGAAAAAGTCAAGAAAAGGCACATTGTAATTCAAAAATGTTTCTGAGAGTCTTATGAAAAGGTCGAGAAAAGGCACATTGTAATTTAAAAATGTTTCTGTTAGTCTTATGAAAAAGTCAAGAAAAGGCACATTGTAATTCAAAAACATTTCTGAGAGTCTTACCAAAAAGTCAGAAAAGGCACATTGTAATTCAAAAACGTTTATGAGAGTCTTATGAAAAGGTCGAGAAAAGGCACATTGTAATTCAAAAACGTTTATGAGAATCTTATGAAATGAAGAAAAGGCACATTGTAATTCAAAAATGTTTCTGAGAGTCTTATGAAAAGGTCGAGAAAAGGCACATTGTAATTCAAAAACATTTCTGAGAGTCTTATGAAAAGGTCGAGAAAAGGCACATTGTAATTCAAAAACGTTTATGAGAGTCTTATTAAAAAGTCAAGAAAAGGCACATTGTAATTCAAAAACATTTATGAGAGTCTTATGAAAAAGTCAAGATAAGGCACATTGTAATTCAATAACGTTGATGAGAATCTTATGAAAAGGTCAGGATAAGGCACATTGTAATTCAAAAATGTTTCTGAGAGTCTTATGAAAAAGTCAGGATAAGGCACGTTGTAATTTAAAAACATTTCTGAGAGTCTGATGAAAAAGTCAAGAAAAGGCACATTGTAATTCAAAAACGTTTATGAGAGTCTTATGAAAAAGTCAAGATAAGGCACATTGTAATTCAAAAACGTTTATGAGAGTTTTATGAAAAAGTCAAGAAAAGGCACACTGTAATTCAAAAATGTTTCTGAGAGTCTTACCAAAAAGTCAGAAAAGGCACATTGTAATTCAAAAACGTTTATGAGAGTCTTATGAAAAGGTCGAGAAAAGGCACATTGTAATTCAAAAACGTTTATGAGAGTCTTATGAAAAGGTCAAGATAAGGCACACTGTAATTCAAAAACGTTTCTGAGAGTCTTACCAAAAAGTCAGGAAAGGCACATTGTAATTAAAAAATGTTTCTGAGAGTCTTATGAAAAGGTCAAGAAAAGGCACATTGTAATTTAAAAATGTTTCTGAGAGTCTTATGAAAAAGTCAAGAAAAGGCACATTGTAATTCAAAACATTTCTGAGAGTCTTACCAAAAAGTCAGAAAAGGCACATTGTAATTCAAAAACGTTTATGAGAGTCTTATGAAAAGGTCGAGAAAAGGCACATTGTAATTCAAAAACGTTTATGAGAATCTTATGAAAAAGTGAAGAAAAGGCACATTGTAATTCAAAAATGTTCTGAGAGTCTTATGAAAAGGTCGAGAAAAGGCACATTGTAATTCAAAAACGTTTTTGAGAGTCTTATGAAAAAGTCAAGATAAGGCACATTGTAATTCAAAAACATTTCTGAGAGTCTTATGAAAAGGTCGAGAAAAGGCACATTGTAATTCAAAAACGTTTATGAGAGTCTTATGAAAAAGTCAAGAAAAGGCACATTGTAATTCAAAAACGTTTATGAGAGTCTCATGAAAAAGTCAAGATAAGGCACATTGTAATTCAAAAACATTTCTGAGAGTCTCATGAAAAAGTCAAGATAAGGCACATTGTAATTCAAAAACATTTCTGAGAGTCTTATGAAAAAGTCAGGATAAGGCACATTGTAATTCAAAAACATTTCTGAGAGTCTTATGAAAAGGTCAAGAAAAGGCACATTGTAATTCAAAAATGTTTATGAGAGTTTTATGAAAAAGTCAAGATAAGGCACATTGTAATTCAAAAACGTTTATGAGAGTCTTATGAAAAGGTCGAGAAAAGGCACATTGTAATTCAAAAACGTTTATGAGAATCTTATGAAAAAGTGAAGAAAAGGCACATTGTAATTCAAAAATGTTCTGAGAGTCTTATGAAAAGGTCGAGAAAAGGCACATTGTAATTCAAAAACGTTTTTGAGAGTCTTATGAAAAAGTCAAGATAAGGCACATTGTAATTCAAAAACATTTCTGAGAGTCTTATGAAAAGGTCGAGAAAAGGCACATTGTAATTCAAAAACGTTTATGAGAGTCTTATGAAAAAGTCAAGAAAAGGCACATTGTAATTCAAAAACGTTTATGAGAGTCTCATGAAAAAGTCAAGATAAGGCACATTGTAATTCAAAAACATTTCTGAGAGTCTCATGAAAAAGTCAAGATAAGGCACATTGTAATTCAAAAACATTTCTGAGAGTCTTATGAAAAAGTCAGGATAAGGCACATTGTAATTCAAAAACATTTCTGAGAGTCTTATGAAAAGGTCAAGAAAAGGCACATTGTAATTCAAAAATGTTTATGAGAGTTTTATGAAAAAGTCAAGAAAAAGCACACTGTAATTCAAAAACGTGTCTGAGAGTCTTATGAAAAGGTCGAGAAAAGGCATGTTGTAATTCAAAAACGTTTTTGAGAGTCTAATGAAAAAGTAAAGATAAGGCACATTGTAATTTAAAAACATTTCTGAGAGTCTGATGAAAAAGTCAAGAAAAGGCACATTGTAATTCAAAAAAGTTTATAAGAGTCTTATGAAAAAGTCAAGAAAAGGCACATTGTAATTCAAAAAAGTTTATAAGAGTCTGATGAAAAAGTCAAGAAAAGGCACATTGTAATTCAAAAAAGTTTATGAGAGTCTTATGAAAAAGTCAAGAAAAGGCACATTGTAATTCAAAAACGTTTATGAGAGTCTTATGAAAAAGTCAAGATAAGGCATATTGTAATTCAAAAACGTTTCTGAGAAATGTTTAATCAAACAAAACAAAGCCTAAAAAAGATAACCAAAAGACTTACAATTTGATTGACATTGATAAGCATATTTTATATTAGGCAACAAAATGTTTGTAGCCTACCCAGATAACCAAAACCCAATTCCTGCTCTGATTTAGATAGATATATGTTTCTATAAATCGATCACTTCACCCGAGACTCTTTCTCTTTCCTTGATGTCATAAAAAGTTCAAAATTGTTGACGCCACAAAAAGTACAATGTGTGCTATTTTTACACAATATGTTTGACAATTCCATTTTAAATCAGAAGGTGTTAAAAAAACATGGATGGGATAATAAATATTACCAATGAACTTTGATTGTAAATAATTTATTGACATGTACTCTATTGGGATGGGATCGTAAATATTAGCAATGAACTTGAATTGTAATCAATTTATTGGCATGTAAATCTTTTGGGTCATGCACAAAATTTTCCATGAACCTCTTTGAGGTTTATTCAATTTGCATGAGACCCAATAGAGCTACATGCTGATAAATCGATTACATTTAATAAGCAACATGATGTTTCCAGCCTACCCAGATTGCTGTATTTTTGTAGTTGAAGTAAAGGGGCTGCAGGATAACCTGTGAAACACGTACAGCAATTCAAAATAATTAAATAAAAAGTTTCTGAGATATATCTTATCAGACAGAACCATAACTGAAATGAAAAACCACAATGCTTACAATTTCTGATTCCATCAGCAGTATTAAGTACCGGTATATTTTATAAGCAACTAGATGTCCATAGCCTAATCATGAATTTTGTATTTCAGCATCTGTTTCTTTGTATTTTAGCATTGAAATTGTTTTATTTTTACCTCCGTCTTTGTGTATTTTCAACATTGAATTTTTTGTATTTTCAGCTACGACTCTGTGTGTTTTCAGCATTGAATTTTTTGTATATTCAGCTATGACTGTGTATTTTCAGCATTGAATTTGTTGTATTTTCGCCTATGTCTTTGTGAATTCGTTGTATTTGCAGCATTCAATTTCTTGTATTTTTACATGTGTATTTATGTATTTTCAGCATTGATTGTCGTTGAAGAAAAGAAGAGCAAGTCAATCTGAGTGATACAGCACACAAATTTTCATGAACGGATTGTTGTAACCTGATCATAACAAAAAACTGAAATTTTAACTCTCATCATTGTAGGGCATCAAATGAAGATGACCAAATCATAATATTACAAAATTTTCATTTAATTGACCGATTCAATCATTTCTATCATAAAATAGATTCATTGATACAAGGATTTTTATTGTTAGTTTTACTGTTTTTTAATGTCTTTTATCATATACTTAGTACTAAATACGTAATACGCATACCTTGATACCGATAAATTCTTGTGATCCATATCACAGAAGGTGTGTGCCCATCGGAAAAGCCATATCGCCAGTCTGACATCAATATCAGACCATTACTTGGAACAAATTTATCCTTTCCAGTCTCCTTCAGGATTCAATTAAACTTTCTCCAAGCTGATGCGGGATATGCCATTGTGGCAGACAATTGTTTTTTAAAAAATGCATTTTTCGTGTAACTGATACGAGTTGATTTTGGTAAATTTTTTGTCATACAGTAGCCAATATATATTGTATATTAAAAATAACAAATGTTTAAGTATATGATAAATAGAATAAAACATGGTGAAATCCATATCATATGCTATATCAGACCTCAACCAATATTGGACCTCGAGCTAAAGCGCTCTGTTTGATATTGGGGTCTAGGTCCGATATGGCATATGAATATGATATGGATTTCACCATGTATTATTCTATATGTATTTCATGTTAATGGTCACAATTTTATACAGTGTGGAAATCGTTAACCTTCTTTATACATGTATAAGTACAGTCAAAATTTGATGGCTCCCAGTGGTTTTGTTTGCCTAAAATTACTACCAAATAAAGGTAGTTTCCCCTTGAGAAATAAGACTAAAATTTCCCAATTTGACAACTAAAATTCCCCAAAAGGCAACAGTGACACACAATCAAATAGTTTAAGTTAAATCCAGTTGTCCAAAACTGTTCTGACAGACAAAAAATGTTAGATATTGTCACAATATAAGATCTTTGCAATGAATTTCAAAATTCTGAGCGTAATATGTGACATAAAAAGGGTCTAAATTTTCCCAATCTGAAAGGTGGAAGGTAGTTTTTAAAAACCACTGGCTCCAACTCTAAATGACTTTGCAATATTTTCGAGCCAAATTGAGGGGGTGGTGGGTGTGTTTTAAGGTTTTTAACATTGAGTTTTGCATGGTCATTGTTATTTTGAATGTGCATGTGAGATAAATGTAACCAGGTAAAATTTTAATGTAAATAAAGTGAAATTGATTCATCTTAATAAAGGGCTTTTATTAAATATGTCTACTTCTATTTCAGAGTTAAAGACAGTCTGAAAATTAAATAAAACTTGGTGCAATTATTTAAATTTAGGGAGTGGAGTAATAAGTTATATCCCAGTTAAGATAAATTTGTACCCTGCTTATATAGAAGCAGTAAGTCCTGGAATGGTGGAGGAAACTGGAGTGCCAGAGAAAACCACCAAACCTTCAAGCAAACTAATAAACTTTTTTACACTAGGATTTTCGAACCCTAGGTGAAATAAGAGGCACCATGATATGTAAGAATGAGTAAATTTTAAAGTTGAGTTGAGTAATGATGTTTAATATCCCATTCAAGAATATTCAACTTATATCAAGACGTCGCTAGCTATAGGTAAAAGTGCAGAAATTTTGTCTGTGCATTGCTCTGATGGCATTATACAGCATTATCATCGTGCCATGCCTACTGTGACATGGGACCTTGTTTATTTTAAGTTACCATGAATTTCATTCCGTTATGCCAGGTGCTTGGCAAAAGAACAGTCACTACCCACTTTCAACTCTTGGGTCAGGGTTGGAACTAATGACCTCCAACTTATGTGTGTGTGTGTGCATTTGAAAATGCATCGTGGATGCTTCAAAATAAGAACTAAGACCTTAAAATTGGTAGTTAAAATTACTATTCTTTCACCAAACACTGGGCATTTAGAATTGAAAGTCACAGGGCCCTTTGGAAAAGGACCTTAGAAACCAATGCCCAGTGTCAAGGCAGGCATTGCATGTTAAAGAACCTCCATGCACATTGTCCTGAATGCTCTGCAAAGGTCAAAATTTATTCCACTTCACCTATAGCTAGTGACATCTCAATATAAGTGAAATTTTATTGACTGCGATGTAAAACCCCATTTAATCAATCAAATCATTAGATGATATTTTGTCAATACAAGGGATGATGCATCTGTGTGCGAGGCAGACCCTCTGTCATCCGTCCCTCAACAATTGCTTCAAACGACTTCTACTCAGAAACTTCTGGTCACATTTGTTTAAACTTGGTCAAAAGCATCTATAGAACATTGCCTTTCAGATTTGTATTTTTGGTTGCCATAGCTACCAAATGTGGGTCACAATGACCTAATAGTTAAAAACCTAAAAAATCTTCTTTTCCAAAACCACTTCACTGAGATAAAATCTGATGTGATATTTGGCATCTACGGCATCTTATATACCAAATTTGTATATTTCAATAATTTTTGTGAAAAATTAGGTTACGCGTTTTTGCGTTAATTTTTTGTATATTGAAAATGGTACCTTTTCACAAAAATTACAATAATGAATAAATTTAGGTGAACTCTTTTTCCAAACATCCTTTTCCTATGTAAAGAAACATATGTTTGACAATTTTCATGAAATTCTGTAAAATACAAGTCGCTTTTTTCGACCTTTTTCATTTTCAATTCTAGCAACCCAAGGGTTGAGGGTTCAAATCCCAGTGGGGCCACTTTTTTTTTTTTTTTTAATTTTTTAATTTTTTTTTTATTTTCTGAATTTTTTTACTTACAATGGTGCATGGAAGAGATTTTATGAATTTTTACTTTTTAGTGTAATTATTTTTTTTTGAAAAACATGTGATACTGCAACCCAAGGGTCGAGGGTTCATATCCCAGAGGAGGCCCCACCTCTTTTTTTTTCTTTTTTTTCTGAATTTTAATGACTTACAATGGTGCATGGGAGAAATTTGATGAATTTTTACTTTTTAGGTTGCCATAGCTACACTGACCTAAATAGTTGAAAACCTAAAAATATTTTCTTCTCCAAAACCACTTTACTGAGATAAAATCTGATGAGATATTTGGCATCTAAAGCATCTTATAAACCAAGTTTGTGAATTCCAACAATTTTGTTACAAATTAGGTTATGTGTTTTTGCATTTATTTTTTATAAATTTTCATGAAATTCTGTAAAATAAAGTCGCTTTTTTCGACCTTTTTCTTTTTCAATTCTAGCAACCCAAGGGTCAAGGGTTCAAATCCCAGTGAGGCCACATTTTTTTAAAAATTTTTTTTATTTTTTATTTTTTTTTATTTTTTAGCTCACCTGAGCAGAAAGTGCTCATGCGAGCTATTGGTATCAATAAAGGCAGACCCGTCCGTCAACAATTACTTAAAACGACTTCTTCTCAGAAACTTCTGGTCACATTTTGTTTAAACTTGGTCAAAAGCATCTATAGAACATTGCATTTCAGATTTGTGTTTTTGGTTGCCATAATAAGCTACCAAATGTGGATCACAATGACCTACAAAGTTAAAAACCTTAAAAAAATCTTCTCCAAAACCACTTCACCGAGATAAAATCTGATGTAATATTTGGCATCTAAAGCATCTTATAAACCAAGTTTGTGAATTCTAACAATTTTGTGAAAAATTAGGTTACGTGTTTTTGCGTTTATTTTTTATACATTGTAAATAGTACTTTTTTTTACCAAAATTACAATATTAATAAATTTAGGTGAATTCTTTTTCCAAACATCATTTTCTCATGTGAAGAAACATATGTTTAAAAATTTTCATGAAATTCTGTAAAATACAAGTCGCTTTTTTCGACCTTTTTCTTTTTCAATTCTAGCAACCCAAGGGTCAAGGGTTCAAATCCCAGTGAGGCCACTTTTTTTTTCTTTTTTTTCCTTTTTTTATTTTCTGAATTTTTAGGACTTACAATGGTGCATGGAAGAGATGTTATGAATTTTTACTTTTTAGTGAATTATTATATTTGAAATACATGTGATACTGATATGTAGATTTAGCTAAAACCTTGATGATTTTTTTTTTGTTTTGTTTTACAAAATCATTGTTATGTGACATTATTTAAATTAATTGTACAATTTTTAAAAAAAAATTTGCAGTAGAATCTTACAATTTTTTTTTTTTTTAATTTTCTAATTAATGTGTCAAATCTGTAAAGTCTTAAATCCGGATCTGAAAATTGCTCATGTGAGCTTTTGTTATGGATAGGAACTCTGCCATTCATCCATCAAAAGACTTCTTCTCAGACACTACTGGTCACATTTCATTTATATTAGTCAATAGCACCTTTAAACCATTGCCATTCTCATTTGTGTTTCTGGTCATTTTGGCTACCAAAAGTAGGTCACAGTGACCTATATAGCTAAAAACCAAAACAATAAAAATAATGTTATCTGAAACCACTTCTATTGAGGCAACATGTTATGACTTAACCAGGTATTATCAAGACATACCAGTTACATTTAAACTCAGGTGAGCAAATTAGGGCCATCTTGGGCCCTCTTGTTTCTTATTCCGGTTATCTTGTTGTTTTTGAGTTCCAATTTCGAATTCCATCTTTTTCTTAGGTATTGGTACATGCATTTTATGGATATATATTATGGGGGTTTACTGGAATTTCAAATTTTTAAGCATTTATGTAGACCATGTACTAAAGTACTTGGGAATAGTATTTGTTCCCCCAACAGTACATTATCATAACTATACCACTAAACACCATTTTATATTAAAATCAAATGCTTTTGTAAAGTAGAAAGCTTTATAATCAGTTGACCTAAGACTGACCTAACAAAACTGACCATTTCAGTATAAATGAAAAAATGTTGCTTGTAGCTTGAAACGGTGTTACTTTGGTTCAATCTTCTCCTCTTGTGCACTTCTCTATTTATTGGTAATTCTCTGTTTGTTCAAAACTAACTATTTTAAGAAATAATCAAAATGGCTAAATTTTGTCTTTTTATGCTTTTTCATCAAAACTATGATTTTATAGTAAAGGGAATAACGAGAAGTCAATCTAATACTGTAAAATCAATGTACTTATTTTAGCATGTACATATTTTAGTGCAATTTACATTCTCAACTAATTTGCATACATGTATTTAAATTAGCACAAAGAAACTTTTCAGAAACAGACTATAAGTCAAAAAAAACATGTATTTTAGTGGTGTATTTAAATAAGTGCTACTTTCCTAACACAAAAATTGCTGAAATCAATACAACACTAAAAATAGTACATTTATGGTATTTATAGAACATTGTAAACTTAAAAATAACAAAACAAAATTAAGTTCTAAAAAAATATTATTAAAAAAATATAATTTGAAATGGAATATATACAGTTTTAAAAGATAAAATAAGAAGATATTAAAATATATGTTTAAAACAATCTCATAGTATAAAAAAACAATCTCATAGTCTGAAAAAAAAAAAACAATCTCATAGTATGAAAAAACAATCTTATAGTCTGAAAAGACAATCTCATAGTATGAAAAAACAATCTCCTAGTATGAAAAGACAATCTCATAGTATGAAAAAACAATCTCATAGTCTGAAAAACAATCTAAAACAATCTCATAGTATGAAAAGACAATCTCATAGTCTGAAAAAACAATCTAAGACAATCTCAAAGTATGAAAAAACAATCTAAGACAATCTCATAGTATGAAAAGACAATCTCATAGTCTGAAAAAACAATCTAAGACAATCTCATATTCTGAAAAAACAATCTTATAGTCTGAAAAAACAATCTCATAGTATGAAAAAACAAACAATCACATAGAATAAAAAACAATCTTATAGTCTGAAAAGACAATCTCATAGTATGAAAAGACAATCTCATAGTATGAAAAAACAATCCCATAGTATGAAAACAAAATCTTATAGTCTGAAAAGACAATCTCATAGTCTGAAAAAACAATCTAAGACAATCTCATAGTATGAAAAAACAATCTTATAGTCTGAAAAAACAATCTTATAGTCTGAAAAAACAATCTAAGACAATCTCATAGTATGATAAAACAATCTCATAGTCTGAAAAAACAAACAATCACATAGAATAAAAAACAATCTTATAGTCTGAAAAGACAATCTCATAGTATGAAAAGACAATCTCATAGTATGAAAAGACAATCTCAAAGTATGAAAAAACAATCCCATAGTATGAAAAAAAAATCTTATAGTCTGAAAAGACAATCTCATAGTCTGAAAAAAACAATCTAAGACAATCTCATAGTATGAAAAAACAATCTTATAGTCTGAAAAGACAATCTCATAGTATGAAAAACAAGAGGCCCATGGGCCTTAACGCTCACCTGAGGATATGGCCAAAATCATTGGCAAAAATACATACAATATTCTCATATACATGCCTATACAAAAGGTTAAATAGTTTCCAAGATAATTAACAATTTCAGGCTTTTTATGCACCTATGACCTTGACCTTTTAATGTACAACCTTGAGTCATATATCAAAACGATCGTCATGTCAATACCTACAATATTCTAATATATATGTCTATACAAAAAGTTAATAGTTTCCAAGATAATTAACAATTTCTGGCTTTTTATGCACCTATGACCTTGACCTTTGAATGTATGACCTTGAGTCATATATCAAAATGATCCTCATGATAATACCTACAGTATTCCGATATATATGTCTATACAAAAAGTAAATAGTTTAAAAGATAATTAACAATTTCAGGCTTTTTATGCGCCTATGAACTTGACCCTTGAACATATGATCTTGAGTCATATATCAAAATGATCGTCATGTCCATCTTTACAATATTCTAATATATATGCCTATGAAAAAGTTTAACAGTTTTCAAGATAATTAACAATTTGAGTCTTTTTATGCATCTATGACCTTGGCCTTTGAACGTATGACCTTGAGTCATATATCAAAATGATCGTCATGTCAATACCTACATTATTCTGATATATATGTCTATACAAAAAGTTAATAGTAAATTCCAAGATAATTAACAATTTCAGGCTTTTTATGCACCTATGACCTTGACCTTTGAACGTATGACCTTGAGTCATATATCAAAATGACCATCATGTCAATATCTACAATATTCTGAGATGTGTGTCTATACAAAAAGTTAATAGTTTCCAAAATAATTAACAATTTCAAGCTTTTTATGCATCTATGACCTTGACCTTTGAATGTAAGACCTTGAGTCATATATCAAAATGATCATCATGTCAATACCTACAATATTCTGATATATATGTCTATACAAAAAGTTAATAGTTTCCAAGATAATTAACAATTTCTGGCTTTTTATGCACCTATGACCTTGACCTTTGAATGTATGACCTTGAGTCATATATCGAAATGATCGTCATGTCAATACCTACAATATTCTGATATATATGTCTATACAAAAAGTAAATAGTTTCAAAGATAATTAACAATTTCAGGCTTTTTATGCACCTATGAACTTGACCCTTGAACATATGATCTTGAATCATATATCAAATTGATCGTCATGTCCATCTTTACAATATTCTAATATATATGCCTATAAAAAAAGTTAACAGTTTTCAAGATAATTAACAATTTGAGTCTTTTTATGCACCTATGACCTTGACCTTTTAATGTATGACCTTGAGTCATATATCAAAATGATCGTCATGTCAATACTTACAATATTCTGATATATATGTCTATACAAAAAGTTAATAGTTTCCAAGATAATTAACAATTTCAGGCTTTTTATGCACCTATGACCTTGACCTTTGAACGTATGACCTTGAGTCATATATCAAAATGATCGTCATGTCAAAACCTACAATATTCTAATATATATGCCTATGCAAAAAGTTAATAGTTTTCAAGCTAATGCACAATTTTAGTTTTTATAAGCAAAAAATAACATTTCAGGGGCAACAACTCCTATATGCATTAACATATAGTTAAGAAACTTTGTATCTTTCTGAATTTTGTCA
The DNA here is from genome assembly GCA_029721355.1 of Tegillarca granosa. NCBI lineage: Eukaryota > Metazoa > Mollusca > Bivalvia > Arcoida > Arcidae > Tegillarca > Tegillarca granosa. The sequence goes on along the minus strand of CM056610.1, from coordinate 20,091,040 downwards.
CAATGTTTTGATATTATATATCTTTAAAATTTTTGAAGAAAATAGCCTAAAACTGCAAAATTACAAGCTAAGTCATGACCTTGAACTTTGACCTTGACCCCATTTTGAAGGTTATTTTAAGAAAAAGTCAAAACTGAAAACCCCATGTCATTATCTGTTCAAGTAGTCAAGTTATAAGAATTTGAAGCCATTTTACGAAATTTTTAAAATTAAACGCTAAAACGCGTAACCCATTTTTCGACCGAATTTCATGAAATGAACAAACTATAGGCTTAAGACCCTAGGAAAGTCAAATATCACATCAGATTTTTTCTCCCGTCATTGGTTTCAGAGAAGAAGATTTTTAAAGATTTTTGGACCCCTAGGTCACCTTGACCTAGTTTTGGTAGCCATGGCAACGCCATAAACAAATCTGATTTGCACCGGCCCATATATGCTTCTGACCAAGTATCATTGAAATCTGTCCAGCAGTTTTGGAGGAGAAGTCGAAAATAGGTGTTAACGACGCACACACGCACGCACATACACACGCCGCGCCATGCCATAAGCTCACATGACCTTTTGGTCAGGTGAGCTAAAAAAACAATGTCATAGTCTGAAAAAACAATCTAAGACAATCTCAAAGTATGAAAAGACAATCTCATAGTCTAAAAAAAAACAATCTGATAGTCTGAAAAGACAATCTCATAGTATGAAAAAACAATCTCATAGTTTGAAAAACAATCTCATAGTCTGAAAAGACAACCTCATAGTCTGAAAAAAAAACAATCTTATAGTCCGAAAAAACTATCTTATAGTGTGAAAAAATCTCATAGTATGAAAAAAAAACAATCTCATAGTCTGAAAAAAGTGTAATATCCTGAAGATTTTGTTATTGTTCTTGGTACTCTGTTATAAGTTTGTTCATGGTAAAATATTTACTAAATCAAAAGGAGCAGAAAGATAAGTTATTGGCCATAAAGAAAAAACAAATACTAGGATGTAGAACTATGCAGTTTTAATACACATAGTGTGTGACCTTGACAATAAAGGTCACATGAATTCCATAAAATTTTCTTATATAGCAGAATTGAATCTCCCTGCAATTCATACAGTGGATTGTTAAATGCCCCAATGCTCATTTTTTCAAACATGCTCCAACACATAGCATGGATTGTTATGCCATATCTATGACATCATCATTGTACCACCACTATTCAATTTTATAGTACTGTTTGAATAAACTGATCTTTGCTCATATTGTAAGCTGACAAAGTTAAACAGACCCTGATTTCACAATAATTCCCTAACTATGATTTATCATAATTAAACCTGGTAAACTTGAAATCTTTATAGTTTAGTAAATTGTTTAGATTTTTAGGAATTTGAGACGTCATTTTGAAGATCATTTCAAACTTGTAACATCTGCATTTAGTTCCATCAAAAATTATTTGTTTTAATTCAAAAAGAGCCAAATTTAAGTTAAGGGAAATCTTAGTTAAGAATGATTGTGAAACCGGGTCCAGTAGTTGGGCTAGTGGTTTAATTATTATAATAAGCTTTTTTCACAGTCTTGGTTTCTGACTGAATTAAAATTATATTAAAATAGTGTTGCTTAGTATGCACAAGGGTTAATTGTTCTGATACAAGATTTCACTTCTAATTTTGTTGTCCATTCAATATTAGTTCATGCAAATCAGGTGGTCATTTCCAAAAATGTGGAAGAATTTGAAGCAAACTTCAAGTTGATTTGCTAAAATGAAACCATTTTGCCCACCCAATGAGTAAAATCACTTTAATGAGAATTTACTAATATGTATGTATCAAACAACAGCATTATAAATTTTTGTATTATGCAGCAACTTTGAGGACAATTAAACCCGCAATCCATTTACTCCATTGTAGATTCAGAGACTATATTCATTTAAAACCAATATTTGCATTGAGGTTAAACTACTGCCAATTAACAAAAAAAAAAAAAAAAAAAAAAAAAAAAAAAAAAAAAAAAAAAAAAAAATTTGTATTAAAATACTACAATAAATATCTGAATAAAATAATAGATTCTATACACAAATTTGATTGTTTAAAAACAAAAAGGCAAATAAATGTGAAACATGAGTTGCTTCCATAAAAATGATAGATGCTTATTAATACACATGTAGATTATTAATAGATACATTTTTAACAAATTTTGTGTTGTATAAAATAACTTTTTCATTTATATACAAAGGTTATACAACATACTGAAATACATTATCTGTTTATTGTATAAAAATAAATATTCACTTGTATAAACAGTTTTTACAACATACCATAACACATCGTCTGTATACTGTATACACAGATTATACACAGTTTATACAACATATCGCAACACATCATCTGTATATTGTATAAACAGATTATACAACATACCATAACACATTATCTGTATATTGTATACACAGATTATACAACAATTACCGTAACACATCATCTGTTTACTGTATAAACAGATTATACAACATACCATAACAAATCATCTGTATATTGTATAAACAGATTATACAACACACCGTAACACATCATCTGTATACTGTATACACAGATTATACAACATACCATAACACATCATCTGTATACTGTATACACAGATTATACAACAAACCATAACACATCATCTGTATATTGTATACACAGATTATACAACATACCATAACACATCATCTGTATACTGTATACACAGATTATACAACAATTACCGTAACACATCATCTGTATACTTTATACACAGATTATACAACAAACCCTTACACATCATCTGTATATTGTATACACAGATTATACAACATACCATAACAAATCATCTGTATACTGTATACACAGATTATACAACATACCGTAACACATCATCTGTATATTGTATACACAGATTATACAACATACCGTAACACATCATCTGTATATTGTACACACAGATTATACAACATACCGTAACAAATCATCTGTATACTGTATACATAGATTATACAACATACCGTAACACATCATCTGTATATTGTATAAACGGTTTATACAACATACTGTAACACATCATCTGTATATTGTATAAAAAGAAATATTCACTAAATTCTTGTATAAACAGTTTTTACAACATATCATAACACATCATCTGTATATTGTATACACAGATTATACACAGTGATTTTGCTTTGGTTCTTAAAAACTACCTTCTACCTTTCACATTGGGAAAATTTGGACCCTTTTTATGTCACATATTAGGCTCAGAATTTTGAAATTCATTGCAAAGATCTTATATTGTGACAATATCTAACATTTTTGTCTGTCAGAACAGTTCTGGACAACTGGATTTAACTTAAACTATTTAATCGTGTCACTTTTGCCTTTTGGAGAATTTCAGTTGTCAAATTGGGAAATTTTAGTCTTATTTCTCAAGGGGAAACTACCTTTATTTGGTAGTAATTTTAGGCAACCAAAACCACTGATACAACAATTACCATTACACATCATCTGGTTATTGTATAAACAGAAATATTCACTTGTATAAACAGTTTATACAACAAACACAAAAGTTTTAAATTTAAAGCAAATTTTAGTTATTTTTCAAATAAATGTACAATGTTTCATGTTGTTAAAGATAGGAAGCAAATACAACAACAAACTTTTGCATGCACTATTTTTCTCTTTATTAACCCATGCTTACTTCACACACACACACACACACACACACACACACACACACACACACACAAACACACACACAGATATAATAATAATAATATGTTTTAGAAGCACTTTGTATAGCAACTATATAAAGTCAAATCATAAATAAACATTTCATTTCACTGTGGCCAAAAAAAAAAAAAAAACCAAAGAATTAAAGCTTTAAGAACAATTATGGTGTGGTTGTTGTAGTCGCTGATTCGACTGTTGTTTTGGAATCATCAGATGGTACTGGACTGGCTGTATTTGGAGGTGGAGTTGAAACACGAACAAATCCCAGATCTGAAATTTAGAATTAAAAAAAGATTTGCTTTTATTGAAAAATAATATCTTTATGCAACTTTATTTATACAAATCTGCTTGGTGGTGTCTAGAAATAAGAAAAATAATCTCGTCTTGGAAGTAAAAATCTGTTTTAAATTTTTAACCGAAATACATGAAATATAAAAAATAATTAGGTCAACAGTTTTGTCATGTTTTCACTGTAAAGTTTCATTTTTTAGGACAAATCTAACAGGTGTGATTAGACACCTCAAAATGATGTCAAAGTACAAGTATTGATATTGGTAACATTAAATGACCAATGATATTAACCGAATATCTGTCCAATCAAAACACATTTATTGATACAATTAGTTTTGAAGACTGATAAGTTGGTAAATTGTTTTGGTGACATAATTATGACAACAATATCAAAGCCTGATTTTTTAGTTGTGTAATGGTGTTTTATGCCCCAGAAATCATGATTCTTTCATTAATATCTTTAGAGTTGTATAATGGTGTTTTATGCCCCAGAAATCAAGATTCATTCATAAATATCTTTAGAGTTGTATAATGGTGTTTTATGCCCCAGAAATCAAGATTCATTCATTAATATCTTTAGAGTTGTATAATGGTGTTTTATGCCCCAGAAATCAAGATTCTTTCATTAATATCTTTAAAGTTGTATAATGGTGTTTTATGCCCCAGAAATCGAGATTCTTTCATTAATATCTTCAGAGTTGTATAATGGTGTTTTATGCCCCAGAAATCAAGATTCTTTCATTAATATCTTTAGAGTTGTATAATGGTGTTTTATGCCCCAGAAATCAAGATTCTTTTACTTACATCTTTAGAGTTGGGTTATGGTGTTTTATGCCCCAGAAATCAAGATTCTTTCACTAACATCTTTAGAGTTGTGTAATGGTGTTTTATGCCCCAGAAATCAAGATTCTTTCACTAATATCATTAGAGTTGGGCAATGGTGTTTTATGCCCCAGAAATCAAGATTCTTTCACTAATATCTTTAGAGTTGTGTAATGGTGTTATATGCCCCAGAAATCAAGATTCTTTCACAAATATCTTTAGAGTTGTATAATGGTGTTTTATGCCCCAGAAATCAAGATTCTTTCACTAACATCTTTAGAGTTGGGTGATGGTGTTTTATGCCCCAGAAATCAAGATTCTTTCACTAAAAACTTTAGAGTTGTATAATGGTGTTTTATGCCCCAGAAATCAAGATTCTTTCACTAACATCTTTAGAGTTGTGTAATGGTGTTTTATGCCCCAGAAATCAAGATTCTTTCACTAACATCATTAGAGTTGGGCAATTGTGTTTTATGCCCCAGAAATCACGATTCTTTCACTAACATCTTTAGAGTTGTGTAATGGTGTTTTATGCTCCAGAAATTACAATTCATCCACTAATATCTTTAGAGTTGGGTAATGGTGTTTTATGCCCCAGAAATCAAGATTCTTTCACTAATATCTTAGAGTTGGGTAATGGTGTTTTATGCCCAGACATCATGATTCTTTGACATAATATTACTGTATCTAATTTCAACTATTATTCAACCAATTGTCTGATGTAGCTATAGATAACATTTTTATCTCCGGTCCCAAGGCCACAATCATTTCTTTGCTACGATTTTCCTTAAGTTAGATTTAGCAAATTTTTGCAATTTCTTTTGGATTCTTGTGTAAATGTTTTTTTTATTTTTTAATTTAATTTAATTTTTTTTTTGCTTTATTATTATTATTATTATTTTTTTTTGAAAACTAAATACAGCTTGAACTGATCTTTAAATTGACACCTACATAACTGTATATCTTAATACAGTCAAACTTGTCTATAAAGGCCACCCATGGGAATCAGTAAAAGTGGCCTTTATGGACAGGTGGCCTTTATATACAAGTTCAATTAATAAGAATAAAGAACATCTGGGATAGAATTTTATTGGCCTTTATAAGCAAGCGGCCCTAATAGAGAGGTGGCCTTTACGGCAGGTTTGACTGTAATTAATAAAATTATTATACATGTAATTTCAAAATTGTCAGATTTAAAGTAGGAAAATTCTAGTTAAAAAAAATTGCGTGATTGAAAATATCAAATTTTGGGAATTTATAATTTTATATTAGGAGTACAAAAAGCAAAAATTTTAAATTTTATTTGAACAAGAATTCCATGGAATTACATGTCTCGCGTGGTTAGTTTTTGATCAAGTAGAAAACAAATTTTTTACAATTCAGTCTTACCCTACTATTAATTAAATTTTGTGATATACTGTAAACTTCCACATTTTGACACGCTGCTGCCACCTATGACGACACCAGAAAAGTAACACCTAAGTCTTGTCTAATGGTGATGCCAGGCTCGACAAAAACTATATTGATCTTACTTGTTATCTGATTAATCCAGTCCCAATGGTAAGATACACTAGCATATATATCTGGAATATGGTCCTTAAAACACCCTCTATACCCATATGATGTAACCCCTACCAGTTCCCAACGTCCTTCTTCATTCTGACATACTAGTGGACCTCCTGAGTCTCCCTATAATGAAGTATATGCATAGTTATTTCCAACTGATGAAAAAGTATGCAGCAAAAAACCAATGCAATAAAGACTTTACAACAAATAGTTAAATTTTGAAAAAATAAAAAACAATATTAAAACAACAACAACAACAACAACACACACACACACACACACACACACACACTCTCTCTCTCTCTCTCTCTCTCTCTCTCTCTCTAGTTCTTTGATTATAAAACTAGCATTTTACATAGATAAACAATCATTGTACATAGATGCAAATTAAAATTTTTATTTGCTGATTGAGTTTATTTCTACTTCATTTGCAATTTTCATGTGAATGTTAATTTGAAATAAGAATAAAAATATGTGTTACATGTAATATGGATAATATTTTTTCAGTTCTTTAATTGTTTAATCATTTCAAGTCTTTTAAAATGCAGGGAGTGTTGACCTACTTTGCTGTTTGTGTGTCATCATTGTAAACATTGGTCTTTTAATAACAGCAGAAAACATCAAAAGTAGTTCGACAAAAGTGCAAAGTTATACGAAAATAAATTGTCAAAAATGATGTCATACAGAATACATCGACCAATCAAAACACAATAAAATCGGACATCACGCGCAGTTTGTAATTATTTTGAAATAAGAATAAAAATATGTGTCACATGTATAATGATCTAGTTTTTAAATGCAAAAACAAAATTTTTTAACTACCAGTAATTCAAATTTTGAGGACAACATCTGAAAGAACACCAATTAAAGGCCTATGATGCTCATCTGCTCAGATTTATTATAATATTATTACAACAAAATTTAGTTTCAATCAGTCCAGTAGTCCCATAGTAATATTTTAGATTTTTAACAATTAGCACCTTTAAAAAATTTTGCAGAAAAATACATCTACATTCTATATCATATTAGCTCATAAATAAGCTTTATTCACCATTTATATATATGTATTGTAGTAATGGCTTTCATCTTTGAAGCTAGACAAAGCTGATTTGTGAAAACTTTCAAACTATATTAGGAATCTTCCATTCCAAATTTGGTACAAATTGGATGATTAAAATCAAAGAAATTTTCAAAACTAACAGGATTTAGAAAACATGAATTTAAAAAAAAAAATGGAAGGAGTTAACAAAAATTGGGTGAGTTAAAGAAAATCTGGGAGGAAAAAACAAAAATGTAGGTGGAGTTGAAGAAAATCTGGGAGGGGTTAACACAAATGTAGGTGGAGTTAAAGAAAATCTGGGTGGAGTTAACTCAAATGTAGGTGGAGTTAAAGAAAATCTGGGAGGAGTTAACACAAATGTAGGTGGAGTTGAAGAAAATCTGGAAGGAAGTAAAGAAAAAAGTACAAGCAGGGGTGGATTGTCTTTTTTCATTTACAGTGAAGCTCTAGGAATCCCATTTTCCGTCTCCCGTTCCAAGTGAATTTTGGTTATGGGAAAGTGATAAATATTGGCTTTCTCCTCCATGGGAAAGTGAAATTCATTACAAAAATGCATATTATTCATTATCAAATGCAGTTTCTTTTTTAAATTTTCCACTAGTAAACGTTCTCAGCAGAACATCATCAGTTGAAATAATAACCTTTTCAAATTGAAACCATGTTCTCGGAATTTCCATTCTTTAACAGTAAAGGGAGATAACTTGTATAGTATCTGTATGTTCATATTGGCTTTAGTTTGGAATAGAGTAGCGAATTTTTGTTTTGTTTGTCAGAACATCTGTTATTTGTTTTCTAATATAGAATATTAAAAACAACTGACTTTTTAAAAATTTTGTTATTTATAAAATGTTAAATGTTAATATACAATAAACAGAGTTTGAAGAACAGCTTTACTACTTGTGGAATACTACTTCCAGTTCATTCAGATGATACTGACATATCTTAAATGAATTGATTTGACCTCTGCATGTTTTTTAATTTTCATTTACTCGCATCCATATTTTTCTTGCCAAGAGATGGAGAAAGTGAAATTTTTCTGGGGGAAAGTGGATTTTCTATTGTGACTTTCCCATGGAAAGTTAGTGTCATGGAAAAATCATAGAGCACTGATTTAAACAAATTTGTAACCTAAAGCATTAGCAATGACATTTTCTCAGGTTAAACAAACTTAAGGAGGTGATACACAACACCTTTAACATCAGTCCAGTAGCATAAAGGCCTGGATTCTAACCTGTTCTGTCTCAATGTACATTTAAAAAATGTCATGATGCACTTACAAACTGAACTATCTGATGGCACATGATAAAAATCCTTGATCAATTTTGTTTTTAAAAATCCAAAAAGTTTTTTAGAGTTTAAAAAAATATAAGGCAATGTTTCAGCAATATCAATTAATCATCAGGCAATCATTTTTTTTTTCTGTTAATTTGTTTTTTTAGAAACATAAACAGAAAATGTCAAAATTATGTAAAT
>CM056610.1:19947114-20079614 GCA_029721355.1 Tegillarca granosa | reverse complement strand
TAAAACATGGTTTCGATAAGTTGTTCAAGTTTTGGAAATGTTTAAAATTTCTGTAAAAGTGTGGATATATCCACACTGGCTTTCAACTAAGGTGATGTCTTAATTAAACTTATATAATGGCCATTTTCTGGTTTTTCTATTTAAAGTAATTCTTGAATTTAGCATCATCCTGAAAATCACAAACATCAATCTACTCCACCTAGGGACCTTCCACATCAAATTTGGTTTCATTTGGTCATGTGGTTTTAGAGAAGAAGTTTTTCAAAGAATCAGCTTTATTAAACTACTAATTTGCATTTTGCACTAAAACATGCAAATGACAAAAAGTTATATAAAAACCTGTGAAATATATTTTATACTTTGTACATAACAAATTCGAACCAAATTGGTCAACAAAAATATGTAATGGCCATTTTCTGTTTTTTCTATTTATAGTAATGACAGCCATTTTTGATTTAGGATCAACCTGAAAATCACAAATTTTAATCTTATCCATCTTGAGATCCTCCACATCAAATTTGGTTTTAATAGGTCAAGTGGTTTCAGAGAAGATTGAAGTTATTCATGCACAGATGCACACAAGGATGCTTTGCCATGCAAAAGCTCAGCTGGCTGTAGTCAGTTAAGCTAAGAAAAAAATATGTAAAAAATGATCAATAGTTTCTTACCTATATGGATATCAACATGTGTTTTTCCCCAACCTGTTACATAACAGTTGTCATACGTTTCGCGTAAATATGGAGACAAGCAAACAGTCCGAACTTTATCGTTTATATTGACAGGTTGGCTGAGGCGGAGCAAGGCTATGTCATTTCCATATCTAAAACTAGTGTAGTCTCTATGTAAAAATGGACTAGATGACAAATTCCGTCGCTGTGCCTCTATCTTAAACTTTGATTGGTATATAGATCCAGCATATATATAATATGTTCTCCTTGAAGAGTATCTAAAAAAAAAAAAATAATTATAACAATGAATAAGTAAATAAATAAATAAATAATCAAGAATAAAAACATTGAAATTTGATTTTATTTTTTTTAAATTTTTATTTATTTTTTTTTTACAAATGTGTGGCCCATGTAACTGATCACTCACCTGAAAACATGCTTAATATTATGTCTTAAAGTGATTAAATGAAGTAAGTAAGTCTCAATACTTTTTCATGTCTGGGCATAATGGCCTAAATTTGTGTGATAATAATTTATTATTTGGCCTAAGGTTAGAACATTTAATGGCTAGTTCGGTTGTTTTAATAATTAATTAAGCTTACCTATAGTTTCTGGAAAGGGCTTCATGCACTTGCCCAAGTTTCAGAATTATTTCTAATCTAATATTTTCCTTAACTTAAATTTAGCAATTTTGCCAATAGTTTTTTATTTTTATATTTTTTATATTGTTTTTGTTTCGTTTTGTTTACAAAATTGAAATTGAATTCAGATGACACACTAATTTGTAAAATTAAGTTATTAAATAAAAACGTTACATAATTAAAGATGATTTTGAATCTGGGGACTGGTGCTATAAAGTCTTATATATGTGGTTCCAAGACTTTAAATTTAAAACATTCAGATCTTTTTAAGGTTTCAATACTTTAGGTAGCTGATGATTTAACATGGGTCAAGGTCAACTGACTTTGAACAAAATTTATAGAGCTTTATCCAATGATAATAGATTTAAAGTTTCAAATAAGAAGTTTTGTTGGTCTGTGTAAAATTTTATTTAAAAAAAAATGTAAAAAGCCGTGTCATTTAAGGGGATATAAACTTATGTAAGTGGACCTCAAAACACTGGGGTTGCCATGGTACATTATTCGAACCTAAAATGAAGACCCTTCAACTTCGAATAATCGAAGTTTGACTGTAATTTTATCATTCAAATCCATTCTAGCAAAATACAATACACTTGCATTGAAAAATAAACTGAAATGCATGTTGGTTTCAGAATTTTTTTAAAAACATTTCTTATAAACTTTGTCCAAGGGATGCTATTATGGATCTAAAGTGAACAACCTTACAATCATGAATGTGGTCAATCATGTGCGCTTGGGCAAACAATCATTCCTTAACAGCTTCCACATCAAAGCAAAAGCATACATGCACTGTCCTAAACAGGCGTCTAGATGAATGAGGGGGGCCACCACAAAATTATGGGCCTTTTAGTCGAGAATTGTAAAAAGAGATACCCACATGTGAAAGCCATTTTCTATTACTTCTCACAATGGGGTGCTATTAGCAGCAATTCTAAAAGGATGCAGGAGCCATCACAATAATAATAGTCCTTGTTACAAGGTGAATCATAAGCAAAGATAGCTACATGCCACAACCATTTTCCTAATACTTACTCAACACAATGAGCAGCTGTTATTACCCATTCTGGGTGAATAAGGGAGCCACCACAATAAAAAGTGTCCTGGTTAGTGAAAGAGTCATAAACAAAGATAGCCACATGCCACAGCCATTTTTGAATACTTACTCAACACAATGTGCTGCTGTTATAACCCATTCTGGGTGAATAAGGGAGCCACCACAATAAAAAGTGTCCCTGTTAGTGGAAGAGTCATAAACAAAGAGAGCCACATGCCATGGCCATTCTCCTAACACAGCATCCTCTCCATTTATGACAAAGGTCTGTATACCAGGATGATTCAGAGACTGTAAACCACATTCTAAAAAAATATACGCAAAATTATAAATCAGAAGTGAAGAAGCGAAATAAGAAATGGTTGTAAAAACCAGAGTATGGAGCAAAAGCCACTGATCTCCGGCAAGTGAACACTAACACCCATCTGAAATGAAAACTATATCTAGGAGATAACAACCAGTTTGATTTCTCTAAAAAAGTTTATGTCTGATTCATCCATCTCTATAATTACCCAACAGCAGTAAAAATGGTCTCAGTGGCCAAGCGGTCTAAAGCAAACACATAAGGATCACAGTGCCTCTCGCCACCAAGGTATGAATCCCTCTTGAGCAGATCCTAGTGTATGAAAATTTGTCAGTTTGCTAGCCAAAGGTTAATGATTTTGTCTAGGTTATCTGGATTCCTCTCCCATCTTTGAACTGACTGCCTTCATATAAGTAATAAAAATCTCGACTTGGGCACAAAACACCATTACTCAACTCCATCCCCACCAGTCAAATTACCAGACATCTGAACATGTTCATAAAATATATTAAATATCAAAGATGTGAACAAATGACTACGAAGATCGTACCTTATCTACAAGAAGATTTCATAGAGGACTCCCCACATATTGCAAATTTCATTTCTGAAGCTATTGTAGAAATGAATGAGAAAAAGAGGAAAGATTTCTGAATACTGTAAACATTCTAATTTTTGTGCTAAGACAGGCTAATTGTTAATACACAGCTAAATACATGTTTGACTTATAGTCTGTTTCTCAAAAGTTGTTTTACGTTAATCTAAATCCACATGAATCAGCCAAGAATGTAAATTGTGCTAAAATATGTACACACTAAAATTAGTACGTTTACAGTAATTAAACAGCCCTGGGGTTTGAACCCTAAACCATAGCCTTAAAAGAAAAGAATGAAGTCATTCCAGTTACTTACGTGGATTAGTTTCACATGTCAAACCAAGCAGTGAACATGACCTGAAAGTCAAGAAAAATTATTTTATTTAAAAACCTGCTAAGCCTTTCGTTTAATGTACACTTAGTATGTGGGAGGTTTCGGGGTTTGAGCCAGGTCTGACTAAGACTTGCACACTGGTAGTGACTGTTCTTTAGCCAAGCACTCAACACTTAGAAATGAAAGTTACAGGTCCTTTAAAACAGACCTTAAAAATCAATGCACTGTTTCGTGGCAGGCGTGACAAGCTAAATAAACAGCTGCACCTGGAGAGCATAATACGCGTGTCAGATATTTAAACTTCTTTTTTTAATGTCTTAAACAACTTGACATTTAGCTGAAACATATTTTTTTAAAACAAAAGTAGCAAATTTATTTCTCAATGTTTGTTCACAAACCTTTTTGATTGTACGACAAATATAACACAAAAGTTTCATAAAAAAAAAAGTTCAAATGATTTTTGAGTTACATCATGCAAAAAAAAACAAGAGCACCGCCGAGCGTAGCATTATACGCCCGTGTTATATTGATCGAGTAGTACTATTTACTAGTGTGGCAACACCTTTAGGGGTTTCGCGGGAAAGAATGGAACAATCTAGAGGATTTCTATCAGTAGAGCTCATCCACAGAACTTGCCACTCAAAAGTTTGACACAGACCTAACGGATAAGTGCCAAACCTACCAATAATTTGGTAAAGAATTGGTTACTTTAATATGGGTACGAATTCAAAACGGTACGTTAAATTGTTTTTGGATGATAGCGCCGAGTTTAAACAGTTATTGTGGATTTTATGTAAAAGATAGAAAAAATATAAAAATACCGTCTTTTCCGTCAGATCTTAAACATTTTTCGGTCAATGGACGACTTTTTCGTACAATGAACTGTTAATGAACAGGAGTGCGTTAAACGTAATTGTTTTTTGGAAAAATTCATTTTTTGCATGTTTGACCCCAAAATTAAGTATGATACCGATTTTTCCCAAAAATTTCACCAAGTTAGATAGCTAGATCGCATTAGACTCCATAACCTCAGAAATTTTTAGCAAAATCTATCGAGGAGTTTTCAAGGTCCCCAAGATGCAAATATATGCTGCTAAAAAGGAGAAAGTTGTCGCCTTTATCATTTCACATCCAGAGGATGTTCCGAATGAATTCGTCACTAATCCTCTAGATTGTTCCATTCCTTACTGAGAAGTATAAGTACAACTAAGATATATGTATGTAAAAATATATTGCTAAATGGATAGTGGTAGACTGCTATATAATTCATATTCATTTTCAGGAAGGAAGAAGTTTAAAATATAATGTTAGGTCATGGCAGTGTTTTCATGTGTTAAGCATTGCATGCAGGAAGATTTTAGGAAACAAATACATTTTTTGTCTGAAATGTTTTGAGAACCTTTTTTTTAACCAACCTGAAATAATTTATATCTATAAAGCTTAATTATAATTTGAACTGTTGTCGTGATCTGTGCAGTATGATAAAAAGGTGTTTTAAGTTAAAAAAGGGGCATAACTCCTCCAAAAATAATCTGAAAAAGTTGTAATTCGAACTTGCACCAGATAATAACATCGTAAATGTGTATACCAAATTTCATTTGAATCCATAAATAGTTGTAGGCTCTGATGATCGGAAACCACATGGTCATACATACAAAAATTTCTAAGTTAAAAAAGGGGCATAACTCCTCCAAAAATAATCCGAAAAAGTTGTAATTCGAACTTGCACAAGGTATTACCATGGTAAAGCTGTATACCAAATTTCATTTGAATCCATAAATGTTTGTGGTCTCTATTGAACAGAATACAAATTGTTAACAGACGCCCGCCCGCCCGCCCGCCCGCCCACCCGCCCGGACGGACAGCACCGTAACATAATACGTCCCGTCATATGACGGGCGTATAAAAATGCCTAAAATTTGACAATGAAAGGCGGATAACTCTACAACAAGAAAACATATAAATCTCAAAAATAAAAGGGAGCTCTCTGCCATGGATACCAATATAACATAAAAGTTTCGTTCAAATTGTTCAAAGCATTTTTGAGTTATTATACAATATGCAAAAAATGCCTTAAATATGACAATTAAAGTCCCATAACTCCGCAGTGACAAAAAAAGGAATCTCAAAAATAAAAGAGAGCTCTCTGCCATGGATACCAATATAACACAAAAGTTTCATTCAAATTGTTCAAAGCATTTTTGAGTTTTTGTACAACATGCAAAAAAATGCCTAAAATTTGACAATTAAAGGCCAATAAGTCCACAACGAGAATACATACGAATCTCAAAAACGAAAGGGAGCTTTCTGCCTTAGATACAAACATTTCTCAAAAGTTTCATTAAAATTGCTCAAGGCATTCTTGAGTTAGCGTACGATATGTGGACATACAGACGGACTGCGCCATATAATATGTCCCATCATAGACGGGGGTATAAATACCCTTCCTGCACATTGCCCTAACTGCAATGCAAAGGACAAAATTTCTACCAGTTCACCTATAGTGACGTCTCGATATAATTACAATATTTTTGACTGGGACGTAAAACCCCATCCGATCAATCAATTCAATCAAGCTGAAAAAGTGCTGTTTAACTTCGTTTTTTTAAAGTTACTATGGCATTAAAATCAATCAAATTTCAACTTCGTGTTATATTTACTATTGACAAATGAAATTTCAAGTGTGTAGATCTAGGCCTTTCAACTGACAAAAGATTTTTTTTTTTTAAAAATGCTAATGAAGGTCATCCAGATCATATATGATGGTCAAGGTCAACCAACTTTACAAAGCTGTTTAAGCACTAGTATTATATTTAAAGTTTCAAGCTTTTAGGTCTTTCTATGATGAAAGAGGGTCCTTAAAGGTTTCACTACTTTAGATTACTGTGACCTCAATAAAGGTCAAGGTCAACCAGCATTTTAAACATATAGGCATGCATTTTCTTGAGATGTGATATTATTGTGGCAGTAAAATGTTAATGATTGTCATAGTGCTGTTGTGTTGTATATATAGTAGATAACCAGGTAATATACTGCCAGACTTTTAGGTCCGAATCTTTTAGCCTTGTGATAAAACACTTGCTTATCATCTGGAATTGCATTGGGTTCCATCCTAAGCCAGGGCACCCAGTGTAAGGATGTTTTTTTTCAGGCATTTCCTTGCTCCTGGTACAATAATAATGAAACTTTATTTTGGTATGATGCTTTACCAGGTAATTGTTCCTTTCTTTTTATTGTTCTATATTTTATTGTATACTACCTAGTATAAACAAGTCGATGATTTATAACCACACCATCTGGATTATCTGTGGGATAAACTGTTAATCCTTCATCATTCCATGGTACTGAATGATAAGCATCAATTGACCTGTAAGTATTGAAATATTATAAATTTCTAAGAGCTTAACAGGGGTTCAAAATTCCTAAGGTCCGAGGTCCGGGACCTTTTGATTTTACTTTGGGACCCTTGGAATTTTTACTGTAAAAGTCTAATGGACCTGCATTTTTTTGTCAAGATGATTTTTAGAATACAATTCCATTGTATATTAAAACATTTTTAGAATACTCTTCCTTTGCGTATTAAAATCGGTCTCAAAATCACAAAACAAAACAAAAAATGGACGACAAGACATGTAGCCAGCATTGATATGGGACCTCCCAATCAAGCCTTCACAAACGCCTGTTTATGGCAAAAAATGCTGATTCAAACTTCAAAAAGCCGATGGAAAGTATCCAAATCGGCTTTTTTCCCTATAACAGTAAGACAAAATATGATTCAAAGGGTTTGATGTACCATTTGTCCTTACCGGTGTTTGTGGAGCCTGCTCCCAATCTTAATTTAGGACCTACCAATAATAAAGGTAAAGAGTCCTGGACCTATATATTATTGTGAAATATAAATTTTTAAACCCCTGGTTTAGTTTAGTTAAAAGGAAAGAAAGCTAGAAAATTTGACTTCGACAACTAATGATCAAGGTTTACTTTTGATATTCTTAAATTGGGACCATCTCATAATCAATGTGTGCTCTAGGTATACTAAAATAACATGTTGGCTTGTTATAATCACTGGCCCCAGTTTCACAATAACACTCAACTGAGTATTCACTCAACTCAAATATTCCCATTTTTCTCTCATCTATGTTTTAAAAATTTGTTCAACAAACCTACACAAAACAAATTAAATATAAGATCAGATATTTAATTGTAACAGTAAAATGTCTTCAATATTGACGATGAAATATCCCCTACTTTGAGCACTCAACTGAGTGAATGATTGATGTGAAACTGGGGCCTGGTTAACTTCCAGAGTATTCTAAAGCAGCATTCAAGGACCAAATCATGTTAAGTTTTTTTCAGAGTGTAAAAAATGTCCCTAAAGTTATCAAAGATCTACAGTATATTAAAATGTGAACCAATTGTGTGTGTGTACCTATGTGTGCACATGTGTGTGTGTACATGTGTGTATGTGTGTGTGTACCTATGTGTGCACATGTGTGTGTGTACATGTGTGTATGTGTGTGTGTGTACCTATGTGTGCACATGTGTGTGTACATGTGTGTATATGTGTGTGTACATGTGTGTATGTGTGTGTGTGTGAACATTTGTGTACATGTGAGCGTGTGTGTACATGTGTGTGTATATTTGAGACTTGTGAGTGTGTGTGTGTACATGTTTGTGAACATGTGTGTATGTTTATACACAGAACTCACCCATAGCCAGCGATACTACACAAATGTGATGCCACGGTTCTGTCTACATTGTTGTAACATAACCAATACCATTCTCCTCTACGGTTTATTTTTACTGTGTTATTACTAGTGAAAAGATGTACTGAAATATAATGTAAAACAGTTACATCACGAAAATAAGTACTACAGTTTTAATTACCCTAAATAGGGAAATTTTAGCTTCAGTTAATATTCGCGAAAGACATGGAAATTATTCGCATACTTTTAAAACTGCATAATCTGGTGACTACCAGCACAAATAATGTTGACTATTTATATTAGCTAGAGTTTTATTTTCACAACTTCAAATTTAAAGTACATTAAGTTAAGTGCCCCTCAACATTTAGGTTTAAATTCTACTTGGGTAAATGCTAATGCTAGATTTATAAGTTTGTTGGATCACTTGCCGAAGGTTGGTGGTTTTCTGTTTTCTCCACCACCCTAGAACCAACCACCTCAATTAGTGATGTCGCGATTATCACCGATGATCGATTGTTGGTCGTTGTCAGGGCAGTGATCCTATTATCGATCACAAGATAAATAATTGATCATCGCTGATGTCGGCGAGTAGTTTCCAGACTGTAGTAAAGTCCGTTTCCTTTCCGGTTCTTGCTACTAAAAACAACAATGGCAGACGAGGATCGGATAATATATTGTATCCAGACACTTTTTACACAGTACGATGCTTTGGCCACTATCAGTCTATCAGGGCAAGGAGCTATCTGGCCTTTAACTTATAATCACAAAGCAAGAACACTTGGCTTTTACAATTAAAGTATTTATATTCAGCCTTATTTGTTTCTGAATACTGTATTTATATTCAGCTTTATTTGTTTCTGAATACTGATGTACAGTTACTAAGTAATTCCGATTATTATAGATTAATTGATCGATTATGCCTCTCCAATTATCGATTATGATTTTTTGTCCGATTGGACATCACGAACCTCAATACAAGTGATTAATTCTTGACTGGGGTTTAAAACACTCAAATCCGATGTTTTTTAAAAAAAAAAAGACTCTAAAAAGTGGAGCAGAATTATGTTGATTTATGTCTCATTTAAGACTTCTTTTATGTCAGTTATGAGAAGGTGCAGGAAACTGGAGTGCCCAGTGAAAAGAAAACTGACTTTAGGCAAACAAACTTACTAACTTTCTCACACTGGGATGTGTCCATGTGGATTGTTAATTTTGACACAGATAAAGCTGTGATAATTCAAATAACCTTGGTCTTACAACTCCTTGGCCATATGCCCCCCCCACCTCCCCTTAGTAAAGAAAGCTGTCTTAAAAGTTTTAAGTTGAATTTTAGTGAGGATAAAGATGTTTTATATTGAATTATTATTGATCTCTATTTAACCTAATGGAGCTCAAACTTGGCACTTCTGAAAGAGTGTGATGTAACAAATGTGTGTGTGTGTGTGTGTGTGTGTGTGTGTGTGTGTGTGTGTGTGTGTGTGTTTGTTTCTTTGTGTGTTTGTATTGAGAGAGAGAGAGAGAGAGAGAGAGAGAGAGAGAGAGAGAGAGAGAGAGAGAGAGAGAGAGAGAGAGAGAGAGAGAGGGATACTCACCACATTTGTACTCATCTGAACCATCCATACAATGATCAATTCCATCACACTTCAGATGACCTGATATACATGTATGATCCTGACATTCAAACTCAGAATCTGTGCAGTTGGCTGAAAAAATTTCAAGTGAATAACTAAAAAAAATACATCTATGGTATTTGAAAATAGAGCATCCATTTTATTATTGAAGGTATAAGTGGTAAATATAGACTCATGACTGAAGAGTTGTGGGTTTGAGCTCAATATCGGCAGCATTGTATTTTTTAAATGGTCAGTTGCAATACTGTTAAACATCACATCCACAATTTTTCAGCTATTCAAGGTGAGAGCAGATTTAATGATCTCTGAAGAATAATCTGAAACATGTTAAGGTATGCATTGGATGTCCAGTAAGTTTTATGATTTCCCTTGTACTAGTGTGACCACTGCAGTAGCTCAGTTGGTAGAGTGCTTGCTCCGTAAGTGGGAGGTCCTGGGTTCGAACCCTGACTGGGTCTGACCCAAGACATGAAAGTGGGTAGTGACTGTTCTTTCGCCAAAGACCTGGCATTATGAAATGAAAGTCACGGTTCTTTCGGATGGGAACTTAAAGTAAATGAGGCCCTGTGTCACGTCAGGCATGGGATGATAGGGAACCCTGCTGTATAATGCCATCAGCGCAATGCACAAGCAAACTTTCTGTACTTTCGCCTATAGCTGGCGTCGTCTCGATATAAGTGAAATATTCATGATGGGATGTTTAACACCATAACTCACTCATTCACTCAGTCTAGATGCATGGCCAAGTGGACTGGGACGTTAAAACACCATTACTCAACTCTTGTACTAGTGTGCACCCAAAGCCACATAAATGTACCAGCTCAAAGGGTCATCGGGACACTGCATACCCCAATTACATTATCCTGCCACCTGTTAACAATTTAAAAATCTTTCCTTTCAATTCTAAGCACCATACAAGAAGCAGTATCTCAAATTTTAAATTTTCATGTATGACCAGGCCAGGGGTCAAACCCACAACCTTCCGCTCTTAACATGATCAAGGTTAATGCTCTGCCTGACTGAACCACTGAGGCAATCAACACCAAAGCCAAATCACCTTACAGCTTGTAGCTGAGGCAATCATCATCAAAGCCAAATCACCTCATAGGTTGTAGCTGTGACAACCATCACCAAAGCAAAATCACCTCATAGCTTGTAGCTGAGGCAATTGTCACCAAAGCCAAATCACCTCATAGCTTATAGCTGTGACAATCATCATCAAAGCCAAATCACCTCATAGCTTATAGCTGTGACAATCATAACCAAAGCCAAATCACCTCCTAGCTTATAGCTGTGACAACCATCACCAAAGCCAAATCACCTCATAGCTTGTAGCTGAGGCAATTGTCACCAAAGCCAAATCACCTCATAGCTTAGAGCTCAGGCAATCATCAACAAAGCCAAATCACCTCATAGCTTATAGCTGTGACAATCATCAACAAAGCCAAATCACCTCCTAGCTTATAGCTGTGACAACCATCACCAAAGCCAAATCACCTCATAGCTTATAGCTGAGGCAATCATCAATAAAGCCAAATCACCTCATAGCTTATAGCTGAGGCAATCATCAACAAAGCCAAATCGCCTCATAGCTTATAGCTGTGACAATCATCACCAAAGCCAAATCACCTCACAGCTTATAGCTGAGGCAATCATCACCAAAGCCAAATCACCTCATAGCTTATAGCTGAGGCAAACTTCACCAAAGCCAAATCACCTCATAGCTTGTAGCTGAGGCAATTGTCACCAAAGCCAAATCACCTCATAGCTTATAGCTGTGACAATCATCATCAAAGCCAAATCACCTCATAGCTTATAGCTGAGGCAATCATGACCAAAGCCAAATCACCTCATAGCTTAGAGCTGAGGCAATCATCAATAAAGCCAAATCACCTCATAGCTTATAGCTGAGGCAATCATTAATAAAGCCAAATTACCGTACAGCTTGTAGCTGAGGCAATCATCAATAAAGCCAAATCACCTCATAGCTTATAGCTGAGGCAATCATCAACAAAGCCAAATCCCCTCATAGCTTATAGCTGTGACAATCATCACCAAAGCCAAATCACCTCACAGCTTATAGCTGAGGCAATCATCACCAAAGCCAAATCACCTCATAGCTTATAGCTGAGGCAATCGTCACCAAAGCCAAATCACCTCATAGCTTGTAGCTGAGGCAATTGTCACCAAAGCCAAATCACCTCATAGCTTATAGCTGTGACAATCATCATCAAAGCCAAATCACCTCATAGCTTATAACTGAGGCAATCATGACCAAAGCCAAATCACCTCATAGCTTATAGCTGAGGCAATCGTCACCAAAGCCAAATCACCTCATAGCTTGTAGCTGAGGCAATTGTCACCAAAGCCAAATCACCTCATAGCTTATAGCTGAGGCAATCATCACCAAAGTCAAATCACCTCATAGCTTATAGCTGAGGCAATCAGCACCAAAGTCAAATCACCTCATAGCTTATAGCTGAGGCGATCTTTAATAAAGCCAAATTACCTCATAGCTTATAGCTGAGGCAAACATCATCAAAACCAAATCACCTCATAGCTTATAGCTGAGGCAAATATCATCAAAGTAAAATCACCTCATAGCTTATAGCTGAGGCAATCATCACCAAAGCCAAATCACCTCATAGCTTATAGCTAATAATTTCTGCAAAAAGTTTCAGAAAAAGTTTATTTACATTGCAAAAATGCGCAAGATTTTTTTATCAAAAATATGTCACATTTAGAGATTCCATATAAGATTGAAATAAGACAATATGCGACCAAACCTGCGTCGTCAGGGCATTATTACCACAGGTACTTATTTTTGATATTAGGTAAGTAGTTTATAATGTAAAAAATAAATGTCTGCGATTATTTCAACCAGGAATGGTCAGCAATACTTACACTACAGATTTTGCAACAGCTATGAAACACATGTATCAAATACTACTGTCTTAAAAAAAATGTTCTCCTAACCGAAGGTATGATATTTACTGACCATGTATAAACCATATTAGATCACCAACACACCATGTTATGATTATATATTACCAATTTGGTTTTGAAATTAAAGTTTTGAATCATAAAACTAAACTTTGACATCTGTATCAAGCAATTCTCAGTTGTTATTTTGTTGTGAGAATATATTGGAAGTAAGGAAGAGCATAGTAGCCACATTAACATTGAATAAAAACAGTCGAAATAGCATTATTGGGTTGGATGAGTTTCACAACTGTTGTAAAATTAGAGATTCCTTATAAGACTGAAAAATGGTTCTACAGAAATATTTATGGGCATAATATGGCACACTTATAGACCCCATTAAATTTATAACCAAATCCCGCAATGCACCAGGTAGATAAAGCATATTCATACATACCACAATTTAGTTCATCTTGACCACCTGGACAATCAAACTGACCATCACACCAAGCCCTGGATGCTATACATGTTACATTACTATTTGCGCCATCAATGTCTGGACAAGCTATGTCACCATGGAAACAGTCTATTTAAATTAAAAGTAGTAAATGATTGAAAATATAGATACTTATACATAAAATGAGATAAAAAAAAGCAACTTCACCGTAAGATTTTTCAGTTTTGTGCCCAACAAGGGGCCCAATGGCCTAGTGGTCTACTCCATAAGCTTATCAATTACAGCACCTCACACCTGTCCTAGGTTCAAATCCTACTCAGGACAGATCCTAGTTCGAGAAAGTTTATCAGTTTGCTTACTCTGAGGCACTCTTGTTTCCTACCCCCAATCACAGAACCGACTGCTCTTTGATATAAGTGATAAATTCTGACTGAGATGTAAAAAGTCAACACTTTTGCCTGCCCACCTAATTAGTACTTGAAAAATAATGCTAGCTGTAACATCTGTAAATGACACAATTCATTAAGGAATTAAGCTACTTATGATTTTCCAAGCCTGCCATCCTGTCCACAGCAATGATGTACTACTGACGTCAAAGTAGTTAAGGAAGATTAAAACACTGTATAGCAGATATTTTAGCAGGGCTAAATTTTGGCAAATTTGATATAAAAAAGTCAGTTGAAAATTTTATCGTCTTTATTTTTTGGCCATCTAAAACAATTCACTTATAGTCTATCGGTACACAAAAATTTTCACAATTCTAATTTTAGCAAGTTTAATACTGCAGTCGAAAGGCACAATTGATCAATCACAACTAATAACTAACAACTGATGACTCACAATTGATCAATCACAACTAATAACTAACAATTGATGACTCACAATTGATCAATTACAACTAATCACTTACAACTGATGACTCACAATTGATCAATCACAACTAATCACTAACAATTGATGACTCACAATCGATCAATCACAACTAATCACTTACAACTGATGACTCACAATTGATCAATCACAACTAATCACTTACAACTGATGACTCACAATTGATCAATCACAACTAATCACTAACAATTGATGACTCACAATTGATCAATCACAACTAATCACTAACAATTGATGACTCACAATTGATCAATCACAACTAATCACTAACAACTGATGACTCACAATTGATCAATCACAACTAATCACTAACAACTGATGACTCACAATTGATCAATCACAACTAATCACTAACAATTGATGACTCACAATTGATCAATCACAACTAATCACTTACAACTGATGACTCACAATTGATCAATCACAACTAATCACTTACAACTGATGACTCACAATTGATCAATCACAACTAATCACTAACAATTGATGACTTACAATTGATCAATCACAACTAATCACTAACAAATGATGACTCACAATTGATCAATTACAACTAATCACTAACAACTGATGACTCACAACTGATCAATCACAACTAATCACTCACAACTGATCACTCACAACTAGTCACTAACAATTGATGACTCACAATTGATCACTCACAACTAGTCACTAACAATTGATGACTCACAATTGATCAATTACAACTAATCACTCACAACTAGTCACTAACAACTGATGAGTCACAACTGATCATCCACAACTAATCACTCACAACTGATCACTCACAACTGATCACATCAATATGAGTTAAATAATTTTATACTGGACCAAAAACACACATTTTTAACTTAGACATTCCCAGTTAATTTGTTATAATACTCACCAGTGTTGGAGCATGCTAATGCTACAGTAAATGGATTGTATGAGTAATAACTGGAACTGCAGTTTTTCATATGAGCCTCATTTCCAATACAAAAAAATGCCATGTTAATAAATGGTGCTCGTCCATTACCATATTCACTATTATAATATGTTTTATGCTTTTTTCTACAAAAAAATAAAAGTGACACTATTAATCGGAAAATTTTGGTGTCACTTTATTTCTGAGAGAATTGTCATTTCAAGATAAGCATATGCTTTTTATTATCATATGATGGTCGGTGCAAATGAAAGTGATTAATACCAAAAAAAAAATTTGTTAAAGTTTTATTCATGAGGCTTGTTACCCTTGCAAATCCCCCCCCCCCCCCCCCCCCCAAAAAATATATTATGGTGAAAATTTCCCGATTTATCAGTATCTTTTAAATAAATCTATCTAACAGAATGGCTGTAAAGTCGATTTTGTAAAGACATTGCTGGTCATAATATCAGCAGTTTTAAACTACTTGTGACAAGATAATGCATTATAAATCACAAGAACGTAATCTAAAAACAAACATTGTGGTGAGTTTGATGCATGTGATTTTACTCTGCTTTGTACATTGTTTTTATGGAAAAAAAACACTTGTGTGGGAAAGCCACTGCGGTAGCTCAGTTGGTAGAGTGCTCACTCCATAAGTGGAATGTTATGGGTTCAAACCCTGGCCGGGTCTGACCCAAGACTTGAAAGTGGGTAGTGACTGTTCTTTTGCCAAGCACTCGGCATTACGAAATGAAAGTCACGGTTCTTTTGGATGGGAACTTAAAATAAATGAGGTCCCGTGTCATGGCAGGTATGGCACGATTAAGAACCCTGCTGTATAATGCCATCAGCGCAACACACAGGCAAAATTTCTGCACTTTCACCTATAGCTGACGACATCTCGATATAAGTGAATTATTCTTGACTGGGATGTTAAACACCATTACTCAACTTGTGTGGGAAACAGGCAAGTAAAAAACAGATTGAATGTAGTGAATGATGTATGTAGATTGAGTATCAGATCTTAGAAGAGCAAGGGTGTAATTAGTGGGGTGAATGTGTAAGTGGAGTTAATGAGGTGTTACAAGAATGAAGGACGAAAGTGGAGGTGTAAGTGGATAATTGTGTAAATAGAGTTAATGAGATCTCAGATAAGTGAGGGTGTAAGTGGGTGGGTGGATGAGTGTGTTGGTAGAGTGAATGAGATCTCAGATAAGTGAGGGTGTAAGTGGGTGGGTGGATGAGTGTGTTGGTAGAGTGAATGAGATCTCAGATAAGTGAGGGTGTAAGTGGGTGAGTGAATGAGTGTGTTAGTGGAGTGAATGAGATCTCAGATAAGTGAGGGTGTAAGTGGGTGGGTGGATGAGTGTGTTGGTAGAGTGAATGAGATCTCAGGTAAGTGAGGGTGTAAGTTGGTGGGTGGATGAGTGTGTTAGTGGAGTGAATGAGATCTCAGGAGAGTGAGGGAAATGAAGGTGTAAGTGGGTGGGTGGATGAGTGTGTTGGTAGAGTGAATGAGATCTCAGGTAAGTGAGGGTGTAAGTTGGTGGGTGGATGAGTGTGTTAGTGGAGTGAATGAGATCTCAGGAGAGTGAGGGAAATGAAGGTGTAAGTGGGTGGGTGGATGAGTGTGTTAGTGGAGTGAATGAGATCTCAGGAGAGTGAGGGAAATGAAGGTGTAAGTGGGTGGGTGGATGAGTGTGTTAGTGGAGTGAATGAGATCTCAGGTAAGTGAGGGTGTAAGTTGGTGGGTGGATGAGTGTGTTAGTGGAGTGAATGAGATCTCAGGAGAGTGAGGGAAATGAAGGTGTAAGTGGGTGGGTGGATGAGTGTGTTAGTGGAGTGAATGAGATCTCAGGAGAGTGAGGGAAATGAAGGTGTAAGTGGGTGGGTGGATGAGTGTGTTGGTAGAGTGAATGAGATCTCAGGTAAGTGAGGGTGTAAGTTGGTGGGTGGATGAGTGTGTTAGTGGAGTGAACAAGGTATCAGAAAGTTAGGGAAGTAAATGAGGGTGTAAGTGATTGGGTGGATGAGTGTTTAAGTGGGGGTGAATGAGGTCTTAGAAGAGTGAGGGAGATAATGAGCAAAGGAATGAAATAGTAGTGAATAAGTAGAATAGAGTAAGCATGTGAAAGAAGTGAGGTGAGTAAATGAGTTGAGTGAAAGGAATGAGTGGGTAGGGAGAAGTGAGTGGAATAGTCAGAGTATGATGAGTGTGTGAAAGAAGTGAATAAGGTGGAGTGAGTAGAAATAACTGAATTGAATGATTAAATGGAGTGAAATAAGTAAAGTAAGCAAGTAAAGTAATTTGAGTGAGTGAGGAAAGTGAGAAAGTAATGTGAAGTGACAAATAAAGAGAGCAAGTCTCCATTTATATTCAGATGTTACCATGGTGATAATAGAAATAATGAGATACTAACGTGTAACCTAGCTGTTTACAAACAACTTTTGAATTCAACTCATTCCATCTATAACTTGATATAACATAATATTTTCCTTTCCACATTATTTCTAATCTTCCATATGATCTGTCATGGCCACCTACAAGTCGTACATCATAATTCTCTGAAAAATCTATGGATGTGTTGTTACTGGTTTCTGCAATAAAAAAAATTATTATATAGCAATATATGCTTCAGATAGAAATAAAACGATAAATCCCGAGGTGTTAGCCTGCAATATATATATCTATATCTATATTTGCACATAAACTTCATTCAAGTCTGAGGTCTTCTGATTATATTTTTTTCATATTGCAAACTTTGTCACCTGACACTGTTGTCTAAGGATGTTTTTTCTAAAAATGATATTGCACTTGTTTTTATATCAAAATATAAGAACTAGTCCAATATTTGTGTATTTGGATAAACAAGAGGGCCATGAGGCCATGGGCGCTCACCTAAGAATATTTTGAATTTCGAGCAATTTTTCAATAATGAAATGTACAGAGGGCTTTCAGAGTTCTTCAATAGTTTAAAAAAATGAACAGCTTATTGGCTAGTTAACACAAAGATGATGATTTTGTGCAAGACCAAACATGACCTATGTATGAATCTGACTTGGCTTTTGTAAAGAAACAGGTTTTTTTTTCTTGTCTTGTGTTGCAAGGAACATTCTTGTAAAAAGTGAAGAACAATGGACTGAAAGCATTTCCCTAAATTATTACAAAGGTGACTTTTAGAGTGTTAACAAGGTTTTTCTATGATTTGACCTAGTGACTTACTTAATGACCCAACATGATCCATATTCAAACTTGACTTAGCTTTGGTCAAGGTTTTCATTCTGTGCAAGTTTTAAGGATATTTTTTAAAAACTGTGGCTTCTAGAGTGTTAATAAAGTTTTTCTATGATTTGACCTAGTGACCTACTTAATGACCTAACATGACCAATATTCAATCTTGATTTAGCTATGGTCAAAATATACAATGTGAGCAAGTTTGAAGACAATTTATCAAAAACTGTGGCTTCTAGAGTGTTAACAAGGTTTTTCTATGATTTGACCTAGTGACCTACTTAATGACCCAACATGACCCCTATTCGAACTTGACTTAGCTTTGGTCAAGATATACAATGTGAGCAAATTTGAAGACAATTTATCAAAATCTGTTGCTTTCAGAGTGTTAACAAGGTTTTTCTATGATTTGACCTAGTGACCTACTTAATAACCCAACATGACCTTTATTCAAACTTGAGTAAGCTTTTGTCAAGATGTTCAATCTCAGCAAGTTTAAAGAAGATTTTTCAAAAACAATGTGTTCTAGAGTGCTAACAAAGTTTTTGTATGATTTGACCTAGTGACCTACTTTTTCACCCAACATGACCAATATTTAAACTTGACTTGGCTTTGGTCAAGAAATCCAATGTGAAAAAGTTTCAAGAAGATTAATTAAAAACTGTGGCTTCTAGAGTGTTAAAAAGGTTTTTCTATGATTTGACCTAGTGACCTATTTATTGACCAAACATGAACCATGTTCGAACTTGATTTAGCTTCAGTCAAGATATACAATGTGAGCAAGTTTGAAGACAATTTTTCAAAAACTGTGGCTTTCAAAGTGTAAACAAAGTTTTTCTAATATTTGACCTTGTGACCTACTTAATTACCCAACACGACCCATATTCAAACTTGACTTAGCTTTGGTCAAGTTTTTCATTCTGAGCAAGTTTGAAGAAGATTAATAAAAAACTATGGCTTCTAGAGTGTTAACAAGGTTTTTGTATGATTTGACCTAGTGACCTATTTATTGACCCAACATGACCCATGTTCGAACCTGATTTGGCTTTGGTCAAGAGGATCCCTGTGGCTAAGTTTGATGTAAATTGGATTAAAACTGTGGCCCCTAGAGTGTTAACAAGCAAAAGTTGATGCACGACGGACGAAGACTGATCACAATAGCTCACTTGAGCACTTTGTGCTCAGGTGAGCTAAAAAAAAGTATTTTTAGATAAAATACAATTGGGAAGCAAATGAAAAATATTTTGTAAATATACTCGCATGCTTGTGCCAATGTTGAGTCAACTTGGAACAATATTTCACAATTTAAGTTCAATAATCCTATATTACTGTTGTTTAAACATTCTGGGTTAATATTTGCCAGATAGAGTTAACATACACCATGTATATAGTGTAACCTGTTTATATCAACACAGCGCTTTCTCACTGCAGTATTTAATCTGATATGGCAGATTTTTTATCTTAGTCAATAACATCAAAGGCATCTTTGTAGTGAGTTTCCAACAACAACTTGGCTCATAAAATCCAAGGCATCTATATCTCTCCCTTATTTGCAGCTTGTAGCCAACTGTTGATGTTCCTTGAGTGGGGACATTTCCCTGTCATCAGCATAACATATCCACAAATGATATGATGCACCTACAGGTTCACAAAACTCAAATTCGCTGCTGTCATCATGATCATCATTTATGACTGCAGATCTTAATGCTGATCCACATATTTAACAACTTTCTCAATGAAGAAAACAAATGACTCCATTTGAATACGTTAAGTTAGACAAATATTGCGGCAGATTGTATATTTGTTCTCATTAGAAAAACCGACAGCAGTTGCTAGGGGTAATGATGTATGACGTATGCAGTAAAAAAAATTGTCTATAAGATCATAGACATAAAAAATTAACAATGCTGGACTATTTATAAATTTAATTATATGCAAATGTATTTGATCATGATTTTTTTTTAAAAAAAAGTCTCACAGTACAGGAAATAAAATTGGATCTATTTTACACTCCATTAACTTACGCCCACACAATTCTGCTGGAAGTAAAGCTATGTTATCTAATGCAATGTCGCCCTGATAACTGTAACCTCTTGTGGCTTCTATGTAAATCTGAAATATATAAAAACCATTTAAATTTTATTAACTTTATTACTGTGTAATGTCTTAGAAATTGGCATTGAAATATTCCCAAATTTGAGTTGAGTGTACACTCAGCTGAGTAGTGATTGTGAAACTGGGGCAAGAGCAGTTAATTCTTCCATATTGAGGAGTTCCTCGTGTTTAAAAACTGTAAATGACAAGAATTTGATAGACAATGGAGACAACGGATGAACCTTTAAATGAAATTTAAGTTCAACCCTAATTATTATTATTATTAATTTTTGTAATTTTTTTTTTCTTTTTCGGTTTAAGTTTTCACAAATTATAAACGAAAACTTTACAAGTTTTTATTAATACAATAATGTTAACTTGAACTCCCCCCCCCTCCCCACATTTCAATATCAATAATGTTTTTAATTGTAGAATATACTTTATTATCTCCCTTTGTTAAATATAATGTCTGTGATATATAATTGTTCTTCTACATAGGTAGTGTTTTAAGGCTTAACTTTAAAAATTCCTTGTTTGCTGTTTTCCGACCCATGCTATCCACATGTGGGTAGGTAGGTAGGAAAAAAGTTTTATTTTATTTTTTTGAAAACTTTATTTATTACACTTTTGAAAAAGTTTCAATTGGTTTCATATTTCTCTTTTAAAACACATTTTACAAATTATTTGCTAAATAAAGTCTTCTTTGTTCCTTCTTGTGTTTTCTCTTATGGAAAAACACAGCAGAATTTCTTTACTACGGTAACCATATAAACCTGCTCACAGGTTGTCTCGCTTGCCAGGGTTATTGCCCTTTCCCTTTAATACTGTTTCCTATGTTGTATGAAAGTAAAAAATAATAATTTGGAATTGAAAGCAATAAAATTTTTTGGGTAGGGGCATTTCAAGTGGGTCGGGCGATCAACGGCAAACAAAGTTAATTTTATTTAAGGCCTAATATTATGGCACAGAGCTTTTTAAATCTACATCTGTAATAATCTTGATTATTTATAACTTTTAAGTGTCTATTTGTACAATATTTTGTTTACATCCCACAACTTTAGCTGTCTCACGCTCTGCCATTGTATTAAACATATCCTTTATCATATATACATTACACTATTTTTGATCATTGTTATGTCTGCGTATCAGCAGACATCTTGTTGTTACTTGTAATCTTTATTATTATTATTTTATTATTATTATTTTACTTCTTATTCTCTGTCGTTTCTGCTATATTTTTTTTTTAGAGACATCTCCTCCTAGTTTCTTGTCCAATCAGGTTGAATTTTTGACAACTGGCAGGGATTGACCATGGGGAGGTCCCTTCCTCACAGTTTTTCAGAATTCGGAAGGACTTTGGAGAAATCCAGTTAAAACCATGGAATTCCAGAGTGTTTGTTCTAGAGAGTTCTTTCTTTCTTGGAATTTCCTCCGCTTTTTGGACCACCACTTTAGAATACTGATAGGCAGACATATAATTGCACTCAATTATACATTCTAGTTTTTGTTATATTATTATATAACATGTTCTGTGTCAAATAAAATAAAACTGTTAGGAAGATGGAGAAAACCACCAACCTTCAGAAAACTGAAAACTTTCTTACATTAGGATCTTCCCAAGCAGGATACAAACCCAACCAGTAATAGAAACTGTGATCTGTAAGTTCACACTTCAGACTACTTGGCCACAGAGACCCCATCAAAGGGAAATAATACAACTTGCTTAAAATTATGTAAATCATTATTATTAATCTATACATCAAAAAGAGTCGTGTATGAGGCCAGTAACCTAATTACGTAAATGCCTGGGAAATGAGAAAACAAGACAAAAATTCCTTTTTCATTAAAAAAAATAATAGGAAAATTCAAAAGTCACAATTAGGATTTAATTAAAAATAGCAGGTAGTGCAATTTTTTAACATGCATGACTGTTCTTTACCGTTTGTCCAGTTAAACTTTGAAAAAATATTTCTTGCTTATTCCATGTATTGCCTTGGTTATAAGATTTGATCCATTTCCTGGTACTGTTGAGATAAACTGCCAAATGTCCAATGTCTGTACCGTACATATGGTAATAAAACCTTAGACATGTAGCATTAACTGAAAAAACAAAACAAGAATTCCATGGATTTGAATGCCTCACCTGATTACTTTTTGATCAAGTAGAAAATACATTACTTTAACATGAACTTTCACATTTTGACATGCTGCCACCGCCACCACCGACTAGGACGACACCAGAATAGTAACACTTAAGTCTGGCCTTATGACAATGCCAGGTTCGACAAAAATTAAATTGAAAAATATATATAAATCAGGAGCATAGCTTATTTTGAGGCAACTGAGGCTATTGCCTTGGTAAAAGCCAGATTGTTTTTTTTTTTTTTCAATTTTTATTTATTGATTTATTTTTTATTTTTTAAAAAGAAACACGAAGAAAGTTACGAAAAGGTTAAAAATTAATTTATAGTAAACAATTATAAAATTGTTTTGTCCTTGGTTGTACAGACTTGATTATTCTGATGGTCTTAGCAAATATTGTGATCAGGTGTCGTCAAAATGCACCGTTTAATGCCGTTTTTCGGGGGAGCCCCTAGATTTGAAGCACCTTTGGTTCTCCTCCTTTTTCTGCCTCAGTTATAATTGGTTCCTATTTATGCCCCTGTATATACTCTTAAACTTGTCTACTTTAACAAATGAATGACACCCACATTCTTCCTTCCAAGTCATAACATGGTTCAAGGTCATGTCACATCATCTGCTTGACTATTGAGATCATCAACTATGAGTTTGCAGTGATGGACAGGACTTTTATCTATTATTTGCAGTGATGGACAGGACTGTCATCTATTATGGCTTAGTGGTAGAGCCCCCCCCCCCCCCCCCCCCCCCCCCCCCCCCCCCTTTTTGAGAGCAGAGGTCATAGTTTTAAACTTTGACCAGGTCATACATAAGACTTAGAATTTTAGAAATTGTTTCCTTGCTAGGCCCTTGGAATTAGAAAAGACAAAGTCCTGAGTGGTTCACCCAGTGCCAGGATAATGGACTTGGAAAGTTGTAGGCTTTTCTGCACACTGACTCTGGGTAAGCTAACCCCTTACCAAAAAGTTGACCCAAGTGTGCCCAGACCAATATACCAACTTGCACATCTCACAAACATGAACTTGTTCTTAGGTTCACCAAAAGACATTAGTAACCTTGCTTTCATGCAAATAAGATTATGCTGATGTGACATTTAACAACATAGCACCAACAGCAATGACAAACAAATTGACTGATAGATATCGGTATTTGTCAACAAATTTTCTTCAATTCTAATTGATTTTACTAAATATTTTTTTAAAAATGTGTTTTTTCAAAAAAAAAAAAAAATTGAATTTCACCAGCCCATACATGCTTCTGACCAAATATCATTAAAATCTGTCCAGCAGTTTTGGAGGAGAAGTCAAAAGTAGGGACACACACGCATACACACACACATGATCAAACACATACTGTGCTAAGTCATAAGCTTACATGGCCTAGGGGATAAGCACTAGTGACTAGACTTAGGGCAAAATCTAAGGTAAGCACCAGTAACTGGGCTTAGAACAAAAACTAGGATAGGCACCAATGACTGGACTTGGGGTAAAAACTAGGATAAACACCATTGACTGGGCTTAAGTCAAAACTAGGATAAGCACCAGTGACTGGTCTTAAGTCAAAAACTATGATAAGCAACAGTGACTTGGTTTAGGGCAAAAAACTCAGATAAACACAAGTGACTGGCCTTAAGTCAAAAACTATGATAAGCAACAGTGACTTGGTTTAGGGCAAAAAACTGAGATAAACACAAGTGACTGGCCTTAAGTCAAAAACTATGATAAGCAACAGTGACTTGGTTTAGGGCAAAAAACTCAGATAAACACAAGTGACTGGCCTTAAGTCAAAAACTATGATAAGCAACAGTGACTTGTTTAAGGGCAAAAAACTCAGATATCACAAGTGACTGGCCTTAAGTCAAAAACTAGAATTAGCATTGAACTTGGGGAAAAAAATAATAAACAGCTGCGCCTGAAGCGCATGATACGCCCGTCAGATATTTAAACTTCTTTTTTAATGTCTTAAACAACTTGACATTTAGCTGAAACACATTTTTTTAAAACAAAAGTATCAAATTTATTTCTCAATGTTTATTCACAAACCTTTTTGACTATACGACAAATATAACACAAAAGTTTTATAAAAAAGTTCAACATGCAAAAAAATGCCTAAAATTTGACAATTAAAGGCCAATAACTCTACAAGAAAACATACCAATCTCAAAAATAAAAGGGAGCTCTCTGCCATGGATACCAATATAACACAAAAGTTTTATCAAATTGTTCAAAGCATTTTTGAGTTATTATACAACATGCAGAAAAATGCCTTAAATATGACAATTAAAGTCCCATAACTCTGCAGTGACAAAAAAAGACATCTCAAAAACGAAAGGGTGCTTTCTGTTATTGATAAAAATATAACACAAAAGAGCAATTAAAATAGTTTAAAGGAAGTTTCAGTTATTGTGCAACATGCAAAAATATATAACACAAAAATGCCTAAAATTTGACATTTAAAGGCCAATAATTCCGCAACAAGAAAACATAAAAATCTCAAAAACGAAAGGTACAAACATTTCACAAAAGTTTCATTAAAATTGCTCAAAGCATTCTTGAGTTAGCATATGACGTGTGGACATACGGGTGGACGGATGGTCGGATGGACCGACTGCACCATACCATAATACGTCCCGTCATAGACAGGCGTATAAAAAGCACCAGTATTATGGTTTTTTAAAAAACACCAGCCTATAGACTTGAAACAAAAATTAGAAAACACACAGAAAAACGGGCCTTTAGGCTCAGCAGATTCCTAACTTTTTAAATAAATATGCAAAAAACATACTTACTATAGTACAATGGCTGAGACTCTAGCATGGCTGTTTCACCAGTATTCCCAATTGATACCTCAAAGTAAGTATAATACAATCCACTATAGGCACTATTTGGTCCTGTGGTACTTGAAGGAGTGCTGCCCTTAAATAAAAATGATAATTGTAATGTCTATGTTTTAATTATAAGCCTTTGTTACAAGTTAAATAATGGAAAAGCTGCCTAGTTAAATTTTTTGATTGAGTTGAGAGGAGTAATGGTGTTTTACGCCCCAGTCAAAATTCTTTCACTTATTTCGAAGCAGTCAGTTCTGTAATGGTGGAGAAAACCAGAGTGCCCAGAGAAAACCATCGACCTTCAGCAAGCGAAATGACAAACTTTCTCACACTAGGATCCATCCCAAGTGAGATTCAAACCTAGGCAGTGAGAGGCACTGTGATCCATAAGTGTTTTTTCATTGAAATATCCAGTCAGTTCTGGGATGCTGGAGGAATCTCTGCCCTAGCAAGATTTCAACTTAAGGAGTGAGAGGCATTATGATTTGTTAGAACAAACTTTAGACCATTCAGCCTCTGATGCTACTTTATGTTATGTATGAAGTCAGCCAAATGAATCAATTAGATCTTTAGCTTGCATTATCCTTTTTTCAAAAACTTATTTTATTTCCTTTTTAAAACAAGAATTCCATGGATGTAAATGTCTCGCTTGTTAGTTTTTTGATCAAGTTAAAAAAATTTACTTTAACATAAACTTTGACATGCAGCCGCCTACGACAACACCAGAAAAGTAACACCTATGTCTCGCCTTATGGCAATGCCAGGCTTGACAAAAGCTGAATAATGTATTCATACATAAAACAACTGTGAAATACAATGTAATATTTACAAGTCACGTGCAAATTTTTTCATGAATGGCTTTGCCATTCATTCAATTTGCGTGTGACCAACTGAAGTTATCACCCAATAAATTCAGTACAATCAAACTTCAATCCTTAAATAACAGGATGTGAGATAGTTTTCTTCTTGTTGTAGATGCTCAATGGTTAGCTTGGTACAGTGAACAGTGTGGTCTTTGATATTTCTCTGCGACATTTGGAGTGAGTGAACTAGTACTCTAAAAGTTACCATAAGTGTGCATTTGTACAAGGAAGATCAGAAATACTTGCACACTTATGAGATTAATCACCGAGATTAATAAAAAATCATCTCATTACCAATATCTGATAAATTGCTCATGTGCTGTAAAACAACTTTCAATAAACCAACTAGTTATCAGTTTGTAGAGTCAGTTAATTGATGAAAAAGCAATAGCTATAGCAGACTAAAAAAATGTGGGAAGCTCAGTTTGTTAAACATTTGTCTAAAGAGAGGAAGGTCTGGCTAGGCCCTCATCCAGATCCAGGAAAAGTTTATTCTGCCTGAGTTTAATACTTACCAAATGTATAAACATAACAATGATTATTTTTTAGTTTTTTAGTTAGTAATTGGTAAAATAACAGTGGACGAATAAAATGTGTAACATGGCTCTCGATAAAGCATGTTCGTGCATCCTGGACAAATAAAACCAGACAGGATTCAGTAAAGATAGCTAAAGTGGGTTTTCTGGATGCATAAAAATTTCAGATTATTTTCATGTTTGAATTATTATTTGGATGATCAAGTTTGTGGAACAATCAAAATTGATGAGATCGGAAACAGAAACTAATTAGTAGGACTTGCAATAACAGACAACAGCTGATTTTGAGCCTGGATTTTCTCCAAAATATCAAACATTGATTGACTGTACCATTATTGTTACCATTTTTATGATTTTTATGATAATTATGGTTTAGGGAAGTGAGTGTCTACAGCATATACTGACTTTTAAGTAACTATAAAAACACTTAATAATTTTAATAATAACTTTAATTTAATCAATTCTGCATATTTATATAATTGAAAATTTGTTAATTATTCTCATTTTATATTCTAACTTCAACTTCATAGCAACAACGTAACCAACACCAAAGGACAATTAAATCACATGATTAAAATTGGCACCAACTTTTATACCTTAGCTCACATCTTTCAATGTAAATTTCAGTCCTGAAGACGGCAGCATAGCTGCTGAAACATGTAGACAAATAATAGTCTTACTATACTGCTCATTCTAGTGTTGAGAACCATTTCTTTAAATTAATTACATTAAAAATATCAGTTTTGGAGTTTAATCACAAGGTGGACTATAAACGCTAAAATTACCTCTGTGTAGCTCCAGTTTGCAAAGCATTTGCCAAAATTGAAGGAGATCAGGCAGGCATAAGGCCCTAGCCCAGACCAAGATTTTTCCCACCACCCTTTCAATACTTACTGAATGTATATACCAGTTATGATTATCAGTTGTAGAATTGGTTAAGAAACAGGCATCTCCTGGTTCAAATGTACAACTCAATAGTGAACCAAGTATTACAGTTGAACCTGAAAAAAAACATGTATATACAATTATAACAAGAATTCCACAGATTTAAATATCTCGTCTGGTTAGTTTTTGGTCGAGTAGAAAATGCATTACTTTAACATAAACTTTCACATTTTGACACGCCGTCACCTACAACACTGGAAAAATAACACTTAAGTCTCACCTTATGGCAATGCCAGGCTTGACAATAAGTCTTAAGTCTCGCCTTATGGCAATGTCAAGCTCGACAATAACGCCTAAGTCTCGCCTTATGGCAATGCTAGGCTCGACAATAACATCTAAGTCTCGCCTTATGGCAATGCCAAGCTCGACAATTACACCTAAGTCTCACCTTATGGCGATGCCAGGCTCGACAATAACACCTAAATCTCGCCTTATGGCAATGCCAGGCTCGACAATAACACCTAAATCTCGCCTTATGGCAATGCCAGGCTCGACAATAACAGCTAAGTCTCGCCTTATGGCAATGCCAGGCACGACAAAAATCAAAACTTTGACAATGTCAGGACACCAATAGATTCAGTCTTCAAAGATGTAAATTTTATTTAGGTTTTTGACAATTAAGAATAATTTGTCCTTAAATTTAACTACATAATACTACACAGATACAAGTACTTGTATTTTGTACCAAAAGTTTTTGTATTTTTTTGTATTTTGTGGTCTAAATGTCAGGCTTACATATCACAGCACCTCTAACTCTCTCAATTCTAATTTTCACTTGAGGCAGATCCTTGTGTGAAAAAAGTTCACCTGCAAATGATCAATGATTTCCTCTGACTAACTTCTGTTTCTTCACTTTTTTAAACTGGCATCCTCAATCTTGTTTATACGAGTGAAATAATCTTGAATGGGGCTGAAACACAATTAGAATCTGCCTCAGTTGGATTTAAACTTATAGGCATTGAAAAAAAGTTGAGTAACGGTGTTTAAAGTCTCAGTCAAGAACAATTCACTTATATTGAGATATTGCCAGCTGTGGGCAGAAATTTTGCCTGTGCATTGCGGTGATGGCATTATACAGCAGGGTTCTTTATTGGACACACCTACTGTGACATGGGACCTAGTTTTTTTAAGTTCCCATCCAAAAGAATCGTGACTTTCATTTCATAAAGCCAAGTGCTTGGTGAAAAAACAATCACTACCCATTTTCAAGCCTTGAGATCTGGAGTGTTATTTCAGGTCGGAGTTAAAATTATCATCTTAGCTAAGTAGCTCAAGATAAGCAAACTGTCACAATAATGTTTTGTTACCTGAAGTTTCTTCATCTGATTGGTCAAGACAATATCGATATTGGTCATTGACATGATAGTATGGTATACAAACACCGCTGTCTATACACTCAAACTCATCGAAATTACATTTGTCTAAAATGTACAATAAGAACAAATCATAACTAGAATGTATACCTGCGAGCAAGTATATGTCTGCATATCAGCTCGCTCTCTCTCTCTCTCTCTGTCTCTTTGTCTCTCTCTCGGCGATAGTTGTTATCAGTTAAACCTCTAGGGTAGTGCTCAAAATAGTGGAGGAAATTCCAAGAAAGACAGAATTCCTTTGCTTCAACTGAATTTCTCCGTAGTCCCTCCGAATTCCAAAAAGCGTTCAAGAAGTGACTTTCTAATATTCAATCCCTACCAGCTGATTGGATAAGAAACGAAGAAGGACATGCCTCTGACAAAAAAATCAGAAACAAGGGAAGTTGTTTGTGCTGTAGAAGTTCAGATATTCCCAGGTGTGAAATTAATCACCTGTAGCCAAGCTTTCAACTTATTGTGGTTGCATGTAATACAGCATGTACATAAAGAAAATTTATGGATTGTTCCATTGTGTTTTCATCAAATCAGAAGATATATCCTCCTGGTTTTTAATACTGCCCCAAAAATGAAGACGTTAAAAGTAAAAAATAATTTAATGAGCAAATCAAGAACTCTCTCTCTCTATCTCTCTCTCTCTCTCACACACACACACACACACACACACACACACACACACACACACACACACACAGAGCAATATTTAATTCAACATTTAAGAAGATCCCAAACAATATGCCATCAAATGAACCAAGCCGAATCTGAAAAAGATATCATACAAAGTTATCCTTCTAGAAATATTAATATAAAAACAAGAGTTGTCATTGTAATTATTATATTTTAATATTGTGAAAAGTGTACTCATTTTATAACTGGAGATATTTTGAATGCAAATCAAGAGAAGTAATTGGTTTTCAAAATATGACCCTGTCTACAAAGGTTACCTGTCAACAAAGGCCACTTTCAGCCAGTCCTTAAAGTTGCCTTTGTAGACAGGCTTTACTGTATATATGTTTTGGAGAGTTTGTGAGACCAATAACAAAGAAAACCATTTTGGCACAGATAAATTAGAGTTGAAGAGACAGAGAAAATAAAAAAGAAGAAAAAAAAAACTAACATGTTCTGACAGTTTTCTGTGGGAAATATTATTTTTTTTAACAATTAACTTAACTATAAGAGAATTTTAGAATTTGAGAAACCTTTTAACATATTATCAAGTTTTTTGAAATGTCATGAAATTATTGGTAAGTTTTGCACAAAAGTTATGATGGCACCTGTTGTAAAAAAAAAAAAAATTAAAAAAATAAAATAAAAAATTAAAAATAATAATAAATAAATAAATAAATAAAAAAATCAAATCAAATTTTAAAATAAATTTTTAAAAAAATATTAATAAATATTACAAATAAGTAAATAAATAAATAAATAAAATTTTAAAATAAAAATTTAAAATTAATTAATTAAAATAAAAAATATAAATAAATAAATAAATTAATAAATAAATCAAATAAAAATATAAATCAAAAATATAAATAAATGAAAATAAAAACTAAAAATAAATAAATAAGTAAATAATAAATAAATAAAATAATAAAATAAATTAAAAATAAATAAATAAATAATCTTATTTCTGTAAAAGTAAACTTACCAATTGTAGAAGGACATGTTCCATTTGAAAAGCTGACATCATCAATGGCAATAACACCAGACTGAAAGAAATAAACATCAGCAAAAGCTTCAAACTCTATCTCAGTGACTCCAGCTCTGACAGGGAACCAGGCTTCCTTCCATTCATCTCGTTCAACATTGAGTCCATTCCCATACCATGAAATGTTTTTCATTCCATTTTGAATGACATTGACCTTAAGTTCGGCAGAGTGTTTTCCTTCCATGTTGTAGAAGAAATGAATACATCCATCCTCAGTTAGATTTTGTTTTGGAGATTTAAATACTGCTGATCTCGGAGTTGTAGAGTTAAATGTCATGTAGTGACCTGAATGAAAAAAAATAGTTTACCAAAACAAAATAACTGATAACTCAAAATTAGGGAGGGGCCTCAGTGGTCGAGTGGTCTAAAGCGTGTGCTTACGGATCATAGTGCCTCTCACCGCCTGTGTTCGAATCCCATTTGGGACAGATCCTAGTGTGAGAAAGTTTGTCAAATGGCTTGTCGAAGGTCGGTGGTTTTCTCTGGGCACTCCGGTTTCCTCCACCATCCCAGAACTGACTGCCTCAAAATAAGTGAAAGATTCTTGACTGGGGCATAAAACACCATTACTCCACTCCACTTTACTCCACTCAAAATTTGGGAGGGGAAGGAGACAAGGAAAGGAGAAGGTAAGAGGAGGAGAAGAGAATGATAAGGGAGGGAGGGGATGGGAGGGGATGGGAGAAACAATATTTCATGCTGAAGTCAAATTCTTTCACTACTTAAGATGGGCTTGCTTTCTATGTGAGAGGTCAAGGTTCAAACCCTGGTCAGGACTGACCAAAACTTAAAAATAGGAAGTAACTTGTCTTTTGGCCAAGCACTCAACATTTAGAAATGAAAGTCAAGACCTTGGAAAACCATCTAAGTGTCACAGAAGTTATGGCATGCTAAAGAACCCTCCCTGCACATTGTGCTGTGTGCACTGCAAAGGTAAAAATTTCTGCAACTGATAAATAACTGATAGCTGATAGCATCTTGATATAAGTAAAATTTTCTTGACTGTTGTAAAACCTCTTTCAATCAACCAATCAACCATCAATCAATCAGTTTTTGGTGGTAGAGGAAATTGAAATAACCTACTGGCAGATAAAACCACTGACCATTGGCCAGCAAACTGACCAAATCTCACTATGGGAATTTATGTTTTATATACTTTCTTACTTACCACTTATATTTCCATATGTGTGATCCATCATTGGAAGGAAGTAGTAAAAACCATGACGTCTAAACCAAGAAGAATACTTGTTATACCCGCACAGGTACAAATTTTCAAAATCACAGGAAATAGTGTTGGCTAAAAATAAACAGGTAGGATTATCACAGAGTAATATACAAAATATAGAGTAATAAATAATCACAGCAATTAGCAGTTAACCTGTGTGAAAAATGTTTGTTAAAATTTTTTATTCTATTCATTTATTCATATATAAATTATTTCATTTGAAATATCATTTGAAATTGTTATTTATTTTATTTTATTTACCGGTATTTATTTATTTATTTATGTAAGTTAAAAATACTTCTGATTCCAATAGAGAAGAAATGATCAAAATTAGAGCTGCATTTTTCTGACTGTCTGACTTCTGTCAGAAATAAAGAGCTGCATTTTTCTGACTGTCTGAGCAAAAACAAACAAACAAACAATCATTGATCAGTGAAAATATATGGTCCTTGAGTTGAGAATGCTATTATCCTTAAGCAGCCAACATCATTGATCTTAAGCAACAAATGCAAGTCCATTTTCTCAAAAAGTTTATTTACAAATTAACTTGTTTAACTGTACCATGCCAATACACAATGCACAGACAAGTTGAATGATGTGGACACTAATGGTTTTGAACAAGAATTCCACAGATTTAAATGTCTCGCCTGGTTATTTTTTGATCGAGTAGAAAATACATTACTTTAACATAAACTTTCACATTTTGATTCGCTGTGGCCGCCGCCAATGACACCGAGAAGTAACACCTAAATCTCACCTTATGGCAATGCCAGGCTCGACAAAAATCAGCATAAATAAAGTTAAAATTAAATATAACATTTATAATTGACAATGAATGCTCTTTAAGTTATCAAAATTTTACACAGTAACATAAATGCTGAAAATCTGTATTGCTATGCTGGCTTTCATTATTGGAAAACAAATGGATCATTATGAATAACAATTAGTTATCATTTATGATTGGCAAAGTAGTCTATGCCACTACTTCAGAA
This sequence comes from Tegillarca granosa, assembly GCA_029721355.1. NCBI lineage: Eukaryota > Metazoa > Mollusca > Bivalvia > Arcoida > Arcidae > Tegillarca > Tegillarca granosa. Next base: position 20,046,579 of record CM056610.1, on the reverse strand, counting down.
ACATATTTTTTTACGGGACATAGGGGAGGTAACTCAATAAATTCATAGCTTAAAGTTATCTTACGACAAAATTGGTAGAATGCTCCCTTTGTAAGGGGGGAGTTGGGGGTTGGAACCCTGGCTGGGTCTGTCCATTCTTGATAATTGGTAGTGACTGTTCTTTTGCCAAGCACTCAGCATTTAGAAATGAAAGTCATGGGTTACCTTGGATGAGACCTTAAAAACCAATGCCCCATGTCAAGGCAGGTGTGGCACATTAAAGAACTCTCCCTGCATATTGTCTGAAGGGCACTGCAAAGGTAAAAATTTCTTGTACTTTACCTATAGCTGATGAAGTCTCGATATAAGTAAAATGTTCTTGACTGGGATATAAAACTCTAATAAATTAATCAATCAATCTTACGACAAAATAATTCCGACTCATCATCTCCTGATGGACAGTCATGGACATAGTTACACAATACATCTCTATTCACACATATATTATCTCTGCCACATTGCAACATTGTTGATGGACAATCTGAAAAAACGAAAAAGAAAAATCAAAGATTTTTTCCAGGTGTCAATGCGATGGTATCGGTATGGTATTAATGTGAGCATCAGGGTTTAGACTATATACAGTTTTTACTTTCACCTAGAGACAGACATTTTCCAGATCTCAGTGTGATGGTCTCAGTATGGTAAAAACGCGAGTATTGGGGTAAGGAACATAAACAGTTTTATTCTCACCTACAGGCAGACATTTTCCAGGGGTCAGTGTGAAGGTGTCAGTATGGTATTAATGTGAGCATCAGGGTATAGACTATATACAGTTTTTACTTTCACCCAGAGACAGACATTTTCAAGATTTCAGTGTGATGGTCTCAGTATGGTAAAAACGTGAGCATCATTTTTATTCTCACCTCAATGCAGACATTTCCCAGGTGTCATTATTACATCAACCAGCTCAAAAAAGATTTTCATGTATCAGTGTGATGGTGTCGATATGGTATAAACATAAGCAACAGAATGTATACCATTTTATTCTCACCTAGAGGCAGACATTTTCCATGTGTCAGTCTAATGGTGTCAGAGTGACAGTGTCAGTATGGTTTTATGTGAGTATTGGGGTAAGGTACATAAACAGTTTTATTCTCACCTACAGGCAGACATTTTCCAGGGGTCAGTGTGATGGTGTCAGTATGGTATTAATGTGAGCATCAGGGTACAACATGTATACAGTTTTATTTTCAACTAGAGACAGACATTTCACGTATGGTGTTTGTATGATGGTGTTAGTGTGTGATGTAGTCAGTGTGATGGTGTCAATATGATTGTGACAGTATGATGGTGTCAGTATGGTATTAACGTGAGCATAGGGATATGGAATATATACATTTTTAATCTCACCTAGAGGCAGACATTTCACAGGTGACAGTATGATGGTGACAGTATGGTATTAAGGCAAGCTTTTGGGGTACAGAATGTATACAGTTGTATTCTCACCAAGAGGCAGACATTTTCCAAGTGCCAGTGTGATGGTGTCAGTGATGGTGTCAGTATGGTATTAATGCGAGTATTGAGTACAGAACATATACATCTAGAGGCAGACATTTCTTAGGGGTTAGTGTGATGGTGTCAGTGTGAAGGTGTCAGTGTGATGGTGTCAGTGCGATGGTGTCAGTGTAACTGTATCAGTGTGATATTAACGTGAGCATCAGGGTATGAAACAGAGTTTTATTCTCACCTAGAGGTAGACATATTCTAGGGGTCAGTGTGATGATGTCAGTTTGATATTATGGTGAGCTTTGGGGTACAGAATGTAAACAGTTTTATTCACACCTAGAGGCATACATTTCCTAGGGGTCAGTGTGTTGGTGTCAGTATGATTTTAAGGTGGGCTTTGGGGAACAGAATGTGAACAGTTTTATTCTCACCTAGAGGCAGACATTTCCCAGGGGTCAGTGTTACATCATCCAGCCCAAAAAAGGCTTCAGGGTTGCTTATATTGAACTTGACGTCAAACAATAAATATCCATCTTCCGCTTTATCTAGCTCAAACTGTGTAAAAAAAAATAATAAAACATGTCAAAATACAACAACTTGCAACAAGGAAAATTTGCATAATTAAAACAGCATCTCTAGGGATTAATTTTAGAACAAGTCTGCATATGCATGAGTTGTGCTAGTGTGCATTATTGCCTGCTGTGTACTAGCACACACTCAGGGGGACTATTTGGTGCTAGCTTTCTAGGTCAGTAATCCACAAACATGCAAAACAATCCCTAAGTACATTATTTTGGCACTTAATGAATCAGTCAGTACTTGGTTCTTCTAATGCAAAGTGCCAGAAGAGGAGTGAAGTGGTGTGGAGTGGAGTAATGGAGTTTTATGCCCCAGTCAAGATTCTTTCACTTATTTCGAGGCTGTTAGTTCTGAGATAGTGGAGGAAACTGGAGTGCCCAGAGAAAACCACAACCTTCGGCAAGCGAACTGACAAATTTTCTCATACTAGGATCTGTCCTGAGCTTGATCAAACCCAGGCAATAATCCATAAGCACATGCTTTCGACCACTCGGCCACCGAGGCCCCCACTGGATGAGGAAACAATATCTCAAATTTTGGTCTTTAGAATGACCTGGCTGGGGTTTGAACCTGACCTACTGCATTCAAGATGGACATTCTACCACTTAACTATCAAGGCAGTCTGGTTCCCCTCCAATGAGATTTTACATGTTTGAGTACAAAGCAGTGGGTAGATTCTTTTGCCTATCACCCTAAACATCACCATTTATGACATGTAAAATTTCCATACCAGCAACAATTTCCTTTCTACAGAAATGTTATATGGTAATCCTGGATTTGCATTGAGATTCTTAGTTACAACTATAGACTCAGGTAGGTGAAAAATACCAAACTCAATTCAAGTAAATTAGATTTTCTATGAAAGTTTTGCATTATTACTGTCTTTAACACAGTGACTCAAACAGTAGTTGAAGTGCATGCATTGAATAATATGTAACATAATTCTGTAATTCTGCAATATATTTTTTTCTTCAATTCTTAAAAAAAAATACTGGGTCATCCGTAATGTCTTGAAAAGAGCTAACAGAGAGAGATTGTAGAGAGTGAAAAGCTTTCAAATTCCAACCCCCATGATTGTAAGAAATAGAGACATGGAGTTTAATCTGCCATGCATGCAGCTAGCAAGTCATCTGGAAAGGAGCCTACTAGTGTAGACAATGCTTCTGAACCTATATGTTAATCAACAGAAACTGATGATGATGATAATGATGATGATAATGATGATAAAAAATAATCACATGATTTTAAGTTTCCAGTATGGATGCCAAACCTGGTGTTTTTACACCCTGTATCATTCCATACAAGATACTTACAAACCACCTACTTTATATCAACTAATAAATACTACCTGTCCTGGCCTCCATACTGTGTTACTAAACATACTGTCATTAAAAACAGTCATGTTAATCCCATCATGCATTGCAGTAACAAACAGCCCTGTGGCACTTCCCATGTAATAAAATTTCAGACAAGATTTTTCCTGAATTCTAACAGAAGGTGATCTTAAGCTTGCTGTCCAGTAAGGAAGGTTTGTTTGAATGCCAATAAATGACCCTGAAATCATAAAATAATAAGTTGATTATTTACTAACTCAAACTTTCTGCTACTCTTTACTGTCATTATCTTGTTCACTACACACCCCTTTTCTTGTTCATTTGGCATAATTACATAGTTTTTCATCATCCTTTCTTGTTTTTACATTTTGTCATTGTCTTTTAAACAACATTACTTTGCTCTTCCATGTTTACCTGTAGCAGGACTGAACTAGCTGTGGTATTGCATGTTGCATACAGTAGGTATAATAATAGAGTGATTTAGTGCCAGACTTTCTGGTCCGGATCTTTAAGCCATGTGAAAGAGTGCTCCCTTATCACCCAGAAGGACTGGATTCTATCCTAAGCCAGGTACTCAGTGAGGATGTGTTTTTTTTTCCAGATGTTTCCTCCCTCCTGTTACATACCTTGTTCTTACACTTCTTGTCACTGTTCTTTAAACAATATACTATGCTCTTCCACTTGCATAATCAGACTTTACAAAAAATAATTACCTGAACTGTTTTTGGTTGTATAATCATAAACCACTCCTTGACTGGTCCTCATACTGCTAAATGTCTGCCATGGTGGAAATAAAGTCTTATTCATATACCCACATGCATAATCGGTGCTGAAATCACAACTGAGGCTCAGACCTTGAAAAAAACAACAAAAACAAGTTTTTATCAAAATAACAAATAGAACATGACAAAGTTTCCCCTTCATATCTACATTATATAACTGACTTTATAGATTAACACATTGAATAAATTTAGATCAATAGATATGTTTAAAAAGTCTTATCCAATAGATTGATTACAAATCTAGTCCAACAGTTGGAGATCTAGTCCAATACACAGACTATGAATCGATCTAGTTCAATATTTGGGAATCTAGTCTAGTACATAGACTATGAATCTGGTCCAATAGTTGGGAATCTAGTCAAATACACAGACTATGAATCTAGTCCAATATATAGACTATGAATCTAGTCCAATACATGCACTATGAATCTAGTTCAACAGTTGGGAATCTTATCCAATACAAAGACCATGAATCTAGTCTAATAGTCTGTCTAACAGTCTGTTAATCCAATCCAATCCAATAGTTTTACTGTTAATCCAATCAAATAGTTTGACTTTTCATCTAATCCAATAGTTTTATAGTTAAGTTGGTCTAAGTTCTTGACACTACAATGGATCATTGACACATCGAAGGACCTGATGCATTGATATTGGTCTTGACATTATAGGACCATTGGGTATCATTTACAGCATGTAAGCTTAGCCACAAAGTTCTGACACATCATTAGACCAGGTTTATTTTTCCTGACACTAGGTTTATTTTCCTGAACCAAGGAGATATGTGTGTCGTTACTCTGGTCCAATGTTCTGAAAGAGGTGTCTGATTAAGACTTACCGCAATATGTTTTTTCATCAGATCCATCATCACAATCAAAATTTTTATCACACAATAACTCCCTTGGTATACAATACTGATCCTTACATGAGGTACCATTTTTAGGACATTCTGTAAAAAAGATATTTAAAAAAATTCTATAGGTCCCATTTAAGCACTTTGATTTTGTCCCCAAATACAAAATTATTCCTTACAATTTCACCTTGAAGATAAAGCATCACTGCTGGTAACAAGAATTGTTATGTGGCATTATTTAATGTGGTTTCTGAGTGTTATGGAACCCCAAATATTTGAATTCAGAGGCGTGTTCAAGTTAATGGTTGCTTTCCACTGTGTCACAAATACAATTTATATGTCTATTGAACGTAGGCAAGTACTCGCCTTGAAAGTAACTCATCATAATCATGTAGATGTTTTAAATAATCTCCCTTAGATTTGGACACCAACACTTGACTGGAGAGAAAATGTCAAAATATATATTAAATTGGGGAACTGTACATAAATTTTAACTAATCCTGTCATTCAAATCCCTTCTAGAAAGAAACCATACACTTGCACTGAAATATAAATTGAAATGCAGGCTGGTTTCAGAATTTATTTAAGCTATTTCTTACAAACTTTGTCTGAGGAATGCCATCTTGAATCTAAGGCAAACAACCTTAAAATATTGATAGCAGTCACTCGTTTGCGCTTGCACATACAGTCATTTCTGAATGGCTTGAAGTTAATGTGCAAGTGCACATAGTGTATCTTGAACAGGCCTCAGGATGGTCATACAGAAAAGGAATATAACTCTAACAAAATGCAAGTTGGTGATGAATAAAACAGAAGCACATCTACTACCTTCCAATGAAGAGATCTACATAGGTTGATGTAAATCCTTTTATCAACTTAGGAGAAGTAGCAAAAACAAAGTTATACAATTTTGTACAATCTCAAAAGTTCAGCTGATTATCAAAGGGGAATAACTCCCAAGAAGAAAAAAAATCAAATTTATGGAAAAACAAATAGAAGTCTAGTGAAACTAAACAGACTGAAGGGTAATTATTATACACCTTCATCCTTTAGGTAAAAGTACAAAAAATTAAAGTTTAATGGAACTTGCCAGCATACCATGTGACGAATACCTCTTACTGTTTTTGCGGAATGAAAAAGATAATATTTACATCAAAGATTCCTAAAAAACGTATTATTATGGGAAAACGTCACTTTATGTTATTCCATTGCCAGTAGAAATATTTGTCCCACACAAGTGCTATGGGGTACTAAATGGAGCTCTGGGGAATTTCATTATCACAAACCTAGAGCTTGGCATGATCCATCGGATACTTGAACGTTATCAATAGCTTTTAAACCATCGCTCAAAATGGCATTAAACATAATCCTGAAATCGGTTTCATTGACTTCAATCTGTGCTCGATTCCAACCCCATACTTTTGTCTCCATTCCCTTCCATACAACATAATCTTTTAATGCGTTTGGTATTACATATACTTGTAAAAACATGGAATAATCCAATGCAGTATGGTTAACCAGTACAAAGTAGTCGAAACTAACACAAGAGACAGATGAGTTTGTCACATGTTTTGGCGAAATGATGTAGGAAGTATATTGTCCCGAGCTCATAAATGACCCTGTAAAACCAACAAAAATAAATAAATAAATATAATAAATAAAAAATAAATAAATAAATAAAAAGGAATTTGTGCAATTAAGTTCAGTGCTTCAGATTGTTTTGAAAAAACAGGGGCCCATGGGGCCCATTCTGTGCAGGAATTAGGGGCCCTTTTTGAAAGTTATGGGCAAATAATTTTTTCGTTACCAAAAGATACAGAATTTAATTTTGATGCCATCTCAGATGTTTTTCCTTTAGTCTATGAATAGACTTTATATTATAGCATCGCCATGTATGGGTAAATATCCCAGTATTCATCCGACTATGATCAATCACACCTTTCAAGTTTCAGTTAGGTCCACATTTTGATATATTTTGATTAAACGAAGAATTAAAAATATAAACATATTACCCGTTAATACAGAAAGCAATTGGACTAATAATATGATTAATAATAATAATTAAACGTTGTCACAAACATTGTCTAACATTACATTCCCTAGCAAACGGCTTGAAGATGTCTGAAGCCGAGCGACCATGTGACAGCTCTAACAAATGTTTACAATAAACAGTGGCTTAAGTGGGTGTTTGAATTCTTTTTACTATGTCTTGACTTAAATGGTGTTTAATATTTACCGCTTTCTTCATCAACTCGGGCCTTTTTGGGCAAAAATGAGAGGATGCTACGTCACTTCCTTTTTGACATTTTCGTTTTTGTTTTACGGCAACTGTAAAATCAGAGGTATTCTGAATTACGATAATTTTTACAGACTCTGCTGTTTCCACTGTTAGGATGATCGGAAGAACGTGTGCTTTAGATCTTATATTGTTCATATTTTTGTGCACCCAGAGGGCACACTGGTAGAATTTTCACGTGTCATTTTTAAAAATTATGCAGGATTAATGCGGGTGCACCGACAATCTGAAGCACTGTAAGATTTTTACAATTAATCTGACAAATATACCAGACCAACTTCTACCTTTAATATTCTTTCATGATTCCCAAAAAATCTTTAAGTATACCATTCACGGCTGTTACAAGGACTAGTTATTCCAAGCGCGTGCCGAGTCCCGAACTCATGCTGTTACCAATCTGGCGCGCGCTCCTTCCCGTTTATTAGAGTTGTCCTTCTTGATTCAGGTCAAAGTCGGGTCAACAACATGTACAGCGTGAGCATGCTGTTTGGTCATCTAACAACTTTTGTGCCGAAAAATCATAAATTTAGTTAATTGTATTCGTTGATATTTAAATTTATGTGATTACTTTGCCTATGGATTAATTATACGATCAAACAAAGACGTGTTTGTAACAAAAATGAAGAGTTTAACGCATATTCACATGTGAAGGGACGGTCTCATGACAATGAACTGATGTTGCCATCGGAATGACTGAGTGAATGAAAATCATTTGAAATTGTGTTTTCGTAGACGAACAAGTAAGTGTACTGTTTTAATATATGTGTAAGATGTCAATAATGACAAGATTCAGTATACATATGTCTGCATTGATTTGAAAATCTAGTCGCGGAGAGAGAGAGAGAGAGAGAGAGAGAGAGAGAGAGAGAGAGAGAGAGAGAGAGAGAATGTGTTAACATTAAGTGCCTATCATGATAAACGGTTTGAAAAAAAGTCAAGAAAAAAATAAACTGTGGCTGAAAAAGAGATTAGCCGGTCTATTTTTATTTTACAAAAAAAAAAAACAGAACACCCCTCACACAAACACACACACACACACACACACACACACACACGAGAGAGAGAGAGAGAGAGGGGGGGGGTTGGGGATGATTCCTGTTGCACCTTCAAACATACATTAATTTTTTGACTGAAATTACAGTCCCTGTGACTTAGGAATTTTAATAATAATAATAATAATAATAATAATAATAATAATAATAATGATCCAATAGAGAGAGAGAGAGATTTAAAATGTTTTACATTGTTATAATATCTATTATTTTAGATAAAATTTTGCACATTTACATATACTGGCTTTAATAGGCCTATTTTCATTTAAATGTTTGGTTCACTTTTATATAAATTTGTGAAATTTATTAGATTTATTTTATATCATTAAAACTTATATCTTTTTTTATTTTTGCAGGTCTGATATCCAGGAATTTACCATTTGGAGATTTGGAGTGATTATCAGTATGACATAAATATCTACCATCAGTGTCTATATATAATATATTCAAGAGTTAAAGGTGGGTGTTTAATTCAATAAATCTTGTAAAATATTGAAAACTTCAACATAGTGATGTTATTGTTGTGAACCATTGACAAAGACTCTGAAGTTTAAAATTTTAAAAGTTCTTGAACATAGTCCTTCAAATTTAGAATATGAAGTAATGCCTTATAACAAAGTTAAGGAGTAAGAACAAGATACATGTACAGCCTTTGGATAAACATGAAAGGTTTTATAAAAATACACAATTTCTGAAATATTTAAATATATATGAAATTTTACAATTTTTTATAATTAAAATTCAACACATGGTTATATGTAATTTTTTCTTTTTATTCAGAAAGGAAAAGTCCCTCAATTTAGGCTTAATATACCTGTATGCATGCAGGTGAATACAACACCCAAGTTGTCTGCTTTTTCATATGCTTAACATTAAAGTGCTCCTTTACATATTAACATGAATAAATCATTGGAAATGATTGCTGTCCAATTTGTATATAATTAATTTTTGTGGCCATCTTAGATGGAATTAAAAAACATGTGACTTCTGGCTGTATAAATCTGTTTAATTATGGCCTTTCAGATGAGCCACCAGTAACCTTTACAGCTATATGTTAATTGTTCAAGAAATACACATGGAACTGTTTTTGTGTATGAAGTCATGTTCAATATTCTGTTCAGAGTGACATGGATGAATATGTGACATGTCTGATCTAATGTACCAATGGAATTCTAATCTGTTTTTTTCTTCTCTGCTCTCATCTTAACCCTCTTCAATGCAGTGAATATGTTATGTTTTAAAACAAATGTGATGTGCTCAAGTTAATTTATTATAAAATAAATTACATTAAAATTTTCTGTGTATGAATGAAAAACATCATAGAAAATAAGAAATTCAAAAATAGAACATAATATTAAAAGATATGACACATATATGTATATTTTGTTTAAAGTCTCCCCAATAAGGCTATTTTTTTAAATTCAGAAAATCTGTAAAATTTTTACATGTGTTGATGGTAGAAATTAGAATTGTTGAAATATCTGTAAAAAAAAATTTAAATGAAGTTACTTTAAATCACCTTTCCAAATTTATATGAAAGATTCCATTTAACTATATTTCTTTTGGTGTCAAAATTTATTTACTTTATTTTACTTTTTATTTTATTTATTTTTTTTATTCTATTTTATTTTTAAATTTTATTTATTTAATGGGGAGTTCAAATGCTTAATGAAAAAAATTGTTTCGAAACACTCAAATTTAATAATTTGTTGGTGCATCTTTCTTTTATTTATCACTTTTTCAGTATTTATCCATTTAATATTTAGTGGTTTTATTCAGACACTCGTGTTTCTTCAACCACCACATGATGACCCTCATTTGGCTTAGTAAAAGAATTCTTGTGAAATCTTCAATTTGTTAAAGATTGAAAACCTTTACTAAAAATTTAATAAATATAATAATAATTATAATAATAATAATAATATTTATTATTATTATTGACTGTTAGGTAAATCGCTTACTTGATTTTAGTGAAAAATAATTTGCATGATTTAATATTCCATAACTTTATAATAATAATAATAATAATAATTATTATTATTATTATACAAGTAGAGAGAGAACTGAATGGAAAATTATATAAAAAATCACATTTATAGCGATTTTAGTTGGTCAGAAATAGAATATTTAGAACATGTAAAAATGATGTAGTTTAAAGTCGAAATTAAATTTTATCAATTTTTCCTACAAAAGTTATATTCATATACATGTGATAAATCCATTTTTCGAAAGTCATCACGGCAGGTGAGGTACCTGCATTTGTATAGAAAATTATAGAATTCAAATGGAAAAGAGTAACCTTTTATTTTGATCACAATTTTCGGATTTATGAGCTATTATGCTCTGTGATTTTTCTTCTTATCACGACCGATATACCGTTTATTTATTTATTATTTTTTCATATAACTAAATATACCATCACAAAAAGCGAAGATTATCACCAATTTTTGCAGAATGTCACGGTATGTGTCCCTACTGAGTGTAAAAAATTTGGAAAACTGTGTTGTTTTCTTCCATGATCTCATGCAAAATATCGAGTTAGTATGCTTCTCTAACTACCATCAGAATGCGTTTTTCAACTTTTTGCCTTGAAATAAAATTATTCGGCATTCTTTGATGTACACGAGCTTCCGACCATTCGGAAAATGGCACCGAGACAGTTTTTTCTAGAAAACCGCAACTTTGAACACGATTATTTTTGTTTACAGAGCGAAAATCAAAAATCGCATTCTGATGGTCGAGAGATAATCAATCAAAGATTTGAATTTTATTCAGAACGTCGAAATTGGTCTTGTGAGTTTTCTAATTTTTTTACACTACTGGGACCACCCCTTTCTGAAGCGTAAACAAATATGGCGGACATTGGTTGCCAGCGGTGTACATTTCGCAGCCCTACGCATGCTCAGTAACGATAAACTTTTTTAATAAGGTAAAGAAGGGTTCTAACAGCCGTGCCATTAAAGATATTTAAAGATCCATTAAGTCTCATTTAAATAATTCTGTCTGTAACCATGGTAACTATCTCCAATAACATTTCATTATTTACACTACTGTAAAATCACAAAATTTTGTTGGAGATTAGATATCACTAATTTTTGGGGTAAGTAAAAAATACCATAAAAATTGATTAATATTAATGAAAATTTTAATTACCTATTTGGCCCAAAATAGGAAATAATTTTATTTTGATAAAACTCAACTCCATGGATTTTTTTTCCCCACAAAATTTGTCTAAATTGCAAAAAACACAAATTTTTAATGCAACAAATAAAATTGATTTGATAGATTTTTTTGAATTTCTAATTCATGGTTAACATCATGAATTATACACAAATAAGGCCTGACTTAAAAAATTCTTGTTTGCTGTTTTCTGATCCATGCTTTTCACATGTGAGTGGGTAGGTAGGGAAAAAAATGTTATTATATTTTTTGAAAACTTAATCTAAAACACTTTTGAAAAGTTTAAATTGGTTTCATATGTCTCTTTTAAATCACATTTTACATTTTTTTGCTAACTAAAGTCTTCTTTGTTCCTCCTTGTGTTTTCTCCCATGCAGAAACACAGTAGAATTTCCTTACTACCGTATAAACCCGATCAAAGGTAATCTCACTTGCCAGGGTTATTGCCCTTTAATACTGTTTCTTATGTTGTATGAGAAGTTAAAAAAAAGAAATTGGAATTGATGGCAAGGGCAGGGGTAGGGGCATTTCAAAGTTAATTTTATCTTAGGCCTAAGCTGAAAAATGTAAAAGAAAAAAACCCAAATGTTTGTAATGAATTAAATTTATTTTCGTTGCTTAGTACATACATGTACTATGAAATTTAAAGTCAGGTTGAGATGCAACTTCGGGTTTTCATGGGAGTGTTTAAAACCCTTAACACGCCACAAACACGACATAAGTCTGGAACAGACCTTGAATATGCCCTGGATGGGAAACAAAAATGACTTGGGGCGGTACATTTTCTATGGAACAAGCAATGGATGAAAATCTACCAATTTAGTTGAATTGGCCTAATAAAGATGAGTAAATGTTACCTTTCTGTTCTAAGCTTGTCAATGCTGCTGGATTATGTTGATCTTTGTGTGTTACTAATGTCCACACTGTTAGTGTTCTACTTAGGCCAGCATGTGTATAACCACATTTAAATCTGTCATCAAAACTGCAACTCAACTCTTTTGCTGAATAAATAAATAAATAAATAAATAAATAATCAATATATATATATATATATATATATATATGTAAAAACTGGTTATGTTTGATTCAGACCAGCATGGCCCAGACAAACTAGTGTGGAGGTTTTCTTTTTTCTTTTCTTTTTCTTCTTCTCTCCCCCCCCCTTTTTTTTTTTGTTTTTTGATGTTGTTGTTGTTGTTTTGTTTTTTTTTTCTATTGTCTTTTCCCTCAGTAATACTTACTTGGACAAGTTGCTTGTAAAATCTCTATGTCATCTATGGCGATGTCACTTTTATACCCAGAGCCCCGGACAGCTACAAAGTAGATGATCATACTCATATTACTGGGCAGCATTACACACTCTGTTTCCCAGTAAATCCCTTGGTTTGAGTCAATTCTCCACACTTCTGTAATGTCGCCTGTGTCCATGTTTTTGTACTTAATTTGCAAAGATCCAAAGTCTTCCCCTCTCATGTGATACTTGAAGTGGAGACTTGCTGGTGTTGGAGATTTGACCGTCGGAAACCACAGATAACTCTCATGATTAATGTTACCGACTGACCCATCAACTGCAAAAAAATGACCTGAAATAAAAAAAAAGATTTTACAGTTGTTATTACTTAAAAATAATCTAACTCTCCTTTGTTTGAAGATTTGATTGGTCAGACCTTTTCTGCTATTTTCATATGAAAGAAATGGCTCTCAATGTTGTCATGTTACCATGGAAGAAACATACATTATTGTAAGACCATAGCAATGCTAATTGTTTTACTTGTTACAGTTTTGAAAACAGCAAACATTATATATATATATATATATATATATATATATATATATATATATATATATATATATATATCACAAAAACATAACAACATCTACCATGAGGGTTTTGTTTTACAGACAATGTTTTTCGGTATATATATATGAAAATTACCATTTTTTCGTTTTGTTTTAAAAGCAATGCAAGCAGAAGAATTGTGAAAAGAGATTTCTTAAGAAAAATTGTGGAATTAGATTTTTTGGAAGAATTGTGGAATGACATTTTTCAGAAGAATTGTGGAATTAGATTTTTCAGAAGAATTGTGGAATGAGATTTTTTGGAAAAATTGTGGAATTAGATTTTTCAGAAGAATTGTGGAATTAGATTTTTCAGAAGAATTGTGGAATGAGAGTTTTTTTTTTGGTTTTTCATTAATTTATTATGACTAGACATTAAATTCAGCATTAAACTGTGCCACTGAGTACTTCTGCTAAACAAGGATGTAACACAGAATTTAGATCATTTCATTCTTTCTGGCCTCAGGATAAATGAAAGACTTGAAATATGAATAATTGTAGTACTTTTCAAGACCATTAAGAATCTAAGGCATTATTCGGAAAATTGCTCTTAAAGCCTGCTACATCTATATACTGATTCTCTTGAATCTCTTTTTTTTTTTTTTTTTGATAGTACTAGTATTGAAATTAAATATTTATACATTATTATGTTTTCACAAGGGACCGGTGTTATTATATTACTATCTTGGGAGTATAGTACATGAGCTGCATGTCCAGAGAGAAAACACAATAATGTTTGTAGTACTATAAATTATAGTAAAGATAGCCGTATTTTACAAATAAAAAGACAAATTATTCCCATGGAAATCAAAATCATACACATGTAACCTTTGACTGACACGAAATATGTTTAAACCACCAAAGATTTCAGATTTTGGTTAACTGTTTCTTACGAGCTTACAACAAGAAAAACTACTGAAAGCTTGCCATATATAAATATTTCAACTAACCATTATACATCCCGGTGCCATCACCCCCTAAAGGACCAGTATCCTCAGAATCTGTCTTTTCTTGGTGCCTTTTCCATATATAGCTTGATCCTTCAGTACAGTTGATTTCTGCTTGGCAGTAAAATGGATCTTCAACATCACAAAGGATCCCCGTCAACGGTTCTGAAATAAAAAAGGAAAGTTCTGTCTAGCTCTGATGCAACAAAATCTCAGAATGAAAGATTTCATTTGTTTTGCAATTGAGAGTTGAGTTGTGGTATTTTATGCCCAAATCAAGATTTCTTCAATCCACAACGACGTAGGTTATGGGATAGTGGGGAAAAACCTAGAGTGTAGGGTTGCATGGATACTGTTAGGGAAAAAACGATATGATACCATACTGGTATTAATGAAACGATACAGTATATTAACAATACTGTTAATGATACATTATTAGATAAAATCCTGCTTTGCTGCCCTTTCAACAAACTATATTAAAATCAGTTAGATTTTTTTGTCAAATAAACACATGAACATAGAAATCATACCCTGAAAAACAAAATTCGAGTCTGTATATTTAGTTTATTTAGCAACACAAAAAAGAATGTGCCACATCATCTTGTTAAGATGTAAAATAAGCCCACACTGGTGACTGCTTAGATGTTGTTCTAACCATGTTGACATTAGCAATAGATGCTAGAGTTGAGTTGAGTACTGGTGGTTAACGTGCCAGTCAAGAATATTTCATTTATATCGAGACGTTGCCAGCTATAGATGAACGTGCAGAAATTTTGCCTGTGCATTGCACTGATGGCATTATACAGCATCATATTATTTAAAGTTCCCATCCAAAAGAACCGTGACCTTCATTTGTACTGCCAAGTGCTTGGCAAAAGAACAGTCACTACCCACTTTCAAGTCTTGGGTCAGACCCCAATAGATGCTAGAGCTATCAAGGATAGTTGAGTAACAGATTCGTATTCTTTGTACATAATTAATATTTGAGCTTTGCCTTGATTTAGTATTTTAATTTTATTTTTTATATTAAGTTATAAACCAGACAAAAATATATTTAAAACAGGTTTTATAAATTCCAAAATATTAACGCACTGTGGACCTTTATCTCTTGTTAACAAAAACAAAATGGCCAATACCTGTAAAAAAAATCATTACCGATTTTATTGGTAATTGATGCTTTTGACATGTGTAAGATGCATCAAATCATGGATTCTGTGCTAGGTTTACACATTAGGTATCGTTAAGAGTATCGGTACTTTTTGAAACGGTATTTACTGGTTCTTTTTAGAATAAATTTCAGTTCCAATAATGGTACCAGGTTTCGGTATCTAACTCTACAAGAGAGCACTGAAAAAACACACTGGCCTAAGACAAGTGAAATGGGTTGAATTTGAACCAAGTTTGTTAGATGGTTTGTGATCAGAGCATTCCAACACCAAGAACGATATATTTTTAAAATGTATATTGAAGGCTGGAACTTATAAAACTGTGGTTAGTCCTGATAGCACTCGGACATGCCTCATTATTAAACTGCTTTTATTACAACTTCTCTAATTTTTCTGAAAGCTCTAAATTATGAGATTAGAACACTTTTTTAAAAAAAAAAAAAAAAATATACAAGACATTTAAAATTATTAATTGAAATGATGTCAAAAAAGTTGAAAGAGCATCTGTAAAATCATAAACATAAAAAGCAAAAGGCTTATAAATTCACAATATATATCTTTTTTTTCTTTTTGATATACATTTGTGGCAGGCAATTTGGACCAACTGATAAGAGTTGATTTGAGTAATGATGTTTAGCATCCCAGTTAAGAATATTTCACTTATATCATTAGCTATAGGCGAAAGTGCAGAAAATTTGCCTGTGCATTGGCATTTTACAGCAGGGTTCTTTTTTGTGTCACGACTACCATAACATGGGACCTCATTCACTTTAAGTTTTCATCCTAAAGAACTGTGACTTTCATTTCGTAAAGCCGAGTGCTTGGCGAAAGAACAGCCACTACCCACTTTCAAGTCTTGGGTCAGACCCAGCCGGGGTTCGAACCCACGACCTTCCACTTACTGAGTGAGCACTCTACCAATTGATCTTCTGCAGTGGTCCAACCGATAAGAGTCATTTTTAAATGCAAAATAATGTTATCTAATCACTAATTATCTGTTGGTTGGTTGGATGATTGTTGTTTTAGGTCACATTAGCAGTTTTTCAGCTATTTGTTATAAGACAATTTTTATTAAGCTTGAAGATTAGTTAACATAACACAAGTTCATGTGAAGCACAACTGTGTTATTGTTTCTGATCTGCATGTACCATGGCACTTTATAGTACTAGTACACTTGCCTGCAATGTCACAGATAAACATCATAGAATATTTAACACAAGTTCATATGGTGCACAACTGTGCAAGTGGTTTCTGATCTGTATGTACCATGGCACTTTATAGTACTAGTACACTTGCCTGCAATGTCATAGTTAAACATCACAGAAATATTTAACACAAGTTCATGTGGTGCACAACTGTGCAAGTGGTTTCTGATTTGCAGGTAACAGGGCAACTTATAATGCTTGTACACTTCCCTGCAATGTCATAGTTAAACATCACAGAAATATTTAACACAAGTTCATGTGGTGCACAACTGTGCAAGTGGTTTCTGATTTGCAGGTAACAGGGCACCTTATAATGCTAGTACACTTCCCTGCAATGTCACAGATAAACATCACAGAAATAAGTAACACAAGTTTATGTGGTGCACTAGTGTGCAAGTGTTTCTAATCTGCATGTACCATGGTACTTTATAGTGCTGGTACATTTGCATACAATGTCATAGATAAACATCACAGACCACTTAGTCCACTTGTACCAAGCCAACAAGTGTGTATGACAAGGAAAAACTTTTCTCATTTTCAAATGGCCTGCACAGCAATGAGAACCAATAAGTTTCAAGGCTAAAGCCTTAAACCACTTGGCCACTGTTCTGTAACACTAAAATCAACTATCTTCTGCTGTAGGGTTAGAAAGGAACAAACAACATTATTTTAATTTAAAAATATTTTTTTAAGAGTGGATAAAATATTAGATCTTACCTGGGCAGGACCCTTCCTCTATAATGACATCATCAAGTCCAACAATACTGTTACAAGAATCGCCGTGCTTTGCAGAAAATATGACGGACATGTCTGTATCAAAACTGGATGTAAGATTAATGCAAGCTAGATACCATTCATTACCTTGGTTACCAGCAACTGAAAAGACTTTTGTTTCTTGATTTTTCTTGTGGTCATTCAAGAAAACATTTAACCGACCCATACCGGACCCATACATATGATAGTAAAATATCATTTTTTGTTGTTTTGTTGCAGACACAGGAAATACGGGCGTCGATAAATTGGTGACCAGGCCTTCCTGGAATGGGTTTGAAGAGTGGCAAAAGGAAGTGTACATCATCTGTCCTGCAATTAAATTAAATAAAAAGTTGACTGTTAATTACAGATGAACATCAATGACTTAAAGTTACAAACAAGAATTCCATGGAATTAAATGTCTTGCCTGGTTAGTTTTTGATCAAGTAGAAAATACATTTTCCCTTCTTTTCTGTAAAAAATGCAAGTTTTAACTCCAAAAATAGTTGAAACATCAGCTTATATACTCATGTAATCATAATTTAACTGCATGATTAAATTGTGTCGCAAATTTCATCGAAATATCTGTATTAGTTTCAGAGATACAGACTTTAACATAAATTTCGCATTTTGATATGCCACTGCCGCCTACAACAAATACACCCAGAAAATAACAACTAAGTCTTGTCTTATGGCAATGCCAGGTTCGACAAAAACTCCATCCATCTTTCTATTTGAACCATAGAGCATTGCAGTGATCAATCATTAGGCCAAATACTTCAAAGCAAATTTACATATGCCTTTCCTGACATGCATGTTCTCTACAAGGAGTCCAATTTTATATGATGTCTACTAAAAGAACCCGTGGATCAACAAACCCAACATTCTGCCTAAAACTAAGAAAATTTACAACACAGTATAATGACACACATACTAAGTACTTTTATCGTTAAATAAGAACATAAAACTGTCTATCCCATATTCCTTATTTCATCCAACACTCTTTCTTATTAAATTGCAATCATCTGTGAATCAAAGTACTGTTATATAAAACATAGCATCAATGATAGCAGTATAACCACAATGATTTTCTCTCTCACTTCTAAATAATGTATAAATTCACAAACCTTTGCCAGGGGTTTGTTTGTAGGTGTGATCAAAGGGGGGACCACCTCCAAAGTAAGTAAAGTAAGTTATGTTTCCCCCATTGTACCACTGGTATAATGCCACATCAAAGGACACTTTGTAAGAACAGGTTTCATACTCTTCAAAACTACAGCTGGCAATATCTGCAAAACACATATATATAATTCACTGTCAGTTATATCTTGAATAAAAATTTATTTACAAAAGAATATATTCCTTAACTTGTCCATGTATGCAAAGCCCATATAAAATTTAAAGTTTGATAATAAATTATCTCAATTTGTTTGTATTATTTTTTTAAAGTTTATTTATTTTCATTTATTTATTTATTCATTTATTTATTTATTTAATTATTTTTTTTGCCATGTCTTGTCTGCTTGTTTCTGACATTATTTTGTGTTGTATTCTTTGTTGTTGGCTCTTGTCAAAAGAACTTATTTATATTCTTTTATCCCATGTTAATGATCACAGCACCTCTCACCACCTGGGTTCGAATCCCACTCGGAACAGATCCTAGTGTGAGAAAGATTGTCAGTTCACTTGCCAAAGGTCGGTGGTTTTCTCCGGGCACTTCGGTTTCCTCCACCATCCCAGAACTGACTGCCTCGAAATAAGTGAAAGAATCTTGACTGGGGCGTAAAACACCATTACTCAACTCCACTCCACTCCCATGTTAATGAACTTTCCTCTCTCTCTTATCAGGCAAAAAGTGTGTAAATGAAAATTTATCAAAACACAGAGCCACAACGCTTTTATTTTTGATTTATGCAGAAAAAAACTTAGTATGACTTCCCAATTTATAGTAAAGTAAAATTAGTAAAATTAAATGGGCAAGGTCACAAACCAAATAAGTGAATTAAATCTGAGATACATACAGTTGTTGACAACCACAAAATCAAAGGATCAAAGGATTGCAGGGGGGGGGGGATAATTGGGCAACTGCTTCTGTGTTTCTGTGTCAATTTTACATAATTCTTAAATGCTGTCAATGTATGCATTAACTAAAAATTTCAGAATTTTTTTAATATTGTATTTCCTCCATTCAATGACTAAAAAAAATAATTATTCCAAAAGCTCTTGACTCTGGAATTGTACACAATAAAATGACAAAATGATATTTTGTCTTCTAGAGTGACAAGCACTTTCATAGGCTTCTTAGTAACCATAACATTTCAATAGGAAGATCAATTAAACACTTTTAGTCCAATAGGTTCAAAACAAGTGGTTCCTCAGACATTAGCTCTTAGCCAATAATATTGCCTCTTTAAACCATCTTTTGTCATGGCAGAATTTTGAATTTTTTGGTCAAAAAAAAAAAAAAAAAAAAAAAAAAAAAATTCTACATATGACTGTCCCTTTTTGTTTTTTTCTTATTGACTTCAGAAAATTGTCCTTTTAAAACATTGTAGGAAGATTTATTTTTTTTTGCATTGGAAGGCATTAATTATAAATTGTAAATTATTTTACTGAACATTCATACAAAATTTCTTTTTATCTTTCTCTAAGTATATTATTTTATTATACTTTGGATGTAACATAGAGATTTTGGTTTAAGGAACAATTCAAAATGGCATATCAAAGTATTTTACACCACATAAATTTAAGACTTTAGGGAACTGGCCCTGGTTTCACAATCATTCCTAAACTAAGATTTTTCTTAATCTAAATTTAGCAAATTATGGCAATCTCTTTTTGAATTAAAAATATACATATATATATAAAGGTGTCTCTGATCTTTATGATATATACAGTTGATGACTTGAAATGTTCATTATACATTAAGTTACACAGACGAAATCGCGCAACGGTCAGGAAGGAGAGAGAGAGAGAGAGAGAGAGAGAGAGAGAGAGAGAGAGAGAGAGAGAGAGAGAGAGAGAGAGAGAGAGAGAGAGAGAGAGAGAGAGAGAGAGAGAGAGAGAGAGAGAGAGAGGAGAGAGAGAGGAGAGAGAGAGAGAGAGAGAGAGAGAGAGAGAGAGAGAGAGAGAGAGAGAGAGAGAGAGAGAGAGAGAGAGAGAGAGAGAGAGAGAGAGAGAGAGAGAGAGAGAGAGAGAGAGAGAGAGAGAGAGAGAGGGGTGGGGAGAGTTGTTACCAAGGACGCAAATATTGGCATTAAAAATCTTGTTTTACTGATTTTCTAAAATCGCCTGTTGACACTGCCGGCATTTCTGGAGCGCTGCTGACAAGGTTACAAAGATTTCACATGTGCCAGATTTAAACTATGGGAAAATGTAGTTAAAGAATAATTGTGAAACTGGACTCTGGTCGTATACAAAAGTTTATTCTATAGCATAATTTACTGTGACCGTTCTGCACAAGCATTATTGGGAATCAGACCAATGGCTTACAAAACCCAATTTACTTACGAGGACATTTCTCCTTGGAGACGGTTAGATAATCCACTTCAATGTTTGAGGAGATAGAATCGCCCCGCTTGGCTGTAAATGTTAACACTGCATTGTTTATATCAACATTAGATAGCCTCTCACAGACATGTGTCCAGCTATTGGTGATTTCATTATCCGTCTCCCATATGGTCACAGAGTTTTCAGTGTTGTTCTTGACTTGAACCTAAAAGATAAAACAAGAGGCCCAAGATAGCCCTAATTTGCTCACCTGAGTTTAAATTAACTGGTATGTCTTTATAATACCTGGTAAGTCATAACATGTTGCCTAAATAGAAGTGGTTTCAGATAACATTAATTTTATTGTTTTGGTTTTTAGCTATGTAGGTCACTGTGACCTACTTTTGGTAGCCAAAGCGACCAGAAACACAAATGTGAATGGCAATGGCCTTATATGCTATTAACTAATATGAATGAAATGTGACAAGTAGTGTCTGAGAAGAAGTCTTTTGATGGATGGATGGATGGATGGATGGATGGATGGCAGAGTTTCTATCCATAACAAAAGCTCACATGAGCAATTTTCAGATCCCTTAATAAGTTATTTCAGCCACTTAGGAGATTTTTAAGAAGCATAAATTTTCTTATCTTGAATAAATAGTCACCAAATGTAAATTGGATTTATTTTGTGATGATATTGAAAGCAGAACTGTCCCCACCAGCAGAGCATTGTTCCTGCTTGCACAACATTGTCTAGCACTGTGTCAGCTATGTCTTGGAGACTCAAACATTTTAAAATAATTTAAACTCTAAATTTGGTTATATCATACTGCTATACAAAATTAACATAAACTCACAAAATTGTTTTTCAGTTAACACATAACACAGTCTGAAAAAATGTGCACACTGTTTTTGATGTAATATGACTCAATAAACTTGTTAAAACACAGTTATTCCTTGAATCTCAAAAAAGAAATTATTCTACAGCTGATAATCAAGATTACCTTCAGTTCACTTGTCATGTTACGTCCAATAGTTCTTCGATACATAAATCTCAAGTAATCTCCCTTTGATGCATTTAATGGAAGAGAAAAATCTGATGTATCTCCTTTCTTACCATAGGAAGCATCAGCCATCATCACAGATCCTGTAATAGAAGAAAAAAAACACAATAAAATGTTTTGCTGAGCAGTTCTAGGTCAGCAATTCTATATACAAGAAAACAAGAAGGCTGTGGAAGGCCGAACACGAGACTGGAGGAGTGTCATGTCTAAATGTGGCCCCAGGCCAATGTGCAGACAGGTATGTGGAAGGCTTGTGCTGTGAGCCACCAGAGAATATTTGGCTAATAGCTTGGTTAAGGAATTTTTTAATGTCTTGAAAGTTTACATAGTTTTCAATTAATTTGACTTAATGAACTACATGCATATGCAACCTTTGCTTTGCTTATGCAAAAAACAAAAAAAAACAAAATTAAAATAATAATAAATACTGTAAACTGCTTTATATTAGTGCATAGAAATTTTAACGATTCTAAGGTGCCAGTTGTATTAGCACAGTTTTATTTTAGCGCCAGTGATTACCCTGTTTTGAACCCCAAAATATATGTATCTGACTATATAATTAATCGTAATTAGGCTACCTTTATATATAGATAGAAAAATTAAATAAATAAATAGATAAATAAATAAATAAATAAAATAAATAAATAAATAAATAAATAAATAACTTTAAAAAAGATAAATGTGGGAAAGCTTAATGCAGAAAAGACAAAATATGTGGTTTTTTTAAAAGAATATTACAATAAAGTAAAGTATAATTATTTGGCCTTATGAACTTCTTATTCACCCATTACAATGTATACGAATATGACCTATCTTTTGACAAAATCATTCTAAACAATTTTGATAAATATTGGCATCAATTATTACCTACTAAAGTGTTAACAAGGTAATTCTATAAAATTGCTCTAGAAGCTAGTCTACATTTTGACCCAACATAAACCATATACAAACTTAACTCTTGGGCATTTCAGTTTACTCCTGGTTCACTGAAGAAAAGTTTTCAGTTTGCAGGTTCAGTTAAAATCAGATTTCAGTCAAATTAAATAGGGGCTTGTGTTAGAACAAATTTTTTGGTTTAGACATTTTTTTTGGTTTACTCAGGATTTGGCTTAGATAGGTTTTTCATTTAATCAGGGTTTGGCTTAGACATGTTTTTGGTTTTGATAGGATCTTTGTTTTTTATACAAGTTTTTGTTTAACTATGAGTCTGGTCTAGGCATTTTTTTGGTTTACTTTGGGTTTGGTTCAAACATTTTGGCTCATCTGATTTTAACATAACAAGATGTTTATCAAAATTAGAATTTGTATTAGACTAATTTTTTAAGTTCACTCAGGGTCTGGGTTTGACAGGTGTTTGGTTTGATAGAGATTTTTAAAACATTTTATGCATGCTTCAATGATGATAATTTTAAAAACAAAAATAACTGGTAGTTATTAACTAACCACTGCCAGCTAATTGAATGAGTCCTATTTATTGACCCTTGAATCCTTGGCATTGTTATGCAAGAATGTTGTTTTTCAAACAGAAATTTTAAACAAGAGAATAAGAAGAATAAGAACCATTACATTAAAAAATAACAATAAAATGAATAAATAATATTTATTAATTGTTTGGCATATATTTTTACCTATCAACATTTTGGCCCCTAGTGTTAATGATGAGACATGAATTTCTAAAAGGTTAATATACAGGACAGCTGAATTGAACAGATATTATTTTAAACATTTACTACCACTGAGCAGATACTGCTGGTGGTGGGGTAAAACTCCAAGAGGGTAATAACCGGTACTTAAGTCAATAAGCAGTACTTTGTGCTGTCAGAAAATGTACAATGTAGCAAAACTTTCGGCTATCTTAATTTATGAAACTTATTTCAAACACAAGTTTTTCTTGATACAACCATTAGTGATAGTTTCCTGTCATAATATTTCAATTGCAGGAACAAATTCAATATTTTAAATGAATTTTGCAGGAAAAAAGCCTGGAAAATTATATTGTTTCCTGTTTATCAAATACATTACTACTTACTGTTATTTGTGTTAAAACTCTGTTTCCAGTGATACGGAATGATTTCATCAACAATTTCACACTCAAAATCTGGACTGCAAATGCTTGGATTATTAAAGTCACATGTTTCCACTGGGAATGATGCTAACAAGAAAAAAAAAAAAATAAATAAATAAATAAATAAATAAATAAATAAATAAAACAAAACAAAACAAAATAATGAAATGAAATAAAAATAAAATAAAATAAAATAAAATAAAATAAATAAAATAAAATAAAATAAAATAAAATAAAATAAAATAAAATAAAATACAGTTTTGTCCCTAAATTGCCTGTCAACTTGTTTATTGTTTTAAACAACTTATGGGTAGAAGTAATAGTGTTTTATGCCCAAATCAAGATTTTTTTAATTTATACTAAGGTTGGTCTGTTCCGAGATAGTGAAGGAAATGAGTGTCTGGAAAAAACCACCAAACTTTAATTGTCAATTAAGATGATAAACTTCCTCAAACTAGGTTATAAGAGTCTAGGTGGTACTGTTCAGGGGTTAACGAAAGTGTAACACACTGAGTGGGTTCAGAGTAATTACATTGGTAACAATCAAAATTACCCATTGTAAATGTTTGTAACCCACTGTACCATAATTTGCACAACTTTGTTTTCTGAACGGTACATTGGCATGGCAATGGTAGTTTACTTGACAGTGGTACCCATGGTAAAGGATTGGTACCATTCTTACCAACGGTATACCAATGGTTTCACTAGCACACAGTAAAATGGCAAACGGACACATAACTACAGGATTTGTCTTAAATCAATAGAAGCGGGCATATGTTACATTACATAATTTAATGAATTACATAAGTTCTGCAGATGTTATACTGTATAACAAACACTGAAATTCTGCTGGTGTATCTAGAGTAACTGATTATTTTACTGTTACTATTCCTAAATATTCACCCGATAAATTTAACACATTTCCATTTATCAAAAAAAACTTTTCAAGCTATCTCTAACTTTATTAGAAAAACCGGCATTACAAAGTCAATTTTAGTTGAAGTGGCCATTTTGAAATAATGTCACTACATAACTTGCCATAGCTTGCAGAGCCCTAGACTGTCTGCAAAAAAAGTTACAGATGGTATGTTTTATTGGCTTCATTGGCATACCATTGGTAAATTTCATTACCAGTGGTAATTGTATGGTACAAAGGTAATTACTCTGAACGCACCCTCTGTCTTGAAGATAAATACCAGTCTGATGATCCCATGACAGTCTATATATAAAATTACTTACGTGGACAGCTTTCTTCATCTAACTTAACATTTGCAAGTCTCATAGAAATTGTTCCAGCAGTTTTGGTAGATATGCCTACATGTCCGACAAATCCAATCCTGACTCTCTTCAATGACGGCAGGTTAATGCAGGCCTGTAAAAACTGTATGTTAACAGGATAAAGTGCCGAACTCCAAATCGTTGTAACAGATCCATCCTCACTTGTTAGATTCACTGTAAGTCGGGAACGATCATTTAACAGTATTTTAAAGTCAAACTTCAGACTGCCGCTTTTCGGGGTTGTTATGAATGGCGAGGATAAGGTAGATTTGTAATCTTTTGACAGGCTGGTGAGTGATGTTAAATAAATGAAATTATCTGAAAAAGTAATTGAAAAAAATAAACAAAATCGAAACAATAACATCTGCAGGTTGCAACTAAATTCTCCAAGTTAAGTTAACCTTCAAACTACTGTGGACTGGACACTGGTTGAAGTGAGAGACGTTTTTCCTTGTCATAAGTCTTTACTGGTTGGCTTGGTACTAGTAAAATGTATGCAGGTAGGAGGTATACTAACAATCTCAAGGTCACCATAATTGCCTACTTCTACGAAACACTTGCACACTTGCAGTCACCACATAAATTTGTGTTAAGTTTAATCCTCCACAAGTCCTGTCGAAAATAGCTAACAAATTGCTGATGTGACTTAAAATAACATTTAAACTGACCTAGGCTGCAAAATTCTTAGATAATCTCTTATATATTAAATTACTGGGACCAGAAATTGAACACAGGACCTCTTGAAAAACATTAAACCAACCAACCAAACAATCCCCATACAGACTATAATAAATTGAATTTATGGGACCAGAAATTGAACACAAGACCTCCTGAACAACATTAAACCAACCAACCAAACAACAAATTAACAAACCAACCAACCAAAAACCAATCCCCATATAGTCTATAATACAATACATTTTTGGGACCAGAAATTGAACTCAAGACCTCCTGAACAATATTAAACCAACCAACCAACAAACCAATTCCCATACAAACTATAATACATTAAATTTTTGGGATCATAAATTGAACTTAAGATCTCCTGAACTAACTATTGAGAAGACAGAGCAACACAGACTACCAACAGTCTAGCCCTACAATACTTACTTGATAGATGCCACAATCCAGTGCTTGTATAGTGACATGTGGTAGAACTGAAAGAACAGTCAGCTCCTAATGTACCATCTGTAAAATGTCATAAATTTTATTAAAGTATAAATGTCTCTATTCTAAACAGAATACATGAAATTTTTTAATATCCTATATTCTGAAAACATTCCATTTTTGCAGCGTCCAATTTTCATGGTTCAAAGAAAAATATCATTTTATTGTGCAATTATTTCCTGATTTAAGCAGAAACCATATTGTAATTTACAATTAATTAAGATGTATAATTTATAAATTAAAAAATTCATAGATCAGCGTGTCCACAAAAATTAACAACCATTTCAGTGACTGAGTCAAAGTGTATCCATCTTGGAAGGGGAGAACCTTGGTTTGAACCTTGCCTCCACATACTGTTTACGTAGAAATATTTGTTGTGTAATAATATTCGCTATTTTCGTGGTCGCTTATCAATCGGGAAAATAATTCCACTGTGAAATTTTATATCCTTGTCAGATGCTAATGTTAAAGCACCGCATGACCGCGAACATTTATACCAGCCAAAATGCTCTCCATACCAAAACCGTGAGAGTTTATACCAGTGAATATTTCTACGTATACAGTACATAAGATTAAACAATTTTAGTTAATAAAAGAGCTGTCTCTTGAAAGACACTTATTCCTATTCTCAATATTGCCTATGAGGCCAAACCTAAAGTTTAATCTCCTGACCTTGACCTTGGACCTTCAATCCTAAATTTGGGTGCATCTCACATTGGTAAACATTTATGTCAAGTTTGGTCTAAATCCTTTTATAGATGTAGAAGTTATGGAATAGATATTATATTGAAATGTACTGACAGGCTGATTTTCATTATATTATGTACTTATTTATCAAATGAACTGTTTTAAAATGATGTTCATTGTCAATATGAATGCAAAAATTTTGCAAGCAAACTGAATAACTTGTGTTAGTGCCTTATGTTTGCTTGCATTCATATTGACAATGAACATCATTTCAAAACTGTTCAATTGTTAAATTTTCATTAAATATTTCAAAACAAAATATAATTCATTGATTTCAAGACCCAAAAAGAGAAAATATTTTCAACCAAAATATAGTCCACAAATAACAACATATTTATTTTGTTGATATTCAAATTATTACTATTATTATACATCTAATAACTGTAACCCAATAATAATTCACTATTACTATCACGTGTTCATACAAGAAAAGCCATATTGTACGACCGTACAGAAAAACACATATTTCACATGCCAAAAATCCATATTGGACGGTTGCGACCATACATAAAATCCATATTTTGCGTGCAATTTGGCGCGCAAATTCTATGCGATCAGTTCATAATAACTGGTAATATTCAGTGCGGATAAACAGACACCAAAATACAGACAGACATAACTTTATTTTAACAATTGAAGTTGAAAAAGTTTTGTGTGTGTTTCAAACAATAATAATATATTTACTGTAATAATAGAAATTGTAGGCTTATTTTGCTACTGAGATCCAGCTACGGCAGCTTGATTAATACACCTTGATGCCGAAGACCAAATCCCCTATGAGCCTTGTTCGAAGCCAATGTTATCATTAATGTATTCCTATATATCGCCAATTTGGCCTACTTCGATAACTATAAATGGTGCTGTTTTGTAATATCACAAAATACCAAGTCCACAGGTCCAAGGTCAATGATAATATCACGGACAAAATGATATTATCAGTTCAGTTTCAAGCAAACCATAAACATTACAATTCATCATAACTACAAATATTAACCCCATAAGCCTCAGGATTTTTAGTTGAAATCATGAGAAAATAACTGTAATTTTCAAAGCTTTTTTTCTGCCTTTTCCGATAATTTTGTCTAATACCAACCCCTATATATTATCAAAGTATATGACTTGAACTTTTTGTTTCTAACAGATAAGTTCAGATATTGGTAACCATGGCAACAGAATTCCAATTTTAATGAAAAAATTAAGAAAATATCATAAAATACTGTTCCCGGACCCATGTTTTACCTGATACATGCATCCAAATATTTAAAAATGCCTAAGAATGGATAGAAAAGGATAATTTGATGAAACTCAACCTTTATTGTATAATTTTGTATCAATAATCAAGTTCTGTATCAAATCAAAATCCAGGTATACATATACTCTTACAATTAAAAACGTCATTAAAATCTCTAAATTCTATGTTTGAAATATTAAAAATGGTATGTATTCAAGGCTGAATTTTAACATCTCTCTTTCATATTACACTAAGGAAGCCATATATTTTCTGACAGATAAGAAATTGAACTTTATGTTTCTTCACAGAAAGGGTCAGATATTGGAAACCATGGCAACAAATTTTCAATTTTAAGACGAAAATTAAGAAAATTTCGTAAAGAATAAACTTCCTGTGCCAATGTTTTATTTAGAGCATGCATCCAACTATTGGACAATGGCTAAGAAAGGATCAAAAATAATAATTTGAGATCAAACTCAACTATTATTGTAAAATTTTTCGACAATATTCAAGTTTCGTATCAAATCAAAATCCAGGTGTACATACATGTATACTTTACAATAAAACAGTCTAAGGATTTTGAGTTGAATTTAGACTGACATTACATTAGGTTTTCACGGCTTTTTTTCTGCCTTTTCTAGTAATTTTGTCTAATACCAATCCATATATATTATCAAAGCATATGACCTTAACTTTCTGTTTCAAACAAATTTAGAAAGATATTTGTTACCATGGAAACAGAATATTCATTTCCTTGAAAAAATTGAGAAAAAAATCAACAAAATATTGTTTTTGGATCCATTATTGAACTAAAATTATATAAATATTAGGATTTTACAAAGTAAGAATAAACAAGAAATAATTTGATGCAATTTAAACTTTTATGATAAATTATTTAAGTATTATTGAAGTTTAAGCTAAAATAAAACAGTGGTATACACATGTTCTAATATAGAAATATTGCCATTGTAAATTGTAATTGAAGATATTACAATACAATTCGTGAAAAAACTAATGTTTTGCCTTTTCCCCTTAAAATATAATATGGAAACCACATATATTCTGAAAGATAAAGAATAAATTTTTCTTTCAAAAAAGTCAATGATATCTGCCTAAATGACAACAAATTTACCCATAAAATGGTAAACACTAATTTCAATATTGTTTCCTAACATAACGAACTGTATGCCTATAACTATTTGAAATTTACGTTTAACAGACACATAATAATAATAATAATAATAATAAAAATAACTAGAGATTGTAACTGGGATACCAGTTACATATGATTCCCCACCATCCATAATCTATATATTGTCTAAAATATACACCTGCTGATGGACTGATCTCGGAGATGGATCGATAGTATCCATTACTAGTAATCGAAAGCTGACTAAGAGAAAGGGCGGAAGACAAGTAAATTTAAAGTTAACATCAAAATTGTACAATTATAATTCGAGTAGTATTCATTTTAATATATATTTTCATTCCCTCATACCCCATTGTTGCAACAACTTTTTTTGTTAAAAGAAACCAATTGAATCTGCATGTTTAAATTTATAATTCGAAATGTATGTAAATTTTACAAGTTCAATAGATCAGAATCATGCGTTCTGTCTTCTAACATAGACCCTATCCATTAATTTGGCAATTACAATTATCTGGTGTATTTTGATTGGACAAGTATTCAACTTTGATTGATAGCAAATCTATTTCACGAACTGTGAGGTGTTTAACCAACAAATTTGATTGACGTGTGTCATGTCTGTGAAGTAGCCATAACCTACATATTTAATTTAATGGATAATTGACAAAGAGATTAAAGCAATTTTAAATTTTCTCTTGGCACTCTGTTTTTCCCCATCAATCTAACTTCAATATAAATGAAATAACCTTGACAGGGGCATAGACACAATTACTCCACTCCACTCTTTCTTATTTGGTCGCCAATATTTGTAAATATTTGTAAATATTTATTTCAGTGCAATTCATCAGACCATAATAATAATAATAATAATAATAATAATAATGAATAAAGATCCACCTTATCATAAAATTTATTTGTTAGAGTTTTGCACTTTGAAATTTAAAGAATTTATCAAAAACATGTATCCAAAAGATATTTTAGCTTAAATATTTTATAAACGATTTTTAAATATAATATCGAAAACTGCATCAAAATTAGTAACAGAATATAAAAAAGTGACAGCAGTTTGAAGTCTGCATTTTTAATAGCTTAGTGAACACCTTAGTTTGAGTTTCCTATGTGTGATGTCACGGTAGTATTAGAAGTAGTATCTGACCTAATGCCGGACAGTAGTAATAACAGTGACGTATGGAGAAGATCGTTACAACTTGTGCGTGTACATGCACCTAATTATATCAGAGTGTTCGTCATTATAATTATTTGAGAGCAGTAAAGAATCTTATAATGATGAATTTGGCGTATAATGTAGCTGTAACAAGAAACGGACAAATCTGATTAAAAAATTGAGTCAAGCCCAACTTTCTTGGAAATTGTGATTGATTGCCAGCCATTTCAAAAAATACGCGAGTCCAGGGCAGAGCTTTTTGGGGGAAGGGTGAGGGATAGGGGTATAGCCTCTTCTTAAAGTTAATTAGTAATATTTCTTAGGACCTTTTGGCGACATTTTTCTATCCAAGGCTCTTTTGAATTTTTCAAAGGGGATGGGTTGCAACAGCAACCACCTTGAATTCACCAATGATGATGATGATGATGATGATTCAATTATAGATGGCCTGAAAATTCAAAGAATGTTGTGGTAAAATTTTGATGAGTTCCATAACCTGTAATATAAAAACCTAAAACCCCATTATTCCGTTAGAAATGACCACATACACGACACTCTAAGCAAGCTGGACCATCTGGCTATATATGGCCCAAAGATTTGTTTGTCAACTATGTACATATATAAAGAAAAAAGCAAGGACCACTGGGGGACAGATGCGTTATGAAAAAAGGTAGTGATTTTGATCAAATAGTTCGTGGAATTCTCCAAAAATTCTTTCCGTTTCATCCACAATAATTTTTTATGTACGTTTGGAATCTTGAGTTTTATTATCGTCTCCATTTTTTAATTTTGAAAATAGTGAAATTAGAACTCAAACTGTGACCAGAGACGTATATAACTTAAGTTATATACGTCTCTGTTGTGACTGTCGGCATCTGTATCTGGTAAAGCCATACATGCACTTGAATCTCTAGTTTAGGAAATCGGATGAAAAATCTATACATTATGACAAGGGGAGCCTAAATGACTCAATATGTTGATAAAAACAAGCATGTTGCAGATGCGTTTTCTGTGTATGCTCTACTTCCGGGAAATTGATTTTCTGAAAATGGGATTCCCTTGCATCTATTTATAGCACATGTATATTATTTTAATTGAGGTCAATTCTCCATATGTCATTTTTATTTACGATAAATAGTGTATTTATTCATCCAACAAAAATTATGTTAATTTCTAGCATAACAGCTCCACTCAAACTCATAAATTTTAGTTGTGACGTCGTTTTGTTTTTCCGGGATTCAGCAAGGATTTAAAAATAATTAAACATGGCATCTGTCGAAATAAATAAATAAATAAATAAATATATATATATATATATATATAAAGAATGAGAAAAAAAACCAAACCTTTATCAGTAAAAAATCGTAGATATTATAATGATATTATTTTCTAGAGTTTGAATATAATGTTAAGTTTTATTACAAGCATGATCTAGTAAGAATCTAGAAAACGTCACATGCCGCTGTTTGGTTTCAAGCCGTAGGTATTAAAATGTCGCCGTTTCAAATACTTGTAAATGGATTGTCCTCCATATTTTTTATAGTTTTAGAATCTGTGTTTCGTCTAGTTTACGAATATGTGCTTTTTTCATTGTTTTTGAAATGATCCAGGAGGTTTAAGTCGATTTAGATTTTGCGATCACGTGACATTTTTTTCATTTTGTTCTGACGTCATGATTTTTTTAACGAACTTTAAAGTAAAAAATTCGTATAATTAGAGTGCATCTACAAAAAAAAATTGATAACAAAAATTAAAGTGCTGAAAAAATATTTTCATGTGATACCATTTTTATCAATATCTGATGAATATTAACGAAATGACGGACAAACAAAAACTATGCTTTGATATTTTAGACAAGGGCCAAAAAATGTGTAGAAATGCGTAGTTGAGGCTTAAGGGGTTAACAGTACCTTAAATTTCATTTATCCAAATATTTAATGTAAACCTTAAAGCTTAATTATTTCTTCCATCTTTTTCCAGCCATTTTTTTTCAATATATATATATGACGTCAATGAACGAGGTCAGCAATAGGTTTTAATACGGATGGATAACTCTCGGACCATTTTTAAAGTAGAAAAAGGCACGAAATTTAAATGATTTGTATAACCATCTATTCTGACTTTCACAAGCAATAATAATAATAAATAATCCTGTACCGAATACAAGTCTGTCTCTACCCGTAAAGCATTGGGTCTGGCAAACTCCCTCTTTGCAGGTGCCAACATATCTGGGGGAATTTTAATATTGCAATTAATTTAGGACACAAAGAATAATTGCAAACCTGTCAATATTACTTTTATTAAAGTTAAAATTCCAGTTAGTTTCATAGTAACAGTCTTTACATTTCAATGTACAAGTAATTGCAAATATTTTAGTGAAACTATTAAATAATTGAAACAATTTTCATTTTCTGTAATCTGTATTTGAAATGTACAGAATCTGTTAAACGTATTAATTTTAGCATATATAAATTTTTGTGTGTGTGAATTTAGGGTGTATAAATTTTAGTGCAGATGATAATGTCGATAATGTGAATAATAAATAGTGAATAATGTGTTAAGATGTATAATAAAGAGGTCATTATACAATTTACTGTACAATATGGATTTTTATTGGACAAGTCCATGTTGTGTAGAAACAAGAGGCCCATGGACCTTAACGCTCACCTTAGAATATGGCAAAAATCATTGGCAAAAATACATACAATATTCTAATATACATGCCTATACAAAAGGTTAAATAGTATCCAAGGTAATTAACAATTTCAGTCTTTTTATGCATCTATGACCTTGACCTTCGAACGTATGACCTTGAGTCATATATCAAAATGATCGTCATGTCCATCTTTACAATATTCTAATATATATGCCTATAAAAAGGTAACAGTTTCCAAGATAATTAACAATTTCAGGCTTTTTATGCACCTATGACCTTGACCTTTGAATGTATGACCTTGAGTCATATATCAAAATGATCGTCATGTCAATACCTACAATATTCTAATATATATGCCTATGCAAAAAGTTAACAGTTTTCAAGATAATTAACAATTTGAGTCCTTTTTATGCATCTATGACCTTGACCTTTGAACATATGTCCTTGAGTCATATATCAAAATGATCGTCATGTCAATACCTACAATATTCTGATATATATGTCTATACAAAAAGTAAATAGTTTCCAAGATAATTACAATTGCAGGCTTTTTATGCACATATGACCTTGACCTTTGAACATATGACCTTGAGTCATATACAAAATGACCGTAATATCAATACCTACAATATCATAATATATATGTCTATACAAAAAGTTAATAGTTTCCAAGATAATTAACAATTTGAGTCTTTTTATGCACCTATGACCTTGACCCTTGAGTCATATATCAAAATGATCGTCATGTCAATACCTACAATATTCTTATATATATGCTATGAAAAAGGTTAACAGTTTTCAAGATAATTAACAAATTGAGTCTTTTTATGCATCTATGGCCTTGACCTTTGAACGTATGACCTTGAGTCATATATCAAAATGATCGTCATGTCAATACCTACAATGTCTATACAAAAAGTTAATAGTTTCCAAGATAATTAACAATTTCAGGCTTTTTATGCACATATGACCTTGACCTTTGAATGTATGACCTTAAGTCATTTATCAAAATGATTGTCATGTCAATACCTACAATATCATAATATATATGTCTATACAAAAAGTTAATAGTTTCCAAGATAATTAACAATTTCAGGATTTTAATGCACCTATAACCTTGACCCTTAAACGTATGACCTTGAATCATATATCAAAATGATCGTCATGTCAATACCTACAATATTCTGATATATATGTCCATACAAAAAGTAAAAAGTTTCCAAGATAATTAACAAATTCAGGATTTTTATGCACCTATGACCTTGACCTTTGAACCTATGACCTTGAGTCATATATCAAAATGATCGCATGTCAATACCTACAATATTCTAATAAATATGCCTATGCAAAAAGTTAATAGTTTTCAAGCTCATGCACAATTTGAGTTTTTATAAGCAATAAATTTCAGGGGCAACAACTCCTATAGGCATAACCATATAGTTACGAAACTTTGTATCTTTTTGAATTTTGTCATTCTGAACATTTTCACAATGTTTTGATATAATATATCTTTAAAAGTTTTGAAGAAAATAGCCTAAAACTGCAAAATTACAAACTAGGTCATGACCTTGAACTTTGACTTTGACCCCATTTTGAAGGTTATTTTAAGAAAAAGTCAAAACTGAAAACCCCATGTCATTATCTGTTCAAGTAGTCAAGTTATAACAATTTGAAGCCATTTACGAAATTTTTAAAATTAAACGCAAAAACGCGTAACCCATTTTTCGACCAAATTTCAGGAAATGAACAAACTGTAGGCTTAAGACCCTAGAGAAGCCAAATATCACATCAGATTTTTTCTCCCATCATTGCTTTCGGAGAAGAAGATTTTATAAGATTTTTGGACCCCTAGGTCACCTTGAACTAGTTTTGGTAGCCATGGCAACGCCATGAACAAATCTGAATTGCACCGGCCCATATATGCTTCTGACCAAGTATCATTGAAATCTGTCCTGCAGTTTTGGAGGAGAAGTCGAAAATAGGTGTTAACAACACACGCACGCACACACCCAAGCATGCACATACACACGCCGCACCATGCCATAAGCTCACATGACCTTTCGGTCAGGTGAGCTAAAAAACCGTATTGGACGAGATGCCTATGGCATAAATAATATAGGCATTGTGTACCATCTTTACAATTTTTTTTAAAAAATAAAAAATATGCAAACAAGAACACGACGAAATAAAAGATTATGACAAATAGATAAAGTGTAAACATTTTTCTACAGTCTTTTCAATAAACTTAAAGGTCATTGGAAAAAGGCTTATGCTATGTCTGAAATTTCTGGCACAATGATGGTGTGATTACGTGCGTGATTTAGTGTTTTGTATTGGTGTACAAGTAAATATTAGATAGTTTAGTGGAAATATGCATGTCATTTTATGTTCGCTTAGATTTTTTTTATTTTTCAGGTTTAATTCCTCAAAAATGCAGTATGTACAATAATATATTGTTAAGTATGTTATATTATTTTATATGTTAATTTAAAAAATGTTGATTGATAAAGAATCTACCGGTATTAAGTATAATTTACAATAAATAAATATTTATTTTTTAATTTTTTTTTTTTTGAAAGTTTTACTTGTTAATTAACAGTGAAATAAATTTGCATCTTAAACATATGCAAGGTGACGGCAGAACAGATAAGAACCACGGTTTTACAAAACAATTGACACTGTATGTCTTTTTTACGCAACTATTAACTCTGGATTGACAATTTGAAATCTGCAGCATTTTTGCAGCAGCGTGTTTATATACTAAGACTTTCATTCTTGCCTGAAATGATAAGACAATGCAGTAATGGTCAGAGTCAAGATTCTTCCATTTATTTCATGGATGTCTGAGAATACCAAATTATAGAGGGCAATTAACTGACATCGGCACGTAAACTGCCAAACTAACATTGCTGTCTGATAGTGAAGCTGAGAGGTATTTTGATAAGTGAGCTGGTGCTTTATCAACTCGGAAAACAAGATGTACAGTAAATTGTATAATAACCTTATATTATTTATATCTAATATTGTCAGAAATACATACGTTTGTGTATAATCTTGTAAATGCGCTTTAAAGCCATGTTAGCCATGTTTATTTACCTATGATATTGTAGTTCTAGATTGTGTATTGCATTTCATATGTATTCATGTATGGAATTATGTGGTTTTTTGTGATTCATAGTCTATATGAATGCAACAACTCTCAAGCTTGGAGAAATGGGATTATCACACTGCAAATGAAAATGTTTATTTATGAGGGTATTATTAACTTTGTTTCCTGGGTGATCAAAAAATATCCAGTTATACTCACAACAATTTACTCTAATAATTATAGGACAAGATCCATAATAGAATAAACAGTCATCAAGCTTGTTATTATTACTGTAACAATACAATCGATAGCTAGGTACTTGTGGGTTGACATATCTTGCAACATATGTACCAGTTCTAAAAATAGAATATAGAATAAAACATGGTAAAATCCATATCATATGGCATATCAGAACAAGAGTGGAGTGATATCAGACTGAGACCCAAATATCAGACTGACACTCTGGTATCAGTCAAAGGGCTTTAATTCTGTTTATCACATACCCATTCAATCTTACTATAGGGATACATTACATTTTCTGACCATGTAATACAATGATCCATATTGCACATGTGCAATATAACATTCTATATCACTATAGTAGCCGGGAACTACTTTTAGGGGAAATCCCTATTCTGACAACAATAACATTGCGTCATGGATACCTGAGAACTTCTCCTATGTGACGTCATCATTCAGTTGGGAGAATTTTGTCAAGTTGGGAGAATCCCGCACGATGTTAACAAATTTTGATAAATCAATTTTGTTTTTTAAGTTTTAACCAGTGTTTACGGTAGTAGTAGTAAAATGTTGACAAATGACGTTTAAACAAATGACTATCTGATGTATTTAAGCAGTTATTTGTACATTTTTTCCAATCAGGTTAGAATTCAATATAAAAGAACAAATGTGAATTTAGTGGCAGACTAAGTTAGAAAGAAACTTTGCATTCAGTTAAGTAGGGTATGTGATAAATACAAAACCTGGTTGCACTTGTTTATTGTACAGACACATACATTACACTCGTGCATAAAGCGCACTCGTGAGCGCACTCGTGTAACATATCCATCCACACAATAAACTCGTGCGTTCAGCTACGTCAGAAAACCACATATGTGTGGTTTTGCGTATCTATCATATACTTAAAATTTTACAATTGTTTTATATACATTTGGCTACAGTATGACAAAAAATTTACCATGTAATCAATCACCTGCTACAATAGCATTTTCCAACTCAGCTGGGTGAACTTTTAATTGAATCAAAGGAGTTTTGAAAGGATTAATTCGTTCCAAGTAGTAAGTCTGATATTGATATCAGACTGGTGATACAGCTTTTCCGACTGGGCACATGCGGTGAGCAATATGGATCACATGAATTTAGCTGTATCAAGGTATGCAGGAATTAAGAGTTTAGTAATAAATATATGATCAACATAATAGACCATTTGCCAATTAAATGTTTCGAGTCATCGTAAATCATTTTCCTATTTAGATATTACAATTACGGGGGGACAAAATCCTGAATTTTCGGGTTTTTTCGTACAAAAGCACTGTTTTTACCAAGTGTATTTTCTATGTTGTCGTTTTATTTAAAAAGTTTACCAGACAAGCCTAAATACATTTGAAACATTATATGCAAAATAAAATGGTTTAAAAAATGAAAATCTTATTTTTAGCTTTTTGTTTGCCAAGAGAAGTCATGTTTTATGTAAGGAAAAACCCCGAGAACTGTCCGGTCAAGTTGTAAAATCTGAATAGAAAACCGATTCATATTTCGGTCGGAATTTTAATTGGCAAATCCAGTATTATAAATCATAAAATTGATTGATGTTGTTGAACTAACATGTAGGTGACACATTAGAGAGGAGTGTAGTGATTGAGTTTTACACTCTTATCCAGATTCTTCCACTATATTGAGGTGATCAGTCCATAAATGGTGGGGGAAACTGGAGTGCCTGAAGAAAAATCAATAACCTTTGGTTGAACAGACAAATTTCTCACGTTAGGATCTGTATGAGTGGGATTAAAACGTAAGTAGTGAAAAGCACTGTAATCTGTCAGTGCGTGCTTTTGATAAATAGGTCACCAAGGCCCCAAAAAAGACCCAATAGAGAACTTGGAAGTATTTAATTGGAAGGTCTCAAGTTCAACTGCAAGTTGGCTTACTGCACTTTTTTAAATACCAAATTGCTCCCTTCTTGTAAAAATTTGGTGAATTAATGTCGCTGGCATGGGGAAGAGACCAATATTGTTTCAACTGAATGAAGCTAAAGTTATCTGGTACAAAAATATCCTTATTGTGTCCAAAAATCCTACATTCTTTGTGTTCTTGTTCAAAGTCATCACATACATTTGAACTAAGAGATCTAAGTTTCACAAAAAATTACAAAACAATTATGAGTTTTTGTTATTATTTATACCACTGCTGGTGGAGTAAAACTCAGTATGCAGTACTTTGTGCTGTCAGAAAATGCACCTTGGAACAAAATTTTCAGCTGTCTTAATTTTTGAAATTTATTTAAAACTAAAGTTTGTTCTCTCATGCAAAGCATTCCTAAGCTGGATTTGGATTCATATAATTTTGGAACTTCAGATTCATTAATTTTCAACTGTTTGGCTTATGTTTTTATCTATCAAACTTTTTGGCCCCTAGTGTCACTGATGAGGAATAATTTTCCGAAATGTGCACACATGGCACATCAAAATTTAATTGGTATTTTTGTTATATACTGGACCTCATGACCTTGACCCTTGACCTACCCACCTAGATTTGGTATGTAACATTTCATTGGTATAATATCTGTGCAAGTTTGTACCTTAGATAAGCAGTCACAATATTAATATGGATGGACAGAAGGAATGATGGACAGACAAAAAGAGCAATCACCCTTCCCTAAAATTTTATTCACCAGGGGATATAAAAATGCTACAATTCAAATAACAAAAATTATACCCATATCCTAAAGCTTGACAAAATAAATTGGCTCCATAACTGTTGAAACCATAATAACACACAGGATACCAACGTCCTCCTTTTTTAATAAAGGCTTCACCAGAACTGGAATTGGTACCTCCTGTGAAAGTTATATCCTCGTAATTTCCTGTAAAAGAAAAAAAAAAGCAGATATGATTAATATTGCAATTTTTATCTTCAATCAATATAATTATATATTTTTTCTTCATTTGGACAAAAGTTATAAAAAAAACTTTTTAAAATTGGATCAATAGATTAGAAACTGAAAACTGAGCAAGAGAGACAAACATCTTCAATCCTTTCATTGAAAATATAATTTCATTCTTTCTTTGACCTTGACCTTTTTATATGACCTTATTTAAGCTCATGACACATTGATAATGTCTGAAAATCACTCAGAACATGTAATGAGTTGTGGTTCAACCCCGACCAGGTCTGACCAAGACTTGAAAATAGGTAGTGACTGTTTGCCAAGCACTCTGCATTTAGAAATGAAAGTTGTCTTAGTACAAGAAAGTTAATATTTGTTGATAATGTTGTTGTTGTTTTTGACAACATGAAAAAATACTGATTTAGACTTACTATATTGTGGCAATGTCACTGTAGTCAAACTTGTCATAGCTGTTGTTGTTGTTGGTGGTGGTGGTGGTGTTGTTGTTGTTGTTATTGACACTGCACTGTCAGCAATATCTACAAATAATTACAAGATTATCACCTAAGATAGCCTGGTAGATATTTTTTTCAAAATTTTCAAAAGTTTAATCAAAATTCAAAACATCATTAAAATTAAAACATATGTACATAACACATCTAAACAACATATTGACTTAGTCTGCATGTTCCAATGACAAGCCCTCTCAATAATAATAATAATAATAATAATAATAATAATAATAATGTGTTTATATATATATATATATATATATATATATATATATATATATATATATATATATATATATATGTGTGTGTGTGTGTGTGTGTGTGTGTGTGTGTGTGTGTAGAGAGAGAGAGAGAGAGAAGATATATACATTTCTCGCATATGTGATAGATTTATCTCAGTGAATTGGTGGTATAAAATATTTTTCCATATCACACCTGGCGTGTACATGTCTAGCCTCATCTCAATTGCTCAAGGACTACTTTTTTCATTTGGCATTTAGGGTCATAATTTAATAGAAAAAAAAATTGTATGAAAACAACAAAAAAGATTTTTTATGATGAACAATATTATTTTTATTAAAAGATGTATATATATAAGAAAAAAAAATCCTGTTTTGTTTTGTCAGGTAGGTTCATGTTCTTCTGTGAGTGAAACATTATTTGTTATTATTATTATTGCAAGTATTCTATATATCCACTAGCAAAATCTTGCATTGTAATAGAAGGGATTCCACCTTTTTTTTTTTTTTTTCTCTCCAGAAATTATATGCGAGAAAAATAAACAAATACTTGACTGAGGTTGAGATGGGGAAATTCTGACCTTGTTGTGTTTTTATTTATCGCAGACTTGGCAGTCAGCCTCATTTGGATGAAAAATCTGACGATCAGAATTTCCCCTTGATATTCGATCTCAAACTTGTAATAGATTCTCTTTATATATATTTATAATTTAATTCACATCAACATGTTATGACCAATTATTTTAATTTTCTTTTTTTTATGAAAAGTAATTGCGCCCATTTTGAATGCCTGATCCAGCCTCAATGAACATTCTTAAAACTATTTCAGTCATTATCATCAAGACATATATATAAACTGAAATGACAGGGGTGATCTCTAAGGCATATATAAATATGTATACACACCTGGAGCTTTTCTGCAATTATCAGCATCGTTAACAGGTAAGAAGTTACAATAGTACTTGATAAGAGTTCTAACAGTTTGGAACCAGTACAAATTCATATCCACACATTTTCTATGAAAGTCTGCTAGAAAATCTGTAAAAGAAATCAAATTCTGAAATATGTTAATATGTTAAGTTATTGTTTTTCTTATCTCTGTCATAAAATTTTAGGGGGTTGGGGTGGGGGGGGGGTGGAAGGTTTCTAGACTTGTTGTCCATAGAATGGTGTCTCACACAAAAATCTTGTTCTTTAAATCTTCCAGCCACAGAAACCCAAGGAAAACACCGGATTAGGTCAAGAATATAGCCTTGTACCTCCTCCAAAACAGGACTGCTGTATTGAGTACCATGCTTGCTCCATTCCTCTTTTTACTCTCCAGCTGCTATTAGTCCCAAATATAGGAAATCTCAACCATTTTTCTTGGATGTGCTTTTTATGGTCCATAATTACCAGTCCATCATTGCTGAGGACCACACTGTTTAACAAACTTTAATAAAATGCTGGATCAGACTAAGGATCATTACAGGGGCCTCCCAAACTACAGATAAGTCTTCTATGATAAGAGCTATCTTGACCGCTTCACATTTAAGCTTGGAATAGACATATGTATTTATTTATTCTTCTTTTAGTGTTAATTAAACAGTTTGTGAAAATGTAGGCTTACAATGACAGTGGCTTACATAACCTAGGTCTGAATTTCACTCAAGCAGAACCTTTTGTGAAGAGTTTGTCCGTTTGCTTGCCAAAGGTTGTCCCCCCCCCCCCCCCCCCCCTTTTCATCCCAGAAAAGACTGCCTGAACATAAGTTAAAAAATCTTGACTTGGGCATAAATCATCAGTACTTCACTACAATGCAATCTGTGTTTGTTTAGAGAAGGGTGGGTGGGTTTCTTCAGATACTCTGGTTTTTCTGACAATCCCCAAACTAAAATTATCAGTGAAATAATCAGGACTTCAACATAAATGGTTCATACAGAAATAATTAAATTTGACAAGTTTCTAACGAATTCTTTGGTTTTTATAGAGAAAAAATGTCCAGGTCATTATTTAAATGACTCGAACGTAAATTAGCAGCACCCACTCACATACCAAAGTGTCTGTGACGTAATCTTAAACAAACTACTTTTAATGTGTGTTATTTTACCTTGTTTTAAATTTGCATAAAGTCATTCTCTCATTTGATTAAGTTGTCTTTAAAATCTAATAATGAGTATTGAATCTGATTTTCATTGAGAAATAACCTGAATGGATGCTGTACACACTTTTGCGTAATTCGCTTTATTCGCAAAGCCAACTACACAGTATGCACAATGTTCATTCAGATTATTTCCTAATGACTCCAATGAAGATCAGATTCAAAGCTTAAGTAGTCTCATATAAGAGCAATTTTTGTAATTTTATGAAGTCATACCTGCACAAGATGATCTACAAATTTGTTGTGTTACATTTCCATCTTCACAAACAGGGAAAGATAACCCACATATCATAAAAAACATATTCGAGTAACATGACTGGGATAAGCTGCCTTGGTTACGAAGAATATAATAATAGATCTGGTTAAATGAATTCATGGCTTCTGTCATATTATGGGAACCAATGGCATTTGGTAAAGTGGTGTAATTAAAGCCAACCACTGTACAGGTAGATGGCGTAACATAGCAACCACCTGAAAATAATCAAAGATATATTTAAAACTTAAGCAGAACTCAATTTAGAACTGAAGTTACATGGGTCATTTTAGTCCAAATCATGTTAAAGAAAACTGGGTCAAAAATAAAATACTGATTGCTTTAAATGCAGAAATTAATAGGTTATAGTGCCACAAATAATTTTCTTTTCTGATTGATATTATACATTACATGTCAAGTTTTGGGCAAGTAATATGGCCCCATGTACCCAGTCAAAAATTTATGTACCCTGAACCAGGGTTTGAACCAACAACGTCTAACTCCAAAGGCTGATGCTCTTCCACATGTTCCAGTAATTTAAGCCACAGACTCTGTCAGCATCAATGAAAA
This sequence comes from Tegillarca granosa, assembly GCA_029721355.1. Taxonomy (NCBI): domain Eukaryota; kingdom Metazoa; phylum Mollusca; class Bivalvia; order Arcoida; family Arcidae; genus Tegillarca; species Tegillarca granosa. Next base: position 20,003,173 of record CM056610.1, on the reverse strand, counting down.
TCAAAAATTTTGGTATTAAAACCTGATATCAATGATTCAAGGGTTTTTGGTTCAAAATGCCCAAATGTTTGCCTTTTACATAGATATCCATATTACTCCTGTCTAAAAATTTGATATTTGAATAAGTACCTAGAAATACTCTCTATTGTAGTGTATTTAATCAGCTATATGAATGACAGTCTGCCACAGCAAATTAAATGAACTAAAAAGCAGTTCATGGAAAGTCTGTTTTCCCATCTCATTTATAAAACAAAATTGAATGTTCTCAAGAAGAGTTTTATTTGTTATAATTAAAATCATCAAAACTATTATTAGCCTGAGAGAAAATTTAAAGTAATTTTCTGTATCCAAAATTCTTACTGACATCAAAACATTTATGGAACAGTCATTTTCAAAACAAGAGCCCCATGGGCCTTAACGCTCACCTGAGGATATGTCCAAAATTGTTTGCAAAGTGCAATAGACAATATCTTCAGTACAGAAACTCTCAAGTTTTCTCAAGAACTGCCACAAAACTTAATCAGAAATATATCCAGTGACATTTCATTTATAAGTAGCTTATATAATATGCATGAAGTAACTGTAGTGCAATGAATAATTTCCAAATATAACGAGATATACTGACAAATACATAATTTTAAGCAATTTCCCCACACAGTACCTTACCATTTCCCCATTTTGAGCTTCATGGCTACCGTTTGTGCAAATCTGAAACTACATGACCTAAGGATGTTATAAATGAAAAAACTAAAGTATATCTCTTGTACATTCAGAGGAGAAGATTTTTAAAGTTTTTCACTATTTCCCCCTTATGGGGCCCCAAGGGGACATAACTCTTTCATTTGCACAAATCTGAAAGGGCTTCACCCAGGCATAATGGTTACCAAGTTTCATTAAATTTGGTCCAGTGGTTTTGGAGAAGATATTAAAATGTAAAGTTTACGGATGCATGTACGCACGTACGCACGCACGCACATACACACGCCACATCAAACCATAAGCTCAGGCTGGCTAAAGCCAGATGAGCTAAAAATGGGACAGCTATTTTGGATAGGGTTAGAATAATTACCAATCATACAATGCATGACCTAATAGGATGATATTCATGGCATTATCACAAAGTCAAACATAATGAAATCAGAAGTCATGACCCAGAAGTAAACATAATGAAATCAGAGGTCATGACCCAGAAGTAAACATAATGAAATCAGAAGTCATGACCCAGAAGTAAACATAATGAAATCAGAGGTCATGACCCAGAAGTAAACATAATGAAATCAGAAGTCATGACCCAGAGGTTAACATAATGAAATCAGAGGTCATGACCCAGAAGTAAACACAAAATAATCAGGTCATGACCCAGAAGTAAACATAATAAAAGCAGAGGTCATGACCCCGAAGTAAAAATAACATAATCAGAGGTCATGACCCAGAAGTAAACATAATAAAAGCAGAGGTCATGACCCAGAAGTAAACATAATGAAATCAGAAGTCATGACCCAGAAGTAAACATAATGAAATCAGAGGTCATGACCCAGAAGTAAACATAACATAATCAGAGGTAATGACCCAGAAGTAAACATAATAAAAGCAGAGGTCATGACCCAGAAGTAAACATAACATAATCACAGGTCAAGACCCAGAAGTAAAAATAACATAATCAGAGGTCATGGTCCAGAAGTAATCATAATAAAAGCAGAGGTCAAGACCCAAAAGTAGACATAATATAATCAGAGGTCATGAACCAGAAGTAAACATAACATAATCAGAGGTCATGACTCAGAATAACATAATGAAATCAGAGATCATGACCCAGAAGTAAACATAATAAAAGCAGAGGTCATGACCCAGAGGTTTAAATAAAATGTGATTGAATCATAAGGAAATTGAAACAAGAGGCCCATTGGCCTTAACGCTCACCTGAGGATATGTCCAAAATTGTTTGCAAAGTGCAATAGACAATATAATCAGTACAGAAACTCTCAAGTTTTCTCAAGTTAAGAACTGCCACAAAACTTAAACAGAAATATATCCAGTGACATTTCATTTATAGGTAGCTTATATAATATGCATGCAGTAACTGTAGTGCAATGAATAATTTCCATATCATTAACTCATTTCAGTATACTTATGCAACTATGTCCTTGACCTTTGAACATATATGATTGTCATGTCAATACCTACCATATTCTAATATACATGCCTATACAAAAAGTAAGTAGTTTTCAAAGAAAATTAGCAATTTAAGTCTTCTTTTGCAGCTGTGACCTTGACCTTTCAACATGAGACCTTGTATCATATGTCAAAATGATCACTGTCCCACTAACTACAATACTCTAATATTTATGCTTATAAAAAAAGTTAATAGTTTTCAAAGATAATTAGCAATTTAAGGCTTCTTTTGCAGCTGTGACCTTGACCTTTCAACATATGACCTTAAACCATATATCAATATGATTGCCATTTCAATACCTACAATATTCTAACATATATGCCTATACAAAAAGTTAACAGTTTTCAAGATAATTAGCAATTTAAGACTAATTTTGCAGCTGTGACCTTAACTTTCAATATATGACCTTGAACCATATATCAAAATGATGGTCATGTCAATACCTACAATATTCTAATATACATGCCTATACAAAAAGTTAATAGTTTAAAGATAATTAGCAATTTCAGTCTCCTTTTGCAGCTGCAACCTTGACCTTTCAACATATGACCTTGAACCATATATCAAAATGATGGCCTTTTCAATACCTACAATATTTTAATATACATGCCTATACAAAAAGTTAATAGTTTTCAAGATTATTAGCAATTTCAGCCTTCCTTTGCAGCTGTGACCTTGACCTTTGAACATATGACCTTGAACCATATATCAAAATGATTGTTGTTGCAATACCTGCAATATTCTAATATACATGTCTATATAAAAAGTTAAAAGTTTTCAAGATATACTGACAAATACATAATTTTAAGCAATTTCCCCACTCAGTACCTTAACATTTCCCCATTTTGAGCCCAATGGCTACCATTTGCGCAAATCTGAAACTACATGACCTAAGGATGTTATAAATGAAATAACTAAAGTATATCTCTTGTACATTCAAAGGAGAAGATTTTTAAAGTTTTTCACTATTTCCCCCTTATGGGGCCCCAAGGGGACATAACTCTTTTCATTTGCGAAAATCTGAAAGGGCTTCACCCAGGCATAATGGTTACCAAGTTTCATTAAATTTGGCCCAGTGGTTTTAAAGAAGATTAAAATGTAAAGTTTACAGATACACGCAGATACACGCACATACACACGCCGCATCATACCATAAGCTCATGCTGGCTAAAGCCAGGTGAGATAAAAATTAACAGTTTTCAAGATAATTAGCAATTTAATTCTTCTTTTGCAGCTGTGACCTTGACCTTTGAACATATGAACTTGAACCATATATCAAAATGATCGTCATCACAATACCTACAATATTCCGATATACCTGCCTATACAAAAAGTTAATAGTTTTCAAGATAATTAGCAATTTATGTCTTCTTTTGCAGCTTTAACCTTGACCTTTGATCATATGACCTTGAACCATATATCAAAATGATCATTGTCACAATACCTACAATTTTTTAATATACATGCCTATACAAAAAGATTTAAGTTTTCAAGCTAATGCACAATTTTAGTATTTATAAGCCAAAAATAACATTTCAGGGGCAACAACTCCTACATGGATTATATTATAGTTACAAAACTTGGTACCTTTTTAAATTTTGTCATGCTGAACATTTTAACAATGTTTTGATTTCATATATCTCTTAATATTTGCAAGAAAATTGCCTAAAACTACATAAATCACAAATTAGGTCATGACATTGATTTGTGACCTTGACTCTTATTTAAAGGTCATTTCAAGAAAAAGTGAAAACTGAAAACCTCATGTCATTATCTGTTCATATAGTCAAGTTATAACAATTTAAACCATTTTACGAATTTTTTTGAATTAAACGCAAAAACGCGTAACCTATTTTTCTACATAATTTCACGAAATGAACCAACAATAGGCTTAAGACCCTAGAAAAGCCAATACAGTAGATTCCGCTTAATTGCATAGTCTGTGTGTCAGAAAATTTTATGCAATTAAGCGGAATATGCAAATAACCGAAAATGCCCCTTGGGCACAATTGATTGATGGATACATGGGTTGGGGCCATTTTAGTACTTGTGTAGGCATCATAGAACACTGTAGAAACAACAGAAAATAAGTTATTACTTTGAAATTAAAAAATGAAATAAATAATTCAGAATAAAAAAATTTAAAAAATTATTATTTTTTTTAATTTGTATATAATGTTTTAAAAATTCTAGCTGATCAATTGACAGATACTCCCGGTGAGGCCGTTTTTTTTAGTAAACATCAAAGTCGGTGTACTGTAGAAACAGCAGAAAATTTCTAATTCCTTTGACATAAAAAATAAATAATTAAAGATAATTGAAAAAAAATTTAATTACATGTAATTAAAATCTCAAGACTTGTAATATATTTTCTTTACTAAATAAAGATTTAAAATTCTAGCTGATCGTTTTAAACCTTGTATTTACATGGGATTCCAAAATGTGGTATGGGTGGACTTTTCTTTCAGACCATCGATCTGTGTTTAATCCTAGAAAATGTATGTAACTAGAAGATCTGTTGGTATTTAATTCATTGTTGCTTAACACTCGCGATATTCGTATTTCTTGTTTATTTACTTCTTTTTAAAAATCCACGTGTTCGCACATGGCACTGAGTTATACTGTTCGAGTTATCTCCCTTTCACGGTACGATAATCTATTTTTAAATGTGACATAGAAAAAATCCAGTTGCTTGACAACGTGCACGATGTCCGGTATAATTAAATTTCAAACAGATTTTGTGTAAATAAATTGAAAGATGTCTTATCTTGTTATTAATTTTATACAAAGTTATATTTTAATTGTTTATTGACCAATTATTCGATCAGTCATAAATTGGAAATTCCCGTTGTTATGTGTAACTAGGTCTGATCCAATGAAATTAATGAATAAAACGTCACTTCCTTAAGTGAAAAAATGTCTTTGATGTTGAAACTGTATGCCGACAAAACTTGCTACATAAAGGGTTTTTCAGCCGTAAACGATGATTTCAACCAGTTTATCTTAAAGAGGAAATAATAAATAAAGAATAAAGCATTTGATTGAGGTATGATTTATTGAGTTTACGCTAAAAGAACTGTAAATACGCGTTATCAAACTTGCTCTGGGATAACAGTCAACGTACATACACATTCTTTAACCATGTTAACAAAAACATTAATTAAAAAAAATGTTTTTGGTTTTATTTAATCTTTGTTTTAAAAACCCGACACCGAAGTTCCAGTCAAACCACGTCTGGGTTTAGATAATGTAATGGAAATAAAGTTTCAGTTGAAAAAAATCGTTATAAAACTTGTGTGACCCGGGTACAAGTTTTTCACCTGTCATAGCCCTTTTTAATTGGTTTAACATAATTAATTACGTTTTCTGACAAACGCGTATTGACAGACCAATTGGATGACTACTCTACAAAGTGAACACTAATTAACTGGCTTCATATCTCACCTGGTGTTAGCTGTACACATGTTTATATAATGTAAACACCTCTCAAGGTTACCTGGCATTGTCGGCAAATATATTTTGTAATCACGAAACTTCAGACCAAGATCGCATAATTTTCAGAATTTTTTATGCAATTAAGCGGAATTCAGACTTTTGTTTATGCAAATAAACGGAATTTTTTACATTGTTTAAATAGGAAATGGTTTGGTGCAGAGAAAAATTATGCAATTAACCGGAATATGCAATTAACCGGTATGCAATTAAGTGGAATCTACTGTATCACATCAGATTTATTCTCCCATCAACCCTTTCGGAGAAATAGATTTTTTAAGATTTTTTGACCCCTAGGTCACCTTGACCTAGTTTTGATAGCCATGGCAAGGCCATGAACAAATCTGAATTGCATCGGCCCTTATATGCTTCTGACCAAGTATCATTGAAATCTGTCCAGCAGTTTTGGAGAAGAAGTCGAAAATAGGTGTTGACGACGCATGCACGCACGCATGCACGCATGCACACATGCACGCACACACATACACACGCCTGCGCCATGCCATAAGCTCACATGACCTTTCAGTCAGGTGAGCTAAAAAGGTTATATCAAAAAAGGTCTCATCGTATTGTAAAAGATTAGGAATAATCCAGGCAATAGAAAAGAACAAGAGTAAATTTGTAGTAAGTGTCCGTTGTTTCTTACCCTTGATAACACAATGTACCGGTATTTATATATGAGCTTATTGTAAACTGTTACTGACCTTCATTGAGTGTGTCAACCCTGACTTTGTCTAACCCAAAACTTGAAAGTGGGTAGTGGCTGTTCTTTTGCCAAGCACTCAGCATTACGAAATGAAAGTCTAGGTTCTTTCAGATTGGAACTTAAAATAAATGAGGTCCCGTGTATGGTAGGCATGACAATATAAAGACCCTTGCTGTATAATGCCATTAACACAACACAGGCAAAATTTCTGCACCTCGCCTATAGCTGGCAATGTCTCAATGTAAGTGAAATATTCTAGACTGGGACATTAAATACCATTACTCAACTCAACTTATTGAGTGTGTTATCGTAGATTATCATCCTCAGCCAAAAAAATATAAATACCGGACATGAGGTCAAGGGTGTTAATTTTTTTTTTATGAGGGGATAATCTACCAATACAGAGTTAAAAATGTCAGTATGTTTTTATGATACTGAAGGTATTTTCCAGCTTTGTTTCAACATGAACTTGGAAAAATCTTAAAACAACAGAACAAAATGACACATTGTTTGTAACATCCACAAAAACCATTGTTTACCATCTGTTGACAGGGATTTCCAAAACTGATCAGTGACAGAATTTGATAATTTTCTGTGTTCTGCATTGTAACGGCTATGAGTGTGATAATGAAAAAAATTAACACCATCAGAAAGATGGGTCTGTTTTAAGTATGTTTTAGCGAAAATTGACAAAAAGCTACTAACAAATCTAGATTTTTACATGAAGTATAAACAATAAGTGTATTTAATAGGCATTATGAATAAGGTAAGGATTTAACAAATAGATAAACTGTTTTATGAGGCTTAAGATCCACTAGTGTATTCACCTGTTGAAGACTCTGTAGTTTCTGGTAAAGCAGTTGTAGAACTTGTGTTTAGTGCACCTGATGTAGATCTGATGAGATTGGTGGTCCATGGTAAAGTGGTCCATGGGGAAATAGTTGCAGAAGTAGTGGAACCTGGTAAAACATATAAATTATATGAAATATAGAAATTGAAATAGTTAGGATACATGTACTTATTGATAAAAGCCAATCAGAAACGTGTATTTGGTATTAACAGCCAATCACAAACATTAGCTTTGTAAAAACAACCAATCACAAACATGAGCTTGGTAAAAACAACCAATAAAAAACAGCAAGAAAAAAAAAACATATATTTGGTATTAACAGCCAATCACAATCATAAGCTTGATAATAACAGCCAATAAGAAACATGGTCTTGGTAGTTACAGCCAATAAAAAATGTGTACTTGGTAGTAACAGTCAATCAAAAAAACATGTACTTGATAACACAGAGTTCAGGTGAAATCTTTATTTCAGGTTGGCACATTACTAAGTAAATCAGGGTTATGTACTCAGTACTGGGCACTGTTTTACAGAATTAATGACTGATTGCTAAAATTGTAGTTTTAATTGTTGACAGCACATCAAAATATCCGATAACACAAATAACATGCTTTCATGATGACCAAGTACATGTAGATGGGTCATGTGGTTAACTTTTAATAGTAAAAAAAATAGGTCATGTGGTTAAGTAGATAAGTCATGTGACTGACTTCATAGCCAAGTAGATAAGTCATGTGACTGACTTCATGGCCAAGTAGATAAGTCATGTGGTTGATTGAATAGTTAAGTACATATGTCATGTTTGTAAGCAGATAAGTCATGTGACTGACTTCATGGCCAAGTAGATAAGTCATGTGGTTGATTGAATAGTTAAGTACATATTGTCATGTGGTTAAGTAGATGAGTCATGTGACTGACTTCATGGCCAAGTAGATAAGTCATGTGGTTGATTAAATAGTTAAGTACATATTGTCATGTGGTTAAGTAGATGAGTCATGTGACTGACTTCATGGCCAAGTAGATAAGTCATGTGGTTGATTAAATAGTTAAGTACATATGTCATGTTGTAAGCAGATAAGTCATGTGACTGACTTCATGGCCAAGTAGATAAGTCATGTGGTTGATTGAATAGTTAAGTACATATTGTCATGTGGTTAAGTAGATGAGTCATGTGACTGACTTCATGGCCAAGTAGATAAGTCATGTGGTTGATTAAATAGTTAAGTACATATGTCATGTGGTTAAGTAGATAAATCATCTGACTAACTTCATGGCCAAGTAGATATGTCATGTGGTTGATTGAATAGTTAAGTCATGTGTTTAAGCAGATAAGTCATGTGACTGACTTCATGGCCAAGTAGATAAGTCATGTGGTTGATTGAATAGTTAAGTATACATATGTCATGTGTTTAAGCAGATAAGTCTTGTGACTGACTTCATGGCCTAGTAGATAAGTCATGTGATAAGTTATGACTTAATACCTAAGCAGAAGGCCATGAACCTGACCTAATGATCAAATAGATGGTCAATTTTAGTGGCTTAGAACAATAGGTCTTGTGGACGGTAGGCTTAATAAGTAACGTATGTCAAGAGAGACAAATTTAACTTCTATTTTACAATATAAGTGGCTTCCATGGTAACACAAGGATTTTAAAATACTTACCTGAACAGTATCCATCTTTAAGGATGATGTCATCAATTGCTACATAAGACATGTGTCCAAAAGCTTCAAAGATAATATTTATCTCTACACCATACTGATATGATATGTACAGATTTACTCTGTGCCACACAGGTGGGACTATACCTCGAGTGGTCCCAAAATGATGGGTCAAAATATTGACATTAGTGGTAGTGTTGACTATGACAAATAGTTCTGATAATGAGTATGGATGGGAGTGAATTCTTCCGACTAGGAAGGATAAACATGCAAAACCATTTATCAATTTGATTGGTGATTGTAAAATATTCCTATACATGACCCGTTCTGTGTCTGACCCGGTGATCATGTAATGTCCTGAAATAATAATAATAATAATAATAATAATAATAATAATAATAATAATAATATAATAATAACAAAAACAACAAAATTAATAATAATAAAAATAATAATAATAACAAAAACAACAAAATTAATAATAATTAAAATAATGATAATATTAAACAAAATTTAAATCATAAGCAGGAAGGGAAAATGCAGTGGGATAAAAAGGGACCTGAACTCCAAATCTCTAAGATGCAATTTGGGCACCCTAGAAGTTCATCAAAATGGCAACATGTCAAAATTGACTAATGTATGCAGCTGTACATTGTATGGAAGCTGGAAAGGGACAATGCAGTGGTTTAACAAGGAAATGAAGCCCATATCTTTCTGATACAAACTGGCCACTCTGCCAATTCAGCAAATCAGTCACCTGTCAAAATTGACAAACTTATACAGCTGTACATTGTATGGAAGCTGGAAAGGGACAATGCAGTGGTTTAACAAGGAACTAAAGCCAAAATCTTTCTGATTCAAACTGGACACTACAAATTCAAAAAATCAGTCATCTGTCAAAATCAACCAACTTATACAGCTGTAAATTGTATCAAAACCAGACAGGGAAAATGCAGTAGTTTAACAAAGAACTGAACTGAATCTTTCTGATACAAACTGGACACTCCACAAATTTAGCAAATGGGCCATCTGTCAAAATTAACAAACTTATACAACTGTACATAGTATGGAAGACAGAAAGGGACAATGCAGTGGTTTAACAAGGAACTAAAGCCCAAATCTTTCCTGATTCAAACTGGACACTACAAATTCAGAAAATCAGTCATCTGTCAAAATCAACCAACTTATACAGCTGTAAATTGTATCAAAACCAGACAGGGAACTAAAGCCCCAATTTTTCTGATACAAACTGGCCACTCTACCAATTCAGCAAATCAGTCACCTGTCAAAATTGACAAACTTATTCAGCTGTACATTGTATGGAAGCTGGAAAGGGACAATACAGTGGTTTAACAAGGAACTAAAGCCCAAATCTTTCTGATACAAGTTGGCCACTCTGCAAATTCAACAAACAAGTCATCTTTTAATATAGACCTAACTATTACAATTGTATTAAAATTCTTTGTCATCATTTGTGCAGTCAATTTTTGGAATTATAATTTGATTTGGCAATATATTAATGGAAATGACAAGTGAGATGACAAATTTAAGCTATCATATTGGCATTACAACAAGGTTTTATTGTACAGTAAACATACATATAACAAATAATATGTACTAGATACATTCAATAACAAACAACTAGATCACCCCTAGCCTTACAAGATAAGCAGTTTTTAAAGAAATATATGAGCATTTTTTATAAATTTAAAATCTGAAAAGACAAACTATTGCAAGTTTAGCTGTAAAAAGATTTGTAATAATTTGTATGTCATTGTTTAAACAGTGAATTATTGTTAAAAGCTGTATCAGCAATATTAAAGCTATTCACTGCTTTTTATATGTCGAATGATTTTATCTTATGACTTATGACTTACCAGTAACATCAACATTCCCATTTAGTGACAAGTTATGAATATTTGATGACCATATCCAAGAATGATTACTATAGCCACACCAAAATCGTTCTTCAAAATCACAAGCAATACTTGAAGCTGAAAAGATCAAAATATTTACAGTAAAACCCTTTGCAATGACCATCTTTATATAAAGACCATTGTAGTGACCATCTTTATGTAAAGACCACTCACTGTAGTGACCATCTTTATGTAAAGACCACCCGCTGTAGTGACCATCTTTATGTAAAGACCACCTGTTGTAGTGACCATCTTTATGTAAAGACTACTTGTTGCAGTGACCATTTTTCTATAAAGACCACCTATTGTAGTGACCATCTCTAAATAAAGGCCATCTATTGTCCATCTTTATATAAAGGCAACATGTTGTAGTGACCATCTTTATGTAAAGACCAGCTGTTGTAGTGACCATCTTTATATAAAGGCAGCATGTTGTAGTGACCATCTTTATATAAAGGCAGCATGTTGTAGTGACCATCTTAATATAAAGACTGCCTATTGTAGTGACCATCTTTATATAAAGGCCACCTATTGTTGGGACCACCGCTATACAAAGACCAACTGTTGTAGTGAACATCTTTATATAAAAACCACCTGTTGTGACCATCTTTATACAAAAAACACCTGTTGTGACCATCTTTATATAAAGATCAACTGTTGTGACCATCTTTATATAAAAACCACCTGTTGTGACCATCTTTATATAAAAACCACCTGTTGTGACCATCTTTATATAAAAACCACCTGTTGTGACAATCTTTATATAAAAACCACCTGTTGTGACCATCTTTATATAAAAACCACCTGTTGTGACCATCTTTATATAAAAACCACCTGTTGTGACCATCTTTATATAAAGATCACCTATTGAAGTGACTATCTTACTATAAAGACTGCCTATTGAACTGACCATCTTTCTTTAAAGATCATCTGTTGCCATGACCATCTTTATGTAAAGACCACCTGTTTTAGTGACCATCTTTATATAAAGACCACCTGTTTTAGTGTTCTACTTATTCAGATTTCAATCAATAATCTCTTCTTATATAAATTATACTCTTCTATAAAGTCCATGTCTGAGGGGTAATCTTTTTATACAAGATATATACGTGTATATACTGTAAACCATGGAAATTTAGCGGCATTTTATTTTAGCGCAATTGGCAGAAGAGTTCACCCTCTAAAATAATACTGTCGTTAAAATTTTACAATACTAACAGACAAATACTAACGGTCCTTGAAACGGTCTGTGATATTATTTAATTGCTATTATTTTTTAATATTATGCCTATCCCCCGTTACATAATCATATTAACAATCAAAGAAAAAATGTTTTTTTAATAACATTTAATCAATGAGAAGCTATATCGATCTACACAAACATAAAAATCAACAATAAGTTTCTCTGGACAAATTGTCACATTTTTATAAATATTTCGACTGAGAGTAAACGTATGGCTTCGTTTACATAATTATTACTACTCATCACCTGTTCACAGGTAATTATGCATATATATAAACTATTTTTCATAGTATCTCTATATAAAGGTAGCTTAATTGGGATTTATTATATAGTCGGATACAGGTGAAAATTTTGGGGTCCCAAACAGGGTAATCACTGGTGCTAAAAGAAAACTGCGCTTATATGACTGGCACCTTAAAATCGCTAAAATTTCTATGTGCAAATGTAAAGTGATTTACAGTATATATATATATATATATATATATATATATATATATATATATATATATAACCCAAAAATCAATTCAGAAAACTACCAAGTAACAACTGACAAACTTTTTGACACCAGCATCTCCTTATTAATAAGTGGTCTTTGGATCTAGGTGGTGAGAAGCACAGTGATCTCTTTAAGAGCTTAGCCCACTCTGCCACTTTCTCTCATGATTATAAAGGGGGATGGGGGCTTTCCAATAATACCAGTACTATAACAAGACCGATGGGCATTCTAATGCCATTCCAAATTATTTCTCGCCTTTTTTATTTTTTCTTCTGTTTCTATCATTTGCTTTTGTTGTGTCGTGTTCTTGGTTGTGCTAGCAGTTTTCAAATTCTTTCTTATATATATATATATATATATATATATAAATTCTTTTTTTTTCTTCTAAAGTAATAGTGACTACTTTTGAATTTTGAGTACACATAATAGATACAATTTTTAATATGAAAAAATTGGGATATTGCTTACTGAATTTAGTTTTAGTTCAGCTTTAATGGATCACAATGCCTCTAGGTTTAACCTGTTATGGCTGATCCTCATGTTTGAAAGTTGGTCAGTTCACCTGACATTAAGGTCAGTGGCTTCTCCAGACACTCAGGTTTTCTTCACCATCCCAGAACTGACCGCTTGATATAAGAGAAAATTACTTAACTGGGATATAAAGCACTTTTTTACAACTCAACTCAACTCATCAGGATAATACATTAAGCTTTTGCTAGTTGAGCTAAGATGGTGCTAATTGGTACAATTTTAAGTCAAAACAATTATTAATTATGTCATAATATGACAGCATATTTTTGGTCTAGATATTAAGATAATTCGAGTGGATCCGAATTTTATAAAGCAGGGAGTGATGTTACAGTGAGAATTAAGATTAAATGCTTGAAGCTATATCAGATTGAATTATAAAGATCAAACACTTTTACATAACTAAGACCACCAAAGAGCAATGTCCGTGTAGGGTGGGTGTGCAATTTATAGCTGTCACATTTAAAGTAGTTGCGTTCGATATCATTGTGATCAAAAATCTTTTTCCTGTTCTTAATGTTTTAACAGGTGGTCATTGTCAATGCAAGAGAGATGTAAGGAGTGTGTATTATGTGTGAGAGTTTTCAGTTTGTAATTTGGAAGCAAAGAGTTAACATGTTAAAATGATTGTTTAATCTTATGTATCATACAACAACGAATAAAATGTAACTGGACTTAACAGAAGTTTTAGTTATACCATTTGTAGCTAATTCCCTTGTGATGTCCACAGCTAATAAATCTGGACTTTACAAAAAAGGTCTTATCATAACTTTTTTTTTAAAAGTCATCTTAAATAACACCTTATGTTAGAAATATGAAGAGAATAAGTGCCATGTCATAAATTTTTAGGGTTCCAAAACTATCTTTTTTGAACAATTTTTCATACTCACGACAATTAATTTCATCTAATCCATCTGTACAATCAATGACACCATTACACTGTGAAATTGCTGGTATACACTGATTATATAGCAAACAAGCAAACTGATCACTGGAACAACCTGAAACATAAAAATATATTTCATTGTAAACTGATCAATGGAACAGCCTGAAACAAGAAATATATGTTCATTGCAAACTGATCAATGAACAGCCTGAAACAAGGAATATAAGTTCATTGCAAATTGATCAATGGAACAGCCTGAAACAAGGAATATATGTTCATTGCAAACTGATCAATGAAACAGCCAAAAACAGGAAATATATTTTTTATTGCAAACAGATCAATGGAAAAGCCTGAAACAAAAAATATATGTCCATAACAAACTGATCACTGGAATAGCCTGAGACAAGGAATATATATTAACTGCAAACGTATCATTGGAACAGCCTGAAACAAGGAATAATGCAAATTGATCATTGGAACAGCTTAAAACAAAGAATATATGTTCACTGCAAACTTATCATTGGAACAGCTTGAAACAAGAAATATATGTTCATTGCAAACTGATCCCTGAAAGAAAAAATATTGCAAACTGATCACTGGAACAGCCTGAAACAAGAAATATCTGTTCGCTGTAAACTGATAACTTAATCAGCCTGAAACAAGAAATATATGTCTACTGCAATGTGTAAAGTCATTTATACCAAATGAGGACTGTAAATAGAAGAACATACTTGTAAGTTAATTTTTTTTTTTTTTTTTTTTTTTTTTTGTGATTGCAAGATTAAGGTCATTGCAAATACAAGTGAAAGTTTTATTTTTGAAAAATTTTTCGATTTTCGATATTGATATCACTTTACATCTGCTAAGATTGTCAGTATTGACAAATGAAGAAATAAGTGTTCTACAGCTTTATTGGCTTAAACTTAAACAGGAAAAGTGAAAAAATGTCAAAGCAGAACTCAATCCAGGGACCTTCCCTATTCAAGCAATATATATTCTACTAAATATGCGGAGGTCTCGGTGGACAAGTGGTCTAAAGTGGGCCCTTATGGATTACTTTGCCGCTCACTGCCTGGGTTCGTATTCCACTTGGGACACATCCTAGTGTGAGAAAGTTTGTCAGTTTGCTTGCCGAAGGTCAGTGGTTTTCTCCAGGCACTCCAATTTCCTCCACCACCCCAGAACTGACTGCCTCGAAATAAGTGAAAGAATCTTGACTGGGGTGTAAAACACCATTACTCCACTCCACTCTATTAAATATGCTACCTTTTGAGCTTTGGCCACTCTTTAATTTGTTAAATTTGTGGAAATAGTAAATCATTTAAATTTCAAAATAAGGATTTCCAAAAATATTTACTGGCTGAAAACAGTAGGATTATCATAGGGTATACTAAGTAGGCCCTAGTTGTTCCAAGCTTATTTAGTTCAATAAATTGTAATTCATTACATTTTTTTGTTATTTTTAATTTATTTATATATTCATCATTTTAATTTTTTTAATTGAAACAAGTGGAATTTCATGAAAAATTAAGTGTTTTAAAACTGTGAGTGTGATTACGATATCGATATGCTGATTGTTATTTGTGTTTTTTAATTGTCATTTTTATTAATTAAAGTAAACTAACTTCAAACAATCATGATGTCTATACTTAACTTGGTGTTTTTGATGTTCACAATGTGATTAATAACATTTACCAGGCATTTTACGAAACCCATCAATGATGTTCAAACTAAACTGGGTTAATGTGATGTTCACAATGTGATTAATAACACTTACCCGGCATTTTACAAAACCCATCAATAATGTTCAAACTAAACTGGGTTAATGTGATGTTCACAACATGAATAACACTTACCAGGCATTTTACAAAACCCATCAATAATGTTCATATGAAACTGGGTTAACGTGATGTTCACATGAATAACACTTACCAGTCATTTACGAAATCCATCAACGATGTTCATATGAAACTGGGTAAACGTGATGTTCAAAACATGAATAACACTTAACAGGCATTTTACAAAACCCATCAATGATGTTCATACGAAACTGGGTTAACATGATGATCACAATATGAATAACACTTACCAGGCATTTTACAAAACCCATCAATGATGTTCATATGAAACTAGGTTAACGTGATGTTCACAACATGATCAATAACACTAACCAGGCATTTTACAAAACCCATCCATAATGTTTATATGAAACTGGGTTAATGTGATGTTCACATCATGAATAACACTTAACAGGCATTTTACAAAACCCATCAATGATGTTCATACGAAACTGGGTTAACATGATGATCACAATATGAATAACACTTACCAGGCATTTTACAAAACCCATCAATGATGTTCATATGAAACTAGGTTAACGTGATGTTCACAACGTGATCAATAACACTTACCAGGCATTTTACAAAACCCATCCATAATGTTTATATGAAACTGGGTTAATGTGATGTTCACATCATGAATATCACTTACCAGGCATTTTACAAAACCCATCTGTGATGTTAACATCATCTAAAAGTAATCCTAAGTACGTCAGATGGCTTCCATAGACAATTGATAGTTCAAATATCAGACTCTTTTGCCCAGCATTTATATTTAACTGATATGGTACCCAATTATTATGATTGACATTGGAAACATCAATTTTCTTCAGCACTGTATAAGTCTGGTTGATATTCTCGACCACTCTTAATATTCCTCCATTTAAGTACATGTACTTCTGTAGGTAAAATGACAGACACGAATCTGGTAGGTTTTCTGTAGGTGACTCGATAAAGGCTAATGAATAGGATAACAAAAAAATAGAGAGTCCTCCTACAAAACAAAAATAAATAAATAAATAAATAAACAACAAATATTCAAATAATCACATAAATACAAAATATTAAAAAAACATGAGCCAAAAAATAAATGTTCAGGCTTCTTCAGTTTCCCTGTTATAAAGAGTAGATTGATTGATTTATTGATGGATTGATTGATTGATTGAATGGGGCTTTATATTCCAGTCAAGAATATTTCACTTATATCAAGATGTCTCCAGCTATAGGTGAAGTGGCGTGGCAAACAATTTTATCTTTGCAGTGCACTTAAGTCAATCTGTGGGTAGGGTTCTTTAGCATGCCATATCTACTGTTAAACAGGCATCAGCTTCCTCCAAAGGACTCCATGACATTTATTTTTAAATGCCAAGCACTTGGCAAAAGAAGTCACCACAAATTTCAAGTCTTGGTCAGACACAACCAGGGTTTTAACCCTGATGTCCCACACAGGAAGCAAGCACTCTACCAACTGAGCTACTGTAGTGGTAAACAACAGGAGGTAGAGTGGTTTGGAGTGAACTTGTGGTGTCTAAATCCCAAGTCAAGATTATTTCACTTACACAGCAGGGGTCAGTTCTTGGATGGTAAAGGGAACCAGATTATTGGAAGGAAACCACACACCTTGGCAAGCAATTTGACAAACTTACACAATCTAGGATCTGCTTGAGTGGCAGAGGCTTGTAACTTGGTCAGCAAGAGGCACTGTAATCTATAAACACACTTCAGACCACTTGGCCACTTCCTGTTATAGGTATTTGATGGGCAGCAAAGAACTTTTCTCACCCTGAGACAGAATTTTCGATGCTTTCCCTGTTGATTATGTGATGTGGGATCTCTCTATCCTTGACTTGGAATTATTTTTCCTATCTATAATGTCACAATCCCTACACCAATTAAACTGATGACATCAAAGTTGTTTTATGTAAGAAAAAATGATCATTCCATTGTCAGAAGACAGTGATGTTGGCAGTAAAATGAAGCATTATTGCAAATATCTGTCCTTATGTTTTGAACAGGATTGAACATTTTCAATATCCAAAACACATCAAAGAAAAAAAAAGAAGAAAATAGAAAGATGAATGGATGATTTCTGAGAGAGAGAGAGAGAGAGAGAGAGAGAGAGAGAGAGAGAGAGAGAGAGTCATTTTGAAGTTTAAAGTTCGTTGTTGAAAACTGTAGCAGCAATGTATTTCACAAAGTCAGAACCTTAGTTTGTATAATAAATACCTGGGCCTATTGTATGGTTGCCATTGACAGGATCACTGAGCCGTGATGCACTAGTGAGCTGATATCCACACAAAAATTTTGACTCAAAATTGCAGCTTATTGATATCGCTGTTCAAAAAAACAAACAAGAGGCCCATGGGCCTTAACGCTCACCTGAGGATATGGCCAAAATCATTGGCAAAAATACCTACAATATTCTAAAATACATGCCTATACAAAAAGTTAAATAGTTTTCAAGATAATTAACAATTTGAGTCTTTTTATGCACCTATGATCTTGACCTTTGAATGTATGACCTTGAGTCATATATCAAAATGATCGTCATGTCCATCTTTACAATTTTCTAATATATATGCCTATGAAAAAAGTTAACAGTTTTCAAGATAATTAACAATTTCTGGCTTTTTATGCACCTATGACCTTGACCTTTGAATGTATGACCTTGAGTCATATATCAAAATGATCTTCATGTCCATCTTTACAATTTTCTAATATATATGCCTATGAAAAAAGTTAACAGTTTCCAAGATAATTAACAATTTCATGCTTTTTATGCACCTATGACCTTGACCCTTGAGTGTATGACCTTGAATCATATATCAAAATGATCGCCATGTCCATCTTTACAAAATTCTAATATATATGCCTATGAAAAAAGTTAACAGTTTCCAAGATAATTAACAATTTGAGTCTTTTTATGCACCTATGACCTTGACCTTTGAACGTATGACCTTGAGTCATATATATCAAAATGATCATCATGTCAATACCTACAATATTCTAATATATATGTCTATACAAAAAGTTAATAGTTTTCAAGATAATTAACAATTTCATGCTTTTTATGCACCTATGACCTTGACCCTTGAGTGTATGACCTTGAATCATATATCAAAATGATCGCCATGTCCATCTTTACAAAATTCTAATATATATGCCTATGAAAAAAGTTAACAGTTTTCAAGATAATTAACAATTTGAGTCTTTTTATGCACCTATGACCTTGGCCTTTGAACGTATGACCTTGAGTCATATATCAAAATGATCATCATGTCAATACCTACAATATTCTGACATATATGTCTATACAAAAAGTTAATAGTTTTCAAGATAATTAACAATTTCTGGCTTTTTATGCACCTATGACCTTGACCTTTGAATGTATGACCTTGAGTCATATATCAAAATGATCGTCATGTCCATCTTTACAATTTTCTAATATATATGCCTATGAAAAAAGTTAATAGTTTCCAAGTAAATTAACAATTTCAGGCTTTTTAAGCAGCTATGACCTTGACCTTTGAATGTATGACCTTGAGTCATATATCAAAATGATCATCATGTCAATTCCTACATTATTAATATATATGCCTATACAAAAAGTTAATAGTTTCCAAGATAACTAACAACTTCAGGCTTTTTATGCACCTATGACCTTGACCTTTGAATGTATGACCTTGAGTCATATAACAAAATGATCGTCATGTCAATTCCTACAATATTAATATATATGTCTATACAAAAAGTTAATAGTTTCCAAGATAACTAACAATTTCAGGTTTTTTATGCACCTATGACCTTGACCTTTGAACGTATGACTTTGAGTCATATATCAAAATGATCATCATGTCAATACCTACAATATTCCAATATATATGCCTATGCAAAAAGTTAATAGTTTTCAAGCTAATGCACAATTTTAGTTTTTATTAGCAAAAAATAACATTTCAGGGGCAACAACTCCTTTATGCATTATCATATAGTTACGAAACTTTGTATCTTTTTGAATTTTGTCATTCTGAACATTTTCACAATGTTTTGATATTATATATCTTTAAAATTTTTGAAGAAAATAGTCTAAAACTGCAAAATTACAAACTAGGTCATGACCTTGAACTTTGACCTTGACCCCATTTTGAAGGTTATTTTAAGAAAAAGTAAAACTGAAAACCCCATGTCATTATCTGTTCAAGTAGTCAAGTTATAACAATTTGAAGACATTTTACGAAATTTTAAAAATTAAACGCAAAAACGCATAACCCATTTTTCAACCAAATTTCACGAAATGAACAAACTATAGGCTTAAGACCCTAGAGAAGCCAAATATCACATCAGATTTTTTCTCCCATCATCGGTTTCGGAGAAGTTTTTTTAAGATTTCTAGGTCACCTTGACCTAGTTTTGGTAGCCATGGCAATGCCATGAACAAATCTGATTGCACCGGCCCATATATGCTTCTGACCAAGTATCATTGAAATCTGTCCAGCAGTTTTGGAGGAGAAGTTGAAAATAGGTGTTAACGACGCACACACGCATGCCGCGCCATGCCATAAACTCACATGACCTTTTGGTCAGGTAACATAAAAATTAGAACAAAATTGTAACTATGGATAATTAGGAAATTTATTAGGATTGTTGTAGAATTAGAACCATAATTTACAAATAAACCAAACAGCTATTACCATCTAACACTGGTTGTTGAAGGCCAAGTGAAATGTACAACCTGACAAGATGTAGAACACTAACAATGGCTGTATAGGGCCAAGTGAAATGTACAACCTGACAACAAGAAGTACACTAACACTGGCTGTATAGGACCAAGTGAAATGTACAACCTGACAAGATGTAGTACACTAACAATGGTTGTATAGGGCCAAGTAAAATGTACAACCTGACAAGATGTAGTACACTAACACTGGTTGTATAGGACCAAGTGAAATGTACATCCTGGCCGGAAGTAGTACACAAACACAGATTGTATAGGACCAAGTGAAATGTACAACCTGACAAGATGTAGAACACTAACATTGGTTGTATAGGACCAAGTGAAATGTACAACCTGACAAGTTGTAGTACACTAACATTGGTTGTATTGGGCCAAGTGAAATGTACAACCTGACAAGATGTAGTACACTAACAATGGTTGTATAGGACCAAGTGAAATGTACAACCTGACAAGATGTAGTACACTAACAATGGTAGTATCAGGCCAAGTAAAATGTACAACCTGACAAGATGTAGTACACTAACAATGGTTGTATAGGACCAAGTGAAATGTACAACCTGACAAGATGTAGTACACTAACAATGGTTTTTAAAGCCAAGTAAAATGTACAACCTGACAAGATGTAGTACACTAACACTGGTTGTATAGGACCAAGTGAAATGTACAACCTGACAAGATGTAGTACACTAACACTGGTTGTATAGGACCAAGTGAAATGTACAACCTGACAAGATGTAGTACACTAACACTGGTTGTATAGGACCAAGTTAAATGTACAACCTGACAAGATGTAGTACACTAACACTGGTTGTATAGGACCAAGTGAAATGTACATCCTGACAAGATGTAGTACACTAACACTGGTTGTATAGGACCAAGTGAAATGTACAACCTGACAAGATGTAGTACACTAACAATGGTTGTATAGGGCCAAGTAAAATGTACAACCTGACAAGATGTAGTACACTAAAACTAGTTGTATAGGACCAAGTGAAATGTACAACCTGACAAGATGTAGTACACTAACACTGGTTGTATAGGACCTAAGTGAAATGTACAACCTGACAAGATGTAGTACACTAACAATGGTAGTATAAGGCCAAATAAAATGTACAACCTGACAAGATGTAGTACACTAACAATGGTTGTATAGGGCCAAGTAAAATGTACAACCTGACAAGATGTAGTACACTAACACTGGTTAATTGGGCCAAGTAAAATGTACAACCTGACAAGATGTAGTACACTAACACTGGTTGTATAGGACCAAGTGAAATGTACATCCTGACAAGATGTAGTACACTAACACTGGTTGTATAGGACCAAGTGAAATGTACAACCTGACAAGATGTAGTACACTAACACTGGTTGTATAGGGCCAAGTAAAATGTACAACCTGACAAGATGTAGTACACTAAAACTAGTTGTATAGGACCAAGTGAAATGTACAACCTGACAAGATGTAGTACACTAACACTGGTTGTATAGGACCAAGTGAAATGTACAACCTGACAAGATGTAGTACACTAACACTGGTTAATTGGGCCAAGTAAAATGTACAACCTGACAAGATGTAGTACACTAAAACTGGTTGTATAGGACCAAGTGAAATGTACAACCTGACAAGATGTAGTACACTAACACTGGTTGTATAGGACCAAGTGAAATGTACAACCTGACAAGATGTAGTACACTAACAATGGTAGTATAAGGCCAAGTAAAATGTACAACCTGACAAGATGTAGTACACTAACAATAGTTGTATAGGGCCAAGTAAAATGTACAACCTGACAAGATGTAGTACACTAACACTGGTTATTGGGCCAAGTAAAATGTACAACCTGACAAGATGTAGTACACTAAAACTGGTTGTATAGGACCAAGTGAAATGTACAACCTGACAAGATGTAGTACACTAACACTGGTTGTATAGGACCAAGTGAAATGTACAACCTGACAAGATGTAGTACACTAACAATGGTAGTATAAGGCCAAGTAAAATGTACAACCTGACAAGATGTAGTACACTAACACTGGTTGTATAGGGCCAAGTAAAATGTACAACCTGACAAGATGTAGTACACTAACACTGGTTAATTGGGCCAAGTAAAATGTACAACCTGACAAGATGTAGTACACTAAAACTGGTTGTATAGGACCAAGTGAAATGTACAACCTGACAAGATGTAGTACACTAACACTGGTTGTATAGGACCAAGTGAAATGTACAACCTGACAAGATGTAGTACACTAACAATGGTTGTATAGGACCAAGTGAAATGTACAACCTGACAAGATGTAGTACACTAACACTGGTTGTATAGGACCAAGTGAAATGTACATCCTGACAAGATGTAGTACACTAACACTGGTTGTATAGGACCAAGTGAAATGTACAACCTGACAAGATGTAGTACACTAACAATGGTTGTATAGGGCTAAGTGAAATGTACAACCTGACAAGATATAGTACACTAACAATGGTAGTATAAGGCCAAGTAAAATGTACAACCTGACAAGATGTAGAACACTAACAATGGTAGTATAAGGCCAAGTAAAATGTACAACCTGACAAGATGTAGAACACTAACAATGGTTTTCTCGTACCTCGAACAGAAAAATCCACGCGCACACCAGTGCTAGATTTTTCTGTCTCGTCCAGTTTGTCTGGTACCGCCTCACGCGACGATTGAGGCCTTTAGTATTACTCAGGATGACGTATCCGATCACTGTGCATGACCTCATCAAAACAATAGGTTTTTTTTTTTTTTTTCAAATATGTGCTTTTATTGTTTCTTGTCAAAATATTTTATTGTCAAAGTTGTTTTATATTTGCATTGAATACAAATCTTTGATATCCTAAACTTTTGAAGTGTTGTCGATGGGATTATTTTCAAAGGGCGGATTTTTACAATGCATAACGTGCCAAAAGGAATGCAAGGGGTCCCATACGGGTGTTTTGTTTTGTACGTATCACAGTTATAAACAATTTAATGGTACGAGAAATAGAATCTGTCACCTGTTTGTGACCGACACCGGTTGATCTCAGTCTTGGGTGATTTGATGTAACATATCCCAATCTCGGCACAGCCTCGATTGGGATATGTTACATCACATCACCCTCGACTGAGATGATCTGGTATCGGTCACAAACAGGTGACAGATTCTAAAAGCATAGGACCAACTGAAATGTACAACCTGAAAAGAGGATGTACAATCCAATGGATGGCTTAATGGACTTCGTTATAGGCATATTTCGTTTTAAACAATTTTTTAGTCCCGAGTATTATTTTGGAGAATGCAGAGACGAGTTATCTCCCTTTGTCAAAGTATGTATTGCACAAGCCTTAAGTAGAGAACATTATAAGAAAATTAAGCTACTTTATGGTTAAATGCTTATAATTTTTATTAAAAATAAAATATAATTTATCAATTTTGATTTTTTTTGTTTAAGATAATCAATAATAATCGAGAACCGTCATAAATATAACATGTATATATATTAAGCATTTAACCACTCCACTGTACAATATTTTATTTGAAAACAATTTTAGTTACTTTAAAAATGTAAGTTTTTAAATTCTTATTTAATCATGTGAAGAACTAGAAAGCATTTTACAGTACAGCAAAAATAAGACTTCTTTAAGTAGGGAATTATTCCCTCTAGGGAAAAACTGCAAAATCAACAAAACATTTTAGGCAAGCCATTTCTCACATCCTGCTAAAAAAAATTTTCAATAGAACAGCAAAGTTAAGACTTCTTTTGGCTGAAGTTGTTCATACAAATTTCAATTTCCTTTTCTCTCTCTATGGAAGAATTGCAATGTGAACAGATATTGAGCCAGCCATTTTTCATGTCCTGCTAACAAAATATTTTGAACAGAACAGCTAAACATGCCATCCTTCTATGAAGTTGTGATAGTTTCAATTGCTATTTTGCGCTCAAATATTTTTTCGCTTTTTCCCCTGAATTTTCAAAATACAAGTTCCAGACATTTTCCTAAAGTTTTAATAGTTTCTATTGCTGTTTTGTCTAATGATATATTGCCCTATTTTTTCATCCTAATTTAAAAATACAAGTTCAAGACATGTCTCTCTAGTTTTAATAGTTTCTCCTGCTTATTTGAGCTCTGATATATTGCCCTATTTGTTTTAAATTCTAAATTAAAACTTCCAAACAATTCCCTATTTTCAGACACTCAACTACAGTACTTTTCATCTATAACTTCAGTATTTTTCATTTATAAGTTTGAACAAAT
The DNA here is from genome assembly GCA_029721355.1 of Tegillarca granosa. NCBI lineage: Eukaryota > Metazoa > Mollusca > Bivalvia > Arcoida > Arcidae > Tegillarca > Tegillarca granosa. The sequence goes on along the minus strand of CM056610.1, from coordinate 19,978,396 downwards.
AATAAATTACTGACAATGTTTGCCTGACATAAAAGATATACTTACGACATCCTTCTTCATCATCACCATTGGGACAATCTACAATCCTGTCACATTTCTTGTTCAAGTTGATACATTGGGACACAGATGAACAACTGTACATGTCTTTAACACACTCTAAAATTGTGATAAACTATGAACATTTGTCTATAACACTCTATCTAAACATTTACACAAAGGTCAAGGTCATTTAATCATCAAAAAAAATATGTGAGGGAGTGAAAAAGAATGGAGTTGAGTAATGGTGTTTATTACCCAGCCAAGAAAGTTATTGACAGTTTCTGAGATGGTGGAGAAAACCAAATTATCAGAAAGATAATTGGAAAAAGAATTGAGTAACATTGTTTAATTACCCCAGCCTAGAAAGTTACTGTCCATTTCTAAGACGGAGGAGAAAACTGGAGTACCCAATGATAATTGCTTACCTTCAGCAAGTGAATTGACAAACTTTCCTAATTTTTCTTATTTATTCAAAATGGTATTCAAAATGTGAGGCAAAAGAAATCTCTTTATATCACATTACAACAGAGCCACTTTGATGAAGTTTCTTTTACTTCCCTTGTATGAAAAAAATCACTAATAATTACAGGTGAAAATTTGTCTGTGTGATGTAAAACAACATACCAACATCCAACAAATTTTAAAAAATTTTAAATTATTAGCTATGGTTGGAGTATAAATAAAACAAACATACCAGTTCTTGTCCATATAGCAAACCCAAAAACAAAATAAAAACTTTGCAACCTGGCAAAATATGTTATACACGTGAACTTCTATCAAGGAAGTGAGGTCGGGTGCTCCGGAAGGGTAAGCACCTCCTGTCTAGCTAGCTACACCCATCATGTGCAAGTCAATTTTGAGAATAAAAGTAACAAAGAACTATGGTAAGTCAAATATAACCAGTATAAGTTGGAGATAAGTTCAGGAAATTGTCTATGCAATTAATCAGGGTCGAATTTTTTGGCTATGCAATTATGCAGATATTTTTCAACAAATTACATAGGAAATGGTTTAGGATTTCAAAATCCTATGCTACTATCCAATTCATGCTATTATTCGATACGCAATTAAGTGGGTTTGACTGTATTTTAACTTACCCAGTAGACCACACTCTCCCTCTGTTATTATCACATCATCAAAACCAACACCTTCATATTGAAATATGCTACCTAAACCAATCCTGTAGTTCTGGAGACTAACTTGATAATTTGCAGACCCCCATCCAGAGAGGGAACTTACATTGTAACTGGTTAGTGTTAAATCACTGTTAACAATAAACGATTCTTTCTTGCCAAAATTATCCACATCATAAATATTTAAAAATAATAAATTTCCGCTTCGTGGATAGTTCTTGTATTTGAATTGTACACATGACAAGTTATCATTTCTTTGGATCGTAACTGGTGGAGAAAATATAACACCACCTGCTAAAACACTGTATTCTGGACTGTTCTTTAGACTTATATAATGATCTGGAATTAAACAAATTAAAAAAAAACAAAACGTTAGAACAAAAGTCAAACACAACATATGCCAACCCCAGGAATATTTTTAAAGAAGAGGTTTTTTTCAAGAAAAGACTGTAGTGTCCTGTAAATTTTTTTTATTGTACAGCGTGAAAAAAAAATGAACACTGGATATGTTAAATGCCCCTGCAAGGCACATCACTTCAGCACACAGACGGTAATTGGAGATGTCATATGCTCTAATAGATTTGCACATTAAGATTGATTTCTATATGAGAAATTATGATTCTGTGCAAAACTGCCACCTACCAGAAAAGATGTAGAAAAATACCAGAAAAAAACAGACACCTCCAACTTGAGGTTTGGTAACCATGGGTAAAATAACTGATAAGAATTGGTACCATGGACAGAATTCAAAATCCAAGCAAGATTTGAATCTTTCATGAGGTTCTAACATAAAAAAACATTTTTTGAACTGCACTATTATAAAAAAAAGTATTTGATTATAAAAAGCTGGTGATAAGTATAAAGTCCCAATGCTCCACTTTGGTTATGTGGTGTAGTTGTCATCAAATGGACCCCATAAGAGGAGTTGAGTTGAGTAATGCTGTTTAACATCCCAGTCAAGAATATTTCACTTATATCAAGACGTCGCCAGCTATAGGCGAAAGTGCAGAAATTTTGCCTGGGCATTGGGCTGATGGCGTTATACAGCAGGGTTCTTTATTGTGCCATGCCTGCCATGACATATGGGACCTTGTTTATTTTAAGTTCCCATCCGAAAGAACGGTGACTTTCATTTCGTAATGCCGAGTGCTTGGCGAAAGAATAGTCACTACCCACTTTCAAGTCTTTGGTCGGACCTGGCCGGGATTCAAACCCACCACCTTCCACTTACTGAGCAACCACTCTACCAACAGAGGATCCCGTAAGATGCTGGTGTTAGGTGTTGAGAGAGAGTATGTGGTAAGATTATAAACACATTTAATAGACAACTGCTTTATTACATGTTTGTGGTGGTCTGGTCAAGCTTTTGGCAAAATTGTGCCTTCATCAGGACCAAGGTTAAATACAAAATTTTATAATGTACAAAAAGTGGATCAAATAAAAGTGCAATAAAAATTAAATGAGTATTTGTTATGTATAAAGTTCATTAGCATTCGGCTAAATTTAACCAATCTTCTGGGTGAATTGTAACTCTAAATGTCACCATAGGTGTGTACTAGTTGTTGCAGATCAGAACAAGAATTCTACAGAATTAAATGTCTCACTGGTAAGTTTCTGATCGAGTAGAAAATACATTACTTAACATAAACTTTCACATTTTGACATGCCAATGCCTACAACAACACCAGAAAAGTAACACTGAAGTCTCGCCTTATGGCAATGCAAGGCTCGACAAAAACAATGCATCACATGAACTTGTGTTTAGATTATTCCTTGAAATTGTCGAAAAAAGAAAATTGCTGATCTGATGTTAAATAACCAACCATGGGCAGACTTACCTGTGTTATTTTGGTTCTGACTGATCTCCCACGTGCCATCTTGTATAAGATATCCACAGAAATTATCATCCTCAAAACTACAGTTAGCAGACACAGGTACAGCTGACAGATTAAAAAAAATACCAAAAATTTATAAACTACCTGATAAAAATAATACCAAAAATTTATATATAACCTGACAGGTAAAAATTATGCCAAAAATTTATAAACTACCTGACAGTTAGACAAATACCAAAATTTATATACTACCTGACATGTAAAAAAACTGCAATCTGACAAGGTTCTTGAGTGGATTAGTATTCAATGCCAAAAATTATATATGTATTCGAAGAGTAGAGTGAAGTAATGGTGTTTAACTACAAATCAAGATTCTTTCTCTATTTCGAGGTGGTCAGTTGTAGGATGGTGGAGGAAACTGGAGTTCCCAGAGGAAACCACCAACCTTCAGCAAGCAAACAGAAAAACATTCTCACACTAGGATCTGTCTGGAGTGGGATTGGAACCCAGGTGGTTGAGAGGTGCTGTGATCTGTCAGCTTTGCTTTAGACCACTCGGCCTCTGAGGCCCCTTATATATATATATATGGTGCTGTGATCTGTCAGCTTTGCTTTAGACCACTCGGCCTCTGAGGCCCCTTATATATATATATATGGTGCTGTGATCTGTCAGCTTTGCTTTAGACCACTCGGCCTCTGAGGCCCCTTATATATATATATATGGTGCTGTGATCTGTCAGCTTTGCTTTAGACCACTCGGCCTCTGAGGCCCCTTATATATATATATATGGTGCTGTGATCTGTCAGCTTTGCTTTAGACCACTCGGCCTCTGAGGCCCCTTATATAAGGGGCCTCAGAGGCCGAGTGGTCTAAAGCAAAGCTGACAGATCACAGCACCTCTCAACCACCTGGGTTCCAATCCCACTCCAGACAGATCCTAGTGTGAGAATGTTTTTCTGTTTGCTTGCTGAAGGTTGGTGGTTTCCTCTGGGAACTCCAGTTTCCTCCACCATCCTACAACTGACCACCTCGAAATAGAGAAAGAATCTTGATTTGTAGTTAAACACCATTACTTCACTCTACTCTTCGAATACATATATAATTTTTGGCATTGAATACTAATCCACTCAAGAACCTTGTCAGATTGTGTTTCCATGGCAACCAGCAAAATCAATATATTATAATGTAATGACAAAAGGGATAATAACAAACCTTAAAACAAAATTATTAGAAAAGCAAGAGGAGAAAAGATAATGAATACTTAGTGTTTCCATGGCAACCAGCAAAATCAATACATTGGCAACTGCACATGTTTGAAAGTAGTATTGGCAAAACTTAAGTTTGGTAACCCTCTGGACAAATTTCATCACTACTTTATTAGAAATTATTCTTACTGTTTAAGTCACTGTGTTTGTGACAGGGAATTATGCAAAATTTTCATATAAAATCTTATCTAAATGAATTAAGTCTATTATTTTTACTTACTCGAGTTGAGTCATAACTAAAATTTGCTATGTGCATCCATGATTATCTTAAAACATATCTGTAGAAAGGAAACTCTTTGTGCTACTGGGATTTCACATGTCAGAAAATGGTGATGATTACACCAAAAAGGATGTTTTTGGTGACAATTGTCACATCATATGTACAAAAGAATCCACCATTTACTTTGTCTTTTAGTAAAATCCCCATAGCAGTTTCCTTTCTACAGAAACATTTTACGGTCATCGAGGATGATCATAGCAATTTTCAGTTATGACAAGTCTCAAGTAAGCAAAAAAGCCAAATTTCATTCAAGTTAATTGGATTTTCTATCATGATAATTAAGCATTTTTCACTGTGACAAACACGGTGTCTCAAACAGTTAAGGTTCTATTTTCAGATGAAAATAATATTTAAGTTTTTGAATATGCCAAAATATTGGTTTGTTTTCATCAAAACAGCTTTGGATAAAACATAAAATAGTTGGAAACCCTTTGTAATCTGAAATTTTATTTTTAAATATTTCTTTTTGAAGTTGGTGTGCTGTGTGACTTTCATTATGCAGAATACAGTGAGATATGACATCATTTATTTTGTCAAGTTGTGATGTAACAGAACGGAGAAAAATTCAGAGTTAGACGGGGATCAAACCCAGGACCTCTTGCACTATAGATGAGTGCTCTACCAACTGAGTCACCAAGACCACTACATTTCTCCCGTTATTCATGATTCCCTCGAATTGACTTTATATGACCTGAATCGCCAGTCCACCACTACCAAGGGCCACCAAACTGTATAGGCGAGCACCCTACCAACTGAACTACCCAAACTGCTACAGTGAGACCTCACTCAATTCTTAAAGACCAGAGGCCTGTTCATGATAGTGTATGTACGCTTGCACATTTACTTCAAGTTGTTCAGAAATGTGTGTTCTCACGATAGCCAGTGAACGACCACTTTCAATATTTTAAGGCTGTTCACCTTAGATTCAAGATGGCGCCCCTTGGACAAAGTTTGTAAGAAATGGCTTAAATAAATTCTGAAACCAACATGCATATCAATTTTTATTTCAATCCAAGGGCATGGTTTCTTTCTAGAAGGGATTTGAATGATAGGATTAGTTAAAACTTATGTACAGTTGTCCAATTTAATTTATATTTTGACATTTTCTCTCCAGTCAGTGTTTTTTAAAACATCTAGATGATTATGATGACTTACTTTCAACGCATGTATTATCTCAGTTCAATAAACATAAAAATTGTATTTGCGAGCGCAGTAACTTGAACACAACTCAATTGTTAACCAATTGTTGTTATAATATTATTTAAAATTCCTACCATCACATGGTTTTGTGGAAAAGGAAACATCATCAACTGCAATATCTCCTTGGATACCAGAACCACGATAGGCAATGAAATCTACAGTAGCTGAACCCTCTTCATCAAAATCATAGCAATAGTTTTCCCATACTGGTACTGCTGGTCCTTCAAAGAACTCCTTCACATGTGTGGCACCACCTTTTATTTGTCCACCATTGATGTTAATTTTAACCTGTAGTTTGTTTACATCAGAACCAAACATTCTGTAGTGAAATTTGAATGACGATGATTTTGATATGTTGAAAGTACTGAAATGTAAAGTTGCCATTTCACCTTCTCTAGTCCCTGATGAGGCATCAGCATATATATAAGTACCTGAAAATAGTGATGAAAATAAAAAAAAAAAAAAAATAAATAAACAAATTAGGCCTCAGTGGTGGTTTGTTTCCAGAGATAGCTTAAGAAACGCAATGCCTCACACTGGTTAGTTTTAAATTTTCAATCACCATTTAAAATAATGTGAGAACATCATTAGTACTTCAAGAAGATTTTTTTTTTATTTTAGTCCTCAAGCAATAAATTAATTAATTAATTAATTAATTAATTAATTAATTAATTAATTAATTAATTAAAAAATTGAATAAATAAATTAATTAATTAATTAAAAAATTGAATAAATAAATTAATTAATTAAATAATAAATAAATAAATGAATAAATAAATTTAAGAATTTGATGGTATATAAGGGGCAAGAATTTTCAATTTGATCTAAATATTCACATATCAAAATTAACACTTTTAACCTTGACCTGTATATTCACACACTTCATAAACTTCATTTTCACACTTGACCTGTAAATTTACACATTTTATACCCACCCATAGTTTTTGAAGATGTTTGTGCTGAAACATTTGGGAAGGTATGGTCAAAGGATGGTCCTACAGTATAGGTCCTTGTATGGGGATCTGATAAGACCCAGTGGTATGTTGTGTCCATCTTGAATACACAGGGTTCTGGACTAAGTCTATAATCACAAAGATCTGGGTTTTCAAAATCACACATTCTTGTATTCAGTCCACCTGTTGAATAGAAATTTTATTTTGAAAAAAAAGTTAGTCCATTAGTTATAAAACACAATAAAACATCCTGAAGATACAGGGAACTATCTTCACTATAGTATAGAAGACTTTAAACAGACATGGTGTAGATGTATGAATTATCAATGAAAAAATTGGTAAGTTACTTTCCGTCTTTACTTGCTATTTTAATTTCGAGATCCCAACAGAAATTTCAAAAAAAAAAATAAATAAATAAATAAATAAATAAATAAAATAAATAAATAAAATAAGTTAATATACAAATAATAAAAAATCATATTTAACAAAACAAATAGTTACTACATAAATCTTTCCCAGATTTAGGTCTGTCACTTAATTCGGTAGGTAAAGATTGAGTTGAGTCAAGAATATTTCACTTATATCGAGGCGAAAAAGTTGACATTTTGACTGTTTTGCACTGATAGCATTATAAAGTAGGGTTCTTTATCGTGCCATGCCTACCATGACATGGGACCTCTTTTATTTTCAGTTCCCATCTGAAAAACTGTGACTTTCATTTCATAATACCAGTGTTTGGCGAACAGTCATTTTACCCACTTTCAAGTCTTGGGTCAAACCCAGTCAGGTTTGAACCCACGGCCTTCCACGGAGCGAGCACTCTTCCAACTGTCAGCTACTGCAGTGGTTTGGTAGGTATAGACAGATGCCTTCAATATGCCTAAAGTTTCTGATTTCTTTTTTACTCAATCAAATATCACATGGTTGGATGGTTGGATGTAGTTTTACATCACATAGCAATTTTTCAGCTATTTGGGGTACATGTATTTGATTGGGGGAATTCTTTGCAAGAAATAGTGCAAAATCTCAGAGCTAGAAGCTCTTTGGTGAGTGGTCACAGCTGTAAAATAATAACTGTACTTACGAGGACAAAAACCCTCCATAACGCTGATGCCATCAATGGAGGAGAATGAGGACTGTTGGGAAGTCCCTGCTTCATGTATAAAAACCAATGTGACATTTGGTGAAACAGTATCAAGATGGACACATTTCAGTGCCCAATTGGAAGTTTCCATCATTGTCGTCCATAATATATCAACCATGTTGCTGTGATTGTGAAAGACATTCTCTACATTTGCTCCAGGATTTATCGACGAGTCCTTTAGTACACCTAAGCTAAGTTTAGCATTTCCGGCATTTGTGTAATAAAACTGAACATGTCTGTCTACTGTGGAGGTAAAAACTGGTGAAACAAGCCAAGCCTGGACTCCTTCTTCATATAAATAACTAAAGTTGCTGCTAGGTACTGTGTAGAAATATCCTGTTTAAGAAATTTATCATAAATTTAGTTAAAGATAATAGTAAAAGAGTGGAGTGGAGTAATGGTGTTTTATGCCCCAGTTAAGATATTTTCACTTATATCGAGGCCGTCAGTTCTGAGATGGTGGAGGAAACTGGAGTGCCTGTAGAAAACCACTGACCTTTGGCAAGCGAACTGACAAACTTTCTCACACTAGGATTTGTCCTGAGTGGGATTTGAACCAGGTGGTGAGAGGCAATGTTATCTGTAACTATCTGTTATCGTGCTTTAGACCACTCTGCCACTAAGGCCCCTAATTGTAAAAGAATTATAGGCTGTAAAATGGGAAATTTTTTGTGTAAGATAATTATTCACAAAGAATGTATTTTTATGAATTAGCATATATTTAATTATTTAGTGTCATTGTATGGCAGTGATTGTAGAAGAAAATGAATACTGTTAATCAGGAAATTTACAGTAACAATCGTTTAATTTTGGCATGTATCTGCAAGAACAACAAGATGTAAAAACACAACTTTTACAAAATTTTTATTTTGATGTAATTATTCACTTGTATTTGCAATGGCCTTCATCCAAAATTCAGTGAAATTAAACATACATGATTATCTTAAGATCTCAATTCCCACAAAAATTAACTGATGCAAAACATTTTCAGATTTTAAGTATAAAAATGTAATGTCATGTTACTGGTCTTGCAAATTAAAAAACAAAAGCTATAAGGCATTCAATAGTAACCTCCCAACACCACAATCACTACCACCAACACCAACAACATCCCCCCCCCATCGCCACCACCACCTGGCCCCAAAACTGCTAGTTTAACAAAAATGTTTGTCTATATAACTTGCAGTTAAGTAACTGAAACTGGGGATCAAACCCATGGCCTCCCACACTATAGGCAAGTGCTTTACCAACTGAGCTTCCCAGACTGCTATATTCATACCATTATTTTTTAATTTACTTTGATCTTATGGGAAATCTCACCCTACATTCACTCAGATGGACTTTACATGTGAGCCAAATTGTCCACCAAACAGTAACAGGAAAGAGAAAAATGCAGGGTCGGAACATGGATCGAACCCAGGACTAACTGAGCTACAGAATGAAAAAGCAAATATTAAAATAACAATTCTGGAGAAAAAATAGTGCTCTTATTCAATTATAAAACAATCTGCAGATATGTACTTCTATCAGTGATTTTGCTATGGTTTTTAAAAACAACCCCCTTTCAGATTGGGAAAATTTGGACCCTTTTTATGTCACATATTACGCTCAGAATTTTGAAATTCATTGCAAAGATTTTATAATGTGACAATATCTAACATTTTTTGTCTGTCAGAACATTTTTGGACAACTGGATTTAATTTAATCTATTTGATTGTGTGTCACTGTTGCCTTTTGGGGAATTTTAGTTGTCAAATTGGGAAATTTTAGTCTTATTTCTCAAGGGGAAACTACCTTTATTCGGTAGTAATTTTAGGCAAACAAAACCACTGTTCTATAAAATTATAATGACCTGTGTTAAATAATCCTCTGTGGCTGATGTTTAGGTAGCTGTTGTAAAACATCTGAGACGGTCCCCATCTTACTCTGTTATATTTCTGATAGGTTTTATATAAGCAGGATCCAGAATCAAAAGTACAGGAGGCAATATCTAAACATAAAATAAAGACATAAATGGGCCTTATTGCTCATCTGAGTTCCACTGTTTTACAGGAAGCAATATCTAAACATAAAGTAAAGACATAAAGGGCCTTATTGCTCATCTGAGTTCCACTGTTTTACAGGAAGCAATATCTAAACATAAAGTAAAGACATAAAGGGCCTTATTGCTCATCTGAGTTCCACTGCTTTACAGGAAGCAATATCTAAACATAAAGTAAAGACATAAAGGGCCTTATTGCTCATCTGAGTTCCACTGCTTTACAGGAAGCAATATCTAAACATAAAGTAAAGACATAAAGGGCCTTATTGCTCATCTGAGTTCCACTGTTTTGTAGGAAGAAATATCTAAACATAAAGTAAAGACATAAATGGGCCTTATTGCTCACCTGAGTTCCACTGCTTTACAGGAAGCAATATCTAAACATAAAGTAAAGACATAAAAGGGTCTTATTGCTCATCTGAGTTCAACTGCTTTACAGGAAGCAATATCTAAACATAAAGTAAAGACATAAAGGGCCTTATTGCTCATCTGAGTTATACTGTTTTACAGGAAACAATATCTAAACATAAAGTAAAGACATAAAGGGCCTTATTGCTCACCTGAGTTCCACTGCTTTACAGGAAGCAATATCTAAACATAAAGTAAAGACATAAAAGGGTCTTATTGCTCATCTGAGTTCAACTGCTTTACAGGAAGCAATATCTAAACATAAAGTAAAGACATAAAGGGCCTTATTGCTCATCTAAGTTCCACTGCTTTACAGGAAACAATATCTAAACATAAAGTAAAGACATAAAAGGGCCTTATTGCTCATCTGAGTTCCACTGCTTTACAAGAAGCAATATCTTAACATAAAGTAAAGACATAAAAGGGCCTTATTGCTCATCTGAGTTCCACCTCTACAGGAAGCCATATCTAAAATAAAATATAGTCTTTAGACATAAAAGGGTCTTATTGCTCATCTGAGTTCCACTGCTTTATAGGAAGCAATATCTCAATATAAAGTAAAGACATAAAAGGGCCTTATTGCTCATCTGAGTTCCACTGCTTTACTGGAAGCAATATCTAAACATAAAGTAAAGATATAAATGGGCCTTATTGCTCATCTGAGTTCCACTGCTTTACTGGAAGCAATATCTTAACATAAAGTAAAGACATAAAAGGGCCTCATTGCTCATCTGAGTTCCACCTCTACAGGAAGCCATATCTAAAATAAAATATAGTCTTTAGAGATAAAAGGGTCTTATTGCTCATCTGAGTTCCACCTCTACAGGAAGCCATATCTAAAATAAAATAAAGACATAAAAGGGCGTTACTGCTCATCTGAGTTCCACTGCTTTACAGGAAGCAATATCTAAACATAAAGTAAAGACATAAATGGGCCTTATTGCTCACCTGAGTTCCACTGCTTTACAGGAAGCAATATCTAAACATAAAGTAAAGACATAAAGGGGCCTTATTGCTCATCTGAGTTCCACTGCTTTTACAGAAAGCAATATCTAAACATAAAGTAAAGACATAAAAGGGCCTCATTGCTCATCTGAGTTCCACTGCTTTCTGGCAAATTTGAAATCTTCATAATTTAGGTAATTGTTTAAGATATTTTTAAGAATTTTAGATGTCATTTTGAAGGTAACTTCAAACTTGTAACACCTGTATTTAGTTTCATCAAAAATGTTTATTTTTAATTCAAAAAAAAGATTTCCAAAGTTTGCCAAGTTCAGGAAATTCTTAGCTAAAAAATAATTGTAAAACCAGGGCCTGCAGAGTCAATAAATACTATATATCCATACCCCAGAAAACTTATGAAAAACAATTTGGAAAATGTAACTTCACAAATTCAAAGAATAACAACTATTTTAAATGAAAGCACAAAAATTTGTGATAACACATCGTAAAACCTAAACTAGAGGCCCATGGGCCTTAAGGTTTACCTGAGGATATGTCCAAAATTGTTTGCAAAGTGCAATAGACAATATATCAAGTACAGAAACTTTACAAGTTTTCTCAAGTTAAGAACTCCAAGAAAAATTAATCAGAAATATCCAGTCACATTTCATTTATAAGCAGCTAATATGCCTGAAGTAATTGTAGCGTAATGAATAATTTCCAAATCATTAACCAATTTCAGTAAACATATGCAGCTATGACCTTGACCTTTAAACATATGACCTTGAACCATATATCAAAATGATCATCATGTCAATACCTACAATATTCTAATACACCCAATGCCTATACAAAAAGTTAATAGTTTTAAGATATTGTCACAAATATATAATTTTTAGCAATTTCCCCCACTAAGTGCCTTGCCATTTTCCCATTTTGAGCCCCATGGCTACCATTTGTGCAAATCTAAAACTAGCATGACCTAAGAATGTTATTAATTAAATAATTAAGGTATATCTCTTGTACATTCAGACGAGAAGATTTTGAAAGTTTTTCACTATTTCCCCCTTATGGGATCCGAATGGGACATTAACTCCTTTATTTGTGCAAATCTGAAAGGGCTTCGCCCAGGCATAATGGTTACCAAGTTTCATTAGATTTGGCCCTAATGTGAGCCTAAAAACTAATTGTTAACAAATATCAAATGTTAAAATGACCAATGGCTGTAACTTACGTGGACATGAGTCTTTTCCAATCTCTACATTATCGATTGCAATGTCACCTATACCACCTGATCCTCGGACTGCAATAAATGAAACATTTATGTTCCTTCCAACAGGCAAGTCAAACAAATTTACACATGCAGCTAGCCACTCATTACCATGACTACCTTCCCTTATCCACATTACTTGATCTGAATTTCCTTGATGAACTTTGACCTTTAATTTTCCAACATGGCTGCCATACATGTGATATTGAAACTTCAGGCTGTTGGTTTTTTCTGTTCTTTGAAATGAAGGAAAAGCTAGCTCAACCTCATCATTCAAATTCCCATATGTAGCTTCTGCTAACATGTAATAACCTAGAAATAAATTAAACAAAATTTAAGTTTTATACCAAGTTTAGCAGTAGCTGTTACAACAGTATTTGAGTGTCAATTTTTAAACCCAAAACTTCTCTGATTTTGGCCTGCTTACCTAGTAGAAAGAATTTTTTCCCTTTCTCGTAGGACTCTATGTACATTTTTCAGTTACAAACTACCATTTTTTAATCATCAATACTTTGACAAAATGAGTTTAACTACTCATTTATTCCTTATGTGAGTATAATGAAAGCACATACAGCTGCATTATCAATTATTAGCATATTTGATTACACAACTATTGCACCGTTCATATTTTTTTCTGTAAAAAAATGACAAAGTTCCATATGCAATAATTTTACCCCAAAAAAAATCATCACATGTCACCAAAATAGGAGGTGCATATCAATGTATGTACAAGAAAAAAATGGGTGAAATTTTATTTAATTTTGTTTTGATAAAATTAATAGGAGTTATGGATTACACAAACTATGCACCGTTTATATGTTTTTTATGAAAAATGACAAAGTTCCACAAGCAATAATTTTACCGAAAAAAACATCAAATGTCACCAAAATAGGAGGTGCATATCACTGATGTAAGCAAAATAACTGGGTGAAATTTTATTTAATTTGGATAAAGTTTATAGGAGTTATGGATTACACAATCTAATATACACATTTGAGGTGTGAAAGACGGACTGATGGAATGACAGATTCAGATGGACTGAGTCAAGGCATTACTAGACCTGCTTTCGCCTCTGGTGATGCAGGTAACAATGGTGTAGGCAAAAAGAAAACATGTTTGTGCAAGAACAACAACAGATTCTGCAAAAAAAGGAAAAGAACTAAGGGACAACTGGGACAAACTGACTCCAAGAATTCTAATCGACCAAGATTTAAATAGAAAAATGTCTGTTAATAAAACAGCAGCTTTGGCCTGGATATACACAACAAAGAAGCTGTATTGGTCTTAAACACATGCTTTTGCTGTGTATGTTGACAATTGCCTCATTTTCAATTAAGAATCACATGATCAATGTTCTAAAATAAGATCTTTGGTATATTTAAAACAGCAGTAGGTTTCCCCATGAATTTAACATAAATAAAGGTTTTGTTATGTAACAATTTTTTTACGTTACATTTTTCATGACAGGAATAGTTAAGAAAAATGCACTGTTTACATAATTATGCATAGAAAACCTAATGCAACTTTAAATTTCTGTGTGAATATGGTTAAAATACTCCACATTGACCCTAACTAAAATACCGTACCACGGAAATTCCTTCAGACTCTGTAGCAGATTTACAGACAGGAAATTGATTACATGATAGAAACTATCAAACATTTTCTTATACTTTGTACAATTTTTACCTGAAGAAATGGTAGCTATGAAAAATTGAATATATTGTCCAAGTTAAGATTGGTTAATTAACTGATTTGATGGGGTTTTACATCCAAGTCAGGAATATTCACTGACATTGAGACATTGGCAGCTATAGGTGAAATAGCGGCAATTTCGTCCTCTGCAGTGCACTAAGGGCAATGTGCATCATCCTGAAGAACCACTTGACTTTCATTTCAGAATGCCAAGTGCTAAGCTGAAGAACAGTCACTACCTAGTTTTAAGTCTTGGACAGACCAAGCCAGGGTCAGAAACCCCAACATTCCACCAGGCCTTCACAAACTGCCGATTTTTGACAAAAAACGCCGATTGAAACTTCAAAAAAACCAATTGAAAAATATCCGAATCGGCTTTTTTCCCCATAATAGTAAGACAAAATCTGATAAAAAATCCTTTAATGCCGGCTTGTTACTAATTAAAAGTACCCAGGATAGTATCATGATTCACTTAACTTCCCTATTCACAGGTAATTACCTAATACCTTACAAGTTAATTGATTACTAGTGGCTTCACCTGTTCACATCATTTCTACTAGAATATATATTTCAGTCATACATGTGCCTGATACCACCTTTGCCGATTGTTGGGGGTGGGGTTGGGGTAGAGTTTACCCACTGCTGACCCCTGATTAATCTTACCAGTGTTTGTGGAGCCCTGCCTCCCACATACAAAGTGAGCACTCTCAAGTCAAGAACAAACCTTATAAACCAGTTGCCAGGGTTCAAACAAACAATTCTTGTAACTGTAGCCCAAAACCACCAAGCCTCATCTCATCAACTGTAGCTGTAACTCACATCTCAACAACTGTATCTGTAACTCAAATCTCAACAGTATTTGTAACTCACATCTCATCAACTGTGGCTGTAACTCATATCTCCTAAACTGTAGCTGTAACTCACATCTCATCAACTGTATCTGTAACTCACATCTCATCAACTGTAGCTGTAACTCACATCTCAACAACTGTATCTGTAACTCAAATCTCAACAGTATTTGTAACTCACATCTCATCAACTGTAGCTGTAACTCATATCTCCTCAACTGTATCTGTAACTCAAATCTCATCAACTGTATCTGTAACTCAAATCTCATCAACTGTATCTGTAATTCACATCTCATCAACTGTAGCTGTAACTCAAATCTCATCAACTGTATCTGTAACTCAAATCTCATCAACTGTAGTTGTAACTCACATCTCATCAACTGTATCTGTAACTCACATCTCATCAACTGTAGCTGTAACTCACATCTCAACAACTGTAGCTGTAACTCACATCTCATCAACTGTAGCTGTAACTCACATCTCAACAACTGTATCTGTAACTCAAATCTCATCAACTGTAGCTGTAACTCACATTTCATCAACTGTAGCTGTAACTCACATTTCATCAACTGTAGCTGTAACTTACCTAATATATTCTTATCCGCATCAAAATTAGGACCTGTGCCTGAAGAACTAGATCTTCCGTAATGACGAACCCATTTATACTCATACATTGGTTGTTTACAGTTACACTTGACTTTATATCCACAGATACTTGGAAAATCAAATGTACAAGGCGCATCTGTAAGTCCATCTAAACAACAAGAAAAAAATCAAAATCATCATTCAGCATAAAAAATACACTGCTCATGTAAAAATTACTATGACGACAAGATTATTTTGCCTTTTTCAAAATTACAAGTTAGGTGAGGAATAATGATGTTTACGCTGCAGTCAAGATTACTTTCACTTATATCGAGGCCATCAGTTCCAGTTTAGTTGAGGAAACTGGAGTGCCGAGAGAAATCCTAACAACCTAGGCAAGCAATCTGTCCAAGTTGGACTGACTTCAGCAGGTTTTTTTTTTATAATTGGGCTAAGATTCCCTAAAATCAAGAGAAATATGTAAAAAAAAAAAAAATTGCGTCATTTTGTAAACATTGAGAAAGTACAAACCGATAATGTTTGTGTAAAAATCAAAACAAAATTTATCAATTTTAGAAAAATGCATTGAAAATCATTACATGTTTCTCTCTTGGCAAAAAAAAAATAATGGTTATAAAAATTTTGATTTTGTGATGAAACATACTCCTTGGCAACTGGAAACAAGAACAATTTTCACTGAAAAATTTCACAAGTAAGCACCTATTTCCTAGTCTTATACTTACATGGACATGAATTACTGGTTACCATGACTTCATCTAGACCAATAGAACTGGACATATTTGTTGTAAAGGATCCTTTTATACCTTTAAACTTGATTGTGATTGTCTCATTACCAATACTAGGCAACTCAAAGCATCCAAATAACCAACCAAAATCTTGATTTCCAGATTTTCTCCACATTTTGCTGTCATTTACGTATACTTCCAGTGCACCAAAATTGTTATACATGTAATAGTTGAACCATAGGAAACTATTTTCCGGGGGTGAAAATTCAGGTGACACTAAAACTGCTGTTTCACCTTCTTTTCCAAATTTATTTTCATGGAACATGAAACCTGAAAAAATGATTTTAAAATATATTAATTTTCTCTCTTTTAAGTGAGTAAATTACAGAATGAGCAATATTATTGAATTATTGAACAGGTGTGTAGATCTAGCCATAGCTGGCCAGGGGATTCAATTTTAAGTGTTTGACAATCCAATAAATGCTGCTGAAATTGTACTTATTTAACTCAGGGATGAATTAAACAGATTGTTTTCCGTATTTTATATCTTTATTACATTTATATCCATGAATAAACGCCAGTGTTGATCTTCAGATGTAAATTATTATCATCTTGCGATCATTATTTTAGAACCTTTATTTACGGATCTGTGCTGAGAACAGGTTCAATTTTATGCAGTGGCATTAAATTGCGTGAGAGCTAGTCTGTCATGCATTGTTTTGGTCAAGGTCAAGGTTATATTATGTCAACAAACATAAACAAATACATGTGGGTACAAAAGACAATACAGGTGGATAAATAGACAATACACAGACAATTACAATGGATTACACAAGCAATAAAGCTAGCGCAATATAGTAAAGGAATGTTAAAAACGTCTTCTTTATATATATATTACCTGGTTAAACTTATAATGACAGATCTATGTTACCAGATTTTTATTATCTGTCTTTTTTGATGATGCGTGCTGTATGTAAAAGCTTAACTGTGTAAGCAGGGGTAATCTAGTTGTGGTGTTTTAGAAGTTGCATGTATAATGTAGTAATTTACTGAGTTGAGATGTTGAGTTGAATTATGGTGTAATGCCCGAATTAAAATTCTTTAACTTATATCAGTGTGGCCAGTTTGGCTGGTTTTTAAAGATGCAACAAATGGAGTTGTAACCAGAAGGAGAAAAATGCAAGGTCAGACCTAGGGACTGAACCTGGGACCTCCTGCACTATAAGTTAGTGCTCTAGCAACTGAGCTACCCAGACCACTACATTCCTTTCATGTTATTCTTGAGTTTTCCAAGGTTCTTTATGAAATCCCACCTTAAATTCCATGGGATGGACTTTATATGGCCAACAATCTCCAGTCCACCACTTGCAAGGGCCATATTGGCCACCAATTACAGGAAGGAGAAAATGCAAGGTTGGACCGGGATTGAACCTGAAACCTGATGCACTATAGGCCAGTGTTTTTCCAACTGAGCTACCTTGCCCACTAGAGTACTATGAGAAAACTACAGACCTTTGGCAAGGGAACTGATAAATTTTCTCATGCTAGGATCTAACCTAGGTGGTGAGAGGTACTGTGATCTGTTAATGCACTTGGTCACTGAGGTAAAAGTGATTTACTGCCACACCTTCTAATCTTTTAGCCTTATTGCAATGATTTCTTACTGACTGGGGGGCCTCGGTGGCCGAGTGGTCTAAAGCATGCACTTACAGATCACAGTGCCTCTCACAGCCTGGGTTCAAATCCCACTCAGGTCAGATCCTAGTGTGAGGAGGTTTGTCAGTTTGCTAGCCAAAGTTCGATGGTTTTCTCCGGGCACTCAGGTTTCTTCCACCATCCCAGAACTGACCACCTTGAAATAAGTGAAGTAATCTTGACTGGGGCATAAAACACCATTACTCCACTCCACTCCACTCCACTTCACTCCACCCTTACTGACTGGAAAGGTAAAGTTTACATCTGCAGGTAGGGCACTTCCTGAAGAGGTAGATTTTTCGGGCGTTTCATTTCCTTTCTCCTGTTACATGTATAAAATTCAGGTTGGTATGAATTGAGTGAGTAAGATTAACTGTTATTGGTTATGATCTAAAATGAGAAAACATCTGAGTGAATAAGTACTTGAGTAAATGAATAAATGAGTAAATAAGTGAGTAATTGAGTAAATGAGTGAGTAATTAAGTAAATGAGTGAGTGAATGAATAAATGAGTAATTGAGTTAATGAGTAATTGAGTCAAGAGTAAATAAGTAATTGAGTAAATGAGTGAATGAGTAAATAAGTGAGTAATTGAGTAAATGAGTGAGTGAATGAGTAAATAAGTGAGTAATTAAGTAAATGAGTGAGTGAATGAATAAATAAGTGAGTAATTGAGTAATGAGTGAATGAGTAAACGAGTGTGATTGAATGAATGAGTAAATAAGTGAGTAATTGAGTAGAGTGAATGAGTAAATGAGCGAGTGATTGAGTGAATGAGTGTGTAAGTGAATGAGTGATAATTGAGTGAGGGCAGTTTTGAAAGTGATACCCTTACTTGATAAACATTAATGTATGCAGTATTTTTTTTTTTGTTTGGGAAAGATTTTTAAAAAATAGAAAAATAATTTTCAACAAAATTTAAAGCTAAAAAAACTCACCTAAGCATAATGATGTTTTCAAATAATTCGATTTTTTAAAAAGATTTTTATTCTGTAATGATATGACTAGTTTTAAACGTGTTTAATAAGTTATGAATAGCAGTGTATATTTATCAAGTCCTGCTTCTTTAACTAAATGTGCCCCCATTCTCACAACTGTTTATCAGGCTCACTGCTTCTACACCTAATTGTGCCCCCATTCTCGCAAGTTTTTACCTGGTCCACTGCTTCTACAACTAAGTGTGCCTCCATTCTCACAAGTGTTCACCTGGCCGACTGCTTCTATATCTAAGTGTGCCCCACCCCACCCAATTCTCTCACACGTGTTTACCTGGTCCACTGCTTACTGTGTCCCCCTAATTGTGCCCTTAGTCTCACAAGAATTTACCTGGTCCTTTTGCACCACTGTTTCCATAACTAGGCATGCCATTTGTGCCACCAGTAAATCTTTGCCACACAACTACACCTGATTGATTGCTATTTGTATAACCACATGTCCAAGTATCAAATGAACAACTTTCATTAAATTTGTCACCTCCCCCTTGATTGTCGCAATTTGAATTGACATCTATAAAAGAAATTAAATCAGACCAATAGTTTTAATGTTCTTCTTGGTTGTTGTAGATTGTTCATTATTATTATTTTTTGGGAAGCACTTTATGTATGCATTTAGGTAAGAACCTCTGACCCTCCCCTTCAGAGTAAGTTTTCATTAGGAATGCTTGTGGTTTCCTCTGACATCTTAAAACTGATCACCTTAACATAAGTGAAAGAACAGTGATTCCAGCAGTAGCTCTATTTTTTAGCAGGGGCCTTGGTGGCTGAGTGGTCTAAAAGTGCGCTTACGGATCACAGCGCCTCTCATCGTCTGGGTTCAAATACCACTCGGGTCAGATCTAGTGTGAGAAAGTTTGTCAACTAGCTTGCGGAAGGTTGGTGGTTTTCTCTGGGCACTCTGGTTTCCTCCACCATCCCAGAATTTACCGCCTCGAAATAAGTGAAAGATTCTTGACTGGTGCATAAAACACCATTACTCCACTCCACTCCACTCTATTTTTTAGCTGTATGGTCTCCCAGTCCTATGCATGGAGTCACTGGTTTTCTTTTTTAGTCCTATTCAGTCATTAATAACTCAAGTTTAGACTGAGGTTAATATGCTCTTCTGAAAAATCCACATTCATGACAAGGGTTCCGACCTACAACTTCTGATTTGTAAAGTCAATGGTGCACCTACCCTGACATTTGCCACGGTAAATCTGCACTAAATCTATAGCAATATCTCCTGTATAACTTGAACCACACACACCTACAAACTCCAACTACAAATATATAATTATACGTAGCATGTTTTAAGTATTACACAAAGAGAAAATTTTGTCCTCTACTCATTGAAGCTTAGGTCTCATACAGCAATTTTGTATTTTTGTCCTGCAAGAGTTACACCCCTTGCTTATGGTAACCATTTTGTTACTAGAATAAATTATTACACAAAAATAAAATTTCTCCTTTTTTGTCATTGAAGCTTAAGTCTAATACAATTTGTTTTGTCATGCAAGAGTTACATCCCTTACTTATGGTAACTTTTTTGTTACTAACTGAAAGTATTACAAAAAGATAAAATATCATAAGTTTCTGATAATGGGAGTATTGATATGGAAAATAAACAAACAAGTTGATAAAATATATCATTTATGACTACATGAAGGAATAAGTAACATTATTATAAGTAAATCACCTTATTTTTGATTGAGGCAATTTAGCAATATCATTTTTTGCATGAACACGTTTCCTTTCTGTCAATTTCATTGTTTACCTATATGTAAGACTTCTGTGCATGCCCACAGCTTAAAATTAACATATTATCGAGTTGGCCCAAGTTTTTAGGATTTCAATTCATTATGGGCTAATAAAAGTGAACTTGAAAGTGAAAAGAGAAAATAAATTAACAGATAGTTATAACAAACAATTTATATTGATAAAAAAATATTTTTAGAATTTTTTTTCAGTAATGGGTATTTTAAAACTTCCTATTCATTTCAAACTTCAGTTTTTCAATCTTTAATTTTTCACTTTTGGCAGGACCCAGTTTTACAGTCATTCCTTTCTAAGATTTTCCTGTGAAATATAAAATCTGTGTGATTTTTTTTATAATAAAGTTAGGAAATGATTGTAAAACTTGGTCCTGCTAATAACCTAATGAGGTTTTCAAAAATTCAAGGTTTTAAACAAGAAGTCTGACTGTAAACAAAGTTTCCTAGAAACAGTTTTGTTCAAAACCAAAAAAAATTTTTTTTTAACTATTAAAGGTTAATGAAACCTTATACAAGAACCAAGCCAAACAATTTTGGCAAACTTGAGTGAGATAAAGCATGGAAAGATCCATGCCAAGTTCTATTGCCATAGGTTAACTGGTTCTGAAAATCTTAGCAAACTAGAACAAGCTTACATATGGAAGTAAAGAAACATCCATGCCAAGGTTTTTTGCTATAAGTTAACTTAAACTTGTGAGCAAGTATATGTCTGCATATCAGCTCTCTAAAGTGGTGCTTCAAATAGCGGAGGCAATTCCAAGACTTAAGAAAGAACTCTCTAGAAAGAACTCTCTGGAATTCTGTGGTTTTTACAGGATTTCTTTGAAGTCCTTCCCAATTCTAAAAAACGGTGAGAAAGCGACCTCCCCATGGTCAATCCCTACCAGTTGACAAATTTAAACCTGATCAGATAAAAAACATAGGAGATGTCTCTGAAAAAAATCTGTCAGAAACGAGGAGGAATAATAATTATAATAATAATAATAAAGATTATGAGTAACATCAAAATGTCTGCTGATATGCAGACATAAAAAGTGAAAAAGTGAAAAGTTTTTGGATATAGGAAGGAAAAAAAACAGCTCACCTTCAGCATTTGGTTTTGTGAGCTAAAACACAAAGGTTAGACATGGCTAACAACCAGACAACTTGTCAATAAAAGCATGTCATTGGGATCACTGAGCTACCCACCCAGTCCAGACCCCCCCCCCCCCCCAAACACACACATGCTTATTTTCTTTTCATGTTCCTTTAAATAGTACATCTGTTTTATCTTTTAAACTTACTCCAAATCCATTATTATTAGCTGGTAGGTCTATGGATTTCCTATACCAGATGTTGCTATGGTTACCAGATGCTGACCACAAATGGTGTCTCACTGAGTTGACTGTTTTATAGACATTTAAAGATCCTATTGTCGCTCCATACATGTGATAATAGAACGTTAGACAGGAACTCTCAGCTGAAACAATATTAAAGCAAAATAAATAATACTATTAAGCTTCCATACATTTAAATCTATATAGTTATACAAGACATGTCAGCTAACAAAATTGAAAATCATGACAGCTGGGTTTCCATACATGTGGTTTACAGAAAGTCTGACAACCTTCACTTTCATACATGTATATTCGATTATAGAATATAAGTCAGCACTTGGCTAAAACAATATACACTACTGGGCTTCCCTAACATTTATAATAGAATTTTAGACTGGTCTCCTCAAAGAAAAAGACTCTAATACACATACACAAAGACTTTCACGCTGGTACTTGTCAGTACTATGTTCAACTATTTCTGTACTTTGTAAGTACTATGTTCTACTATTTCTGTACTTTGTTAGTACTATGTTGTACTATTTCTGTACTTTGTAAGTACTATGTTGTACTATTTCTGTACTTTGTTAGTACTATGTTTAACTTATACTGTACTTTGTCAGTACTATGTTCTACCATTTCTGTACTTTTTTAGTACTATGTTCTACTATTTCTGTACTTTTTTAGTACTATATTCCACTATTTCTGTACTTTGTTAGTGCTAAGTTCTTCTATTTCTGTACTTTGTTACTGCCATGTTCTACTATTTCTGTCCTTTGTCAGTACTATGTTTAACTTATACTGTACTTTGTCAGTACTATGTTCTACTATTTCTGTCCTTTGTCAATACTTTGTTTAACTTATACTGTACTTTGTCAGTACTATGTTCTACTATTTCTGTACTTTGTTAGTACTATGTTCTACTATTTCTATACTTTGTTTGTGCTATGTTCTACTATTTCTGTACTTTGTTAGTACTATGTTCCACTATTTTTCTACTTTGTAAGTACTATGTTCTATTATTCCTGTACTTTGTTAGTACTATGTTCTACTATTTCTGTACTTTGTTTGTGCTATGTTCCACTATTTCTGTACTTTGTCAGTACTATGTTCTACTATTTCTGTACTTTGTTAGTACTATGTTCTTCTATTTCTGTGCTTTGTTTCTGCTATGTTCTACTATTTCTGTACTTTGTTAGTACTATGTTTAACTTATACTGTACTTTGTCAGTACTATGTTCTAGTATTTCTGTACTTTGTTAGTACTATGTTCTACTATTTCTGTACTTTGTTAGTACTATGTTCTACTACTTCTGTACTTTGTAAGTACTATGTTTAACTAATACTGTACTTTGTCAGTACTATGTTCTACTATTTCTTTACTATTTTAGTACTATATTCCACTATTTCTGTACTTTGTTAGTGCTAAGTTCTTCTATTTCTGTACTTTGTTACTGCTATGTTCTACTATTTCTGTACTTTGTCAGTACTATGTCTAACTTATACTGTACTTTGTCAGTACTATGTTCTACTATTTCTGTACTTTGTAAGTACTATGTTCTACTATTTCTGTACTTTGTTTGTGCTATGTTCTACTATTTCTGTGCTTTGTGAGTACTATGTTCCACTATTTCTCTACTTAGTAAGTACTATGTTCTACTATTTATGTACTTTGTTAGTACTATGTTGTACTATTTCTCTACTTTGTCAGTACTATGTTGTACTATTTCTGTACTTTGTCAGTACTCTGTTCTACTATTTCTGTACTTTCTTTGTGCTATGTTCTACTATTTCTGTACTTTGTTAGTACTATGTTCTACTATTTCTGTACTTTGTTAGTAATATGTTCTACTATTTCTGTACTTTGTACTATGTTCTACTATTTCTGTACTTTGTTAGTACTATGTTCCACTATTTCTGTACTTTGTAAGTACTATGTTCTACCATTTTTGTACTTTGTTAGTACTATGTTGTACTATTTCTGTACTTTGTCAGTACTATGTTGTACTGTTTCTGTACTTTGTTAGTACTTTGTTCTACTTTTTCTGTACTTTGTTAGTACTATGTTCTACAATTTCTGTACTTTGTCAGTACTATGTTCTACTATTTCTGTACTTTTTTAGTACTATATTCCACTATTTCTGTACTTTGTTAGTGCTAAGTTCTTCTATTTCTGTACTTTGTTACCGATATATTCTACTATTTCTGTACTTTGTTAGTACTTTGTTTGTTCCACTATTTCTGTACTTTGTTAGTACTATGTTTTACTATTTCTGTACTTTGTAAGTACTATGTTCTAAAATAGAAATTTAACCAAACATGTTTGTGTTATATAAATATAGTAACGAGGTTCGCCGGAAAATGACAAACAAAAGTTGTTTTTTTTTTTTGCTTTAACCAGTCCTGATAGGCGATAGATTTATTGAATTCTTCTACATAACTGAATTTTTTACTTAATAATTTATAGCTACTTAAACAGTTTTATATTATATGATGTTGCTCTGATCATTGAGGATAGATACCACTATGTTCAACTATTTCTGTACTTTGTTTGTGCTATGTTCTACTATTTCTGTACTTTGTTTGTACTATGTTCTACTATTTCTGTACTTTGTTTGTACTATGTTCTACTATTTCTGCACTTTGTTTGTGCTATGTTCAACTATTTCTGTACTTTGTTAGTACTATGTACAACTATTTCTGTATTTGTCAGTTCTATGTTCTTCTATTTCTGTACTTTGTTGTTTCTTTTTTCCCCTTATCAGGCCTCCAGGGGAATAACTCCTTCATTTATGCTAATATGAAAGGCCTTAACCCTGACATGATTATCACAAAGTTTCATCAAGTTTTGACCATTAGCTTCAGAGAAGATGATTAAAAAGTCAACACACAATGTACAAAGCATGACTGACAACTGACAGTAAATCATTGTAATAGCTAGCTCATTTGAGCTATCAGCTGATATCTATTTTTACAGTTTTTTTTAATCTACATGTTGAATGACAATTTATGAACATTTATATAGGCAAGAAATAATTTGACTTATTCAATAATTCATGTGGACTTACGTGTATACAAAGTATTTACTGACACAAAACGAGCACTATCACCTAGAGTTCTTGGACTTGATGCTTCTATATACATATAATAACTGCCCTCAAATGCACCATTTGGACCAGTACCAGAAGAATATGTGATACCCTAAAATTAAGAAAATAAGAACAGTAAAAATGTGTCATATTATTACACTTCAAATAAGGATACACTTACTGTGTAATTAGGATATGCTTACAGTGAAAATATGTCATTTTATTACACTATAAATTAGGATATGCTTACAGTGAAAATATGTCATTTTATTACACTATAAATTAGGATATGCTTACAGTGAAAATATGTCATTTTATAACACTATAAATTAGGATATGCTTACAGTGAAAATATGTCATTTTATTACACTATAAATTAGGATATGCTTACAGTGAAAATATGTCATTTTATTACACTACAAATTAGGATATGCTTACAGTGAAAATATGTCATTTTATTACACTATAAATTAGGATATGCTAACAGTGAAAATATGTCATTTTATTACACTATAAATTAGGATATGCTTACAGTGAAAATATGTCATTTTATTACACTATAAATTAGGATATGCTTACAGTGAAAATATGTCATTTTATTACACTATAAATTAGGATATGCTTACAGTGAAAATATGTCATTTTATTACACTATAAATTAGGATATGCTAACAGTGAAAATATGTCATTTTATTACACTATAAATTAGGATATGCTTACAGTGAAAATATGTCATTTTATTACACTACAAATTAGGATATGCTAACAGTGAAAATATGTCATTTTATTACACTATAAATTAGAATACCCTTAGTGAAAATGTATCATATAAATACCCTAAAAATTGGATAATCTGCAAACTTCTGTAAAAATTCGTCATTTTATTACACTATAAATTAGGATATGCTTACAGTGAAAATATGTCATTTAATTACACTACAAATTAGGATATGCTAACAGTGAAAATATGTCATTTTATTACACTACAAATTAGAATACCCTTAGTGAAAATGTATCATATAACTACCCTAAAAATTGGATAATCTGCAAACTTCTGTAAAAATTTGTCATTTTAGTACACTACAAATTAGGATATGCTTATGGTGAAAATGTGTCATTTAATTACACTACAATAAGGACATGCTTACGGTGAAAATGTGTCATTTAAGTACCCTAAAAATAAGAATATAGAAAAAGTGAAAATGTGTCATTTTAGTACCCTAAAAATAAGAATACAGAAAAAGTGAAAATGTGTCATTTTAGTAACCTAAAAATAAGAATACAGAAAAAGTGAAAATGTGTCTTTTTAGTACCCTAAAAATAAGGACATGCTTACGGTGAAAATGTGTCATTTTAGTAACCTAAAAATAAGAATACAGAAACAGTGAAAATGTGTCATTTTAGTACCCTAAAAATAAGAATATAGAAAAAGTGAAAATGTGTCATTTTAGTAACCTAAAAATAAGAATACAGAAAAAGTGAAAATGTGTCTTTTTAGTAACCTAAAAATAAGAATACAGAAAAAGTGAAAATGTGTCTTTTAGTAACCTAAAAATAAGAATACAGAAAAAGTGAAAATGTATGAGGTGCCATTTCTATATTTATTCACTATTTTAGCATATGGATAATTCATTTATGGATATCCATAAATCGAATTTAACATAAGTTAAATAAAAATAAGAACAGAAAAAAATGTGTCATATTATTACACTTCAAATTAGGATACACTAACAGTGAAAATGTGTCTTTTTAGTACCCTAAAAATAAGGACATGCTTACGGTGAAAATGTGTCATTTTAGTAACCTAAAAATAAGAATACAGAAACAGTGAAAATGTGTCATTTTAGTACCTAAAAATAAGAATATAGAAAAAGTGAAAATGTGTCATTTTAGTACCCTAAAATAAGAATACAGAAACAGTGAAAATGTGTCATTTTAGTACCCTAAAAAAAAGAATACAGAAAAAGTGAAAATGTGTCTTTTTAGTAACCTAAAAATAAGAATACAGAAAAAGTGAAAATGTATGAGGTGCCGTTTCTATATTTATTCACTATTTTAGCATATGGATAATTCATTTATGGATATCCATAAATTGAATTTAACATAAGTTAAATAAAAAATAAGAACAGAAAAAATGTGTCATTTTATTACACTACAAATTAGGATACACTAACAGTGAAAATGTGTCTTTTTAGTACCCTAAAAATAAGGACATGCTTATAGTGAAAATGTGTCATTTTAGTAACCTAAAAATAAGAATACAGAAAAAGTGAAAATGTGTCATTTTAGTACCCTAAAAATAAGAATACAGAAACAGTGAAAATGTGTCATTTTAGTACCCTAAAAATAAGAATACAGAAAAAATGAAAATGTGTCATTTTAGTACCCTAAAAATAATACAGAAAAAGTGAAAATGTGTCATTTTAGTACCCTAAAAATAAGAATACAGAAAAAACGAAATGTCATTTTAGTAACCTAAAAATAAGAATATAGAAAAAGTGAAAATGTGTCATTTTAGTAACCTAAAAATAAGAATACAGAAAAAGTGAAAATGTGTCATTTTAGTAACCTAAAAATAAGAATACAGAAAAAGTGAAAATGTGTCTTTTTAGTACCCTAAAAATAAGAATACAGAAAAAGTGAAAATGTGTCATTCTAGTAACCTAAAAATAAGAATACAGAAAAAGTGAAAATGTGTCATTTTAGTAACCTAAAAATAAGAATACAGAAAAAGTGAAAATGTGTCATTTTAGTACCCTAAAAATAAGAATACAAAAACAGTGAAAATGTGTCATTTTAGTACCCTAAAAATAAGAATACAGAAACAATGAAAATGTGTCATTTTAGTACCCTAAAAATCAGAATACAGAAAAAACGAAATGTCATTTTAGTAACCTAAAAATAAGAATACAGAAAAAGTGAAAATGTGTCATTTTAGTAACCTAAAAATAAGAATACAGAAAAAGTGAAAATGTGTCATTTTAGTAACCTAAAAATAAGAATACAGAAAAAGTGAAAATGTGTCATTTTAGTACCCTAAAAATAAGAATACAGAAAAAGTGAAAATGTGTCTTTTTAGTAACCTAAAAATAAGAATACAGAAAAAGTGAAAATGTGTCTTTTTAGTAACCTAAAAATAAGAATACAGAAAAAGTGAAAATGTGTCATTTTAGTACCCTAAAAATAAGAATACAAAAACAGTGAAAATGTGTCATTTTAGTACCCTAAAAATAAGAATACAGAAATAGTGAAAATGTGTCAATTTAGTACCCTAAAAATAAGAATACAGAAAAAGTGAAAACGTGTCATTTTAGTAACCTAAAAATAAGAATATAGAAAAAGTGAAAATGTGTCTTTTTAGTAACCTAAAAATAAGAATACAGAAAAAGTGAAAATGTGTCATTTTAGTACCCTAAAAATAAGAATACAAAAACAGTGAAAATTTGTCATTTTAGTACCCTAAAAATAAGAATACAGAAACAGTGAAAATGTGTCAATTTAGTACCCTAAAAATAAGAATACAGAAAAAGTGAAAACGTGTCATTTTAGTAACCTAAAAATAAGAATACAGAAAAAGTGAAAATGTGTCATTTTAGTAACCTAAAAATAAGAATACAGAAAAAGTGAAAATGTGTCATTTTAGTAACCTAAAAATAAGAATACAGAAAAAGTGAAAATGTGTCTTTTTAGTACCCTAAAAATAAGAATACAGAAAAAGTGAAAATGTATGAGGTGCTGTTTCTATATTTATTCACTATTTTAGCATATGGATAATTCATTTATGGATATCCATATTGAATTTAACATATGTAAAATTAATTTAAGATATCCAAAAATAATTTTGCATATGTAAAATTTGATTTATGGATATCCATATGTTAAAACACTGGCTATTTTTGCATATGCAAAATACATTTTTACATATGCATAAAATGATTTTTGGACACCATAAATTGATGTTTGCATATGCAAAAATAATCAGTATTTTTGCATATTTAAAAATGAATCTTAACATATCCATAAATCAGGAGTGTGAAATGATTTCTTCCAAGCTATTAAGTGCGGGTCTACTCCTTTTTTTTTTATTACGTCGGTTTGTAACATGGCAACTAACTCAATATCTGATACGGTATTGACCACTTTGTCGTCAATAAGTCGATCTTCCAAACACCTCAATGCGTTTGATATACTCCTCTATATTCTATCCAACCGTTCATTCTTTCTGTTTATTATCTCCAGCAGCCATGTTGGATTTTGAACGCAAAGCGTCGCGTCATATTGTAATAAACACTTAAAGTTTAAAAAAATATGCGTATGCTTATATTTTTTCACTAATATTGACGGGGAAGTGCATTTATTAACCATAAATAAAATAAACAATTTTTATTTGTTACAAGAGAAAAATATTATTCACACAATATACCGGAAAGAATTTACTTCGGGATTGATAATTGGGGAGAACTCAGTGTTTTAAATTTTCACAAATTTAGTTTTGGATATCCATAAATGGATTTTTGGATATACATAAATGGATTTTTGGATATCCATAAATCGATTTTTACATCTGCAAAAATACCGACTATTTTGCATATGCAAAAATCGATTTATGGATATCCAAAAATCGATTTATGCATATGTTAAAATAGTGAATGAATATAGAAACGGCGCCTCATAAAAATGTGTCATTTTAGTACCCTAAAAATAAGAATACAGAAAAAGTGAAAATGTGTCATTTTAGTACACTACAAATTAGGATACGCTAACAGTAAAAATGTGTCATGTTAGTAAGCTATTAATTAGGATACCCTTAGTGAAAATGTATCATGTTAGTACCCTACAAATTGGATACTCTGCAAACAATTTAACACAAACAGAGAGATGTACTGTACATCAAAATGTGTTTCAATTATGACATCATTTATATGTTAGTGAACATTGGTATGGAGATGGATAAAAAATTCATCCAAGGATGTGAAAGTTGTGAAACCTCCAAAATTTAACACAAACAGACAGAGAGATCATGCAGCACTACTGATTCCTTAAAAAATCCCCTCCAACTAAGTTTGTGGGAGTGGAAAATAAAAATTTTATAATAAGTGAATGAAATTGTGTTTTAGGTTATAAAAACAAATATGAGAGAGAGAATGAGAGAGAGAGAGAGAGAGAGAGAGAGAGAGAGAGAGAGATAAATAATTCATCCAAGGATGTGAAAGTGGTGAGAGAGAGAGAGAGAGAGAGAGAGAGAGAGAGAGAGAGAGAGCAAGCAAGAGAGAGAGAGAAAAATACTGTACTTACACTGTATCTTGTCCAATTGAATACATCACCAAAATTACTGTTGTCTAGGAAACATGCATAGTTCTCAAACGTGCATGAATACAACAGATCACTATCTGTTAAAGTAAAAAAAAAATATATATATATATATATCAGGGCTCCGGAAAACTTTGACTGGGGTGTCGGACATTTTTTCAAAGCAACCAAAGCAACCGTACAACCAATGCTGTGTAAAAGCAAATAAAAAAAAAAAAAAAGGCAATGTATTTTAATTTTTTTATTTCAAATAGAATTTAAAAAGGATTTAACTACTACATAGAGGTTACTTAGGTACATGTGGTCCTGTCGGTGTTGACAACACAAGGTTTGATGGCCATCTTTGTTTATTGACAATCGTGCATTTTTGTTTTTACGAAGTTACACAAACTTTACTGAACCTCATTTTG
The DNA here is from genome assembly GCA_029721355.1 of Tegillarca granosa. Taxonomy (NCBI): domain Eukaryota; kingdom Metazoa; phylum Mollusca; class Bivalvia; order Arcoida; family Arcidae; genus Tegillarca; species Tegillarca granosa. The sequence continues at coordinate 19,947,450 of CM056610.1, read as the reverse complement.
AGACCTCTTTGATTGTATTTAGACTTTTTAAAATTATTATTTATAACTAAACAGTTTGCCAAGACCATACAATGTGTGTTGTAGTCTTATTTGACATCCCGCGTGGAACCTCTTTGATATAATCCGACAACCATGACCTTCAAGGATCAACCCTAGTTATCAGCTGTTTATGGCTTCTGACTGTCAAGCCATGTGATTACTTAATAAACAACTTAACAACAAAAGTAATGAGGGTTCGGACGATGAAACAAAAGGAACGGATTAAGACCATGGATTCTAACTGATTAATAAACAAAAGCCGAATTATTAGATATGTACTACAGTCAAACTTCGGTT